>LR812535.1:36263455-36685955 GCA_903798195.1 Danio kyathit
AGATAGATAGATAGATAGATAGATAGATAGATAGATAGATAGATAGATAGATAGATAGATAGATAGATAGATAGATAGATAGATAGATAGATAGATAGATAGATACATACATACATACATACATACATACTGCATTGAATAGTTATGTGTACTAAATAATGTGTTCTGCTGTTACATTTTGTACTTTTTTTTTAAATCTTAGATTTTTGCCCTCCAAAAAAGGGTTCACAGAGTATGACGATAGAACAAAATAAGGTTATTGTTCCTCATAACCCTTCATTAAAGCTGAAAACAAACCGTATTGCAGCTTTAGTGTTGAACTTCTTTTTAGTCATTTCCTTTATCCTATAAAATGTTTATCGCACTCTTTTACCACAAGCCGATGTGTTCGCCATTTAATAGAAATCAGTGTTTACAAGGGAGGCTTGATTTGTATTAGACCTAATTGAGCAATATGCATCATTGATTTTACTAGTCTAGGAGGTCACAAAGAACTCAGAATCCAAGCTTGCAATTACTTTATTTAAAATTATCTATTGACTACTGATCAATGGCAATTCTTGTTTTGTTTAGTTTTTGCCGTATTATTTTTTTAAACCTGCTATTGTTTTAAGCACCTAATTAGCCTGAAGGACATCTGTCCTTTTTGTTTTGGGCCCTCAGTGGTGCTGTCATGGTGGCACTAGCTAACACTCTCATTCTTCATGGCCTGACAATGACTGCAAGCTCTACAGTGACAGGGACTCCTTTAATTTGCTCTGACTTTGAGTTGTCTTTTTGCAAATGTAACTTCTAAGTACTTTTTCCTAGTCTTTATCAGCCGTACAGTGTAACAATAAAGCCAAAAACACAGCAATAAAAAAGTGCACAGAATAAAAATAATAAAAATAACAACAATAATAATCAGGTACATGTAAGGCTAATCAAAACCCCTCTTTCATTTGCAGATCCAGAAGAGATGGCGAGGATTTTATGTGAGGAAGTATGTACACAATTATTATGCACGCAAAAGATATTTGGAGGGACTGACAAGGAAGAATGAGCACATCAGGTGAGAGTTAAAATTCTTACATTTTTATAAATCATATATCTGCAAAATAAAGTAATA
The DNA here is from genome assembly GCA_903798195.1 of Danio kyathit. Classification (NCBI taxonomy): domain Eukaryota; kingdom Metazoa; phylum Chordata; class Actinopteri; order Cypriniformes; family Danionidae; genus Danio; species Danio kyathit. The sequence goes on from LR812535.1 coordinate 36,264,564, forward strand.
CTTTTTTAGATGATTTGCATTACATTATACTCTGTTCACAAATGACCACTGTCTGAAATTCTTGCAAAGACAAAGGAATGTCATACCTTTAACGGAATGTTTGAGACATATATATTAGCAGCATGTGATGCATAAATCGCCTCTGGTAACCTGAAAATGAATAACTTTATGAAATTCAAAATTAGCCTCTGATTTGTGCGTGCCCCCACATTTATATAAAAAAAATCCTTCAGGGGCAGAAAGAAAATGCCATCTTTTACTTTTGATAAAAACGAAGTCACTTTTTTAATGTGACCGATACATTTTGTGGGAAAATATCTTAAGGGTCTTGCTAAAATTAAATGTAAATCTGTTAAGTGCTCCTTGGATCAGTGACTCCCAACACCCCGCACCCTCCCTCAATCTCCTTGCTCCAGCCTCTCTTTAAGTGGGAACGTTCTCTTTTAATGGGGTTTCTCAAATATGAATCATGTTAACACATTGCAAATCTCCATAAAACACTGGGCCATCATCTACCATATTGCATTGATGGAAACTTTATTTTTTTATGTATTTATTTATTTATGTTTCAGGCAAATGCAAAGAATTAGTGCATTATAGAAGTGCTTAAGCAATGTAGATTTAAGCAATGTAGGACATGCAAATGCTGTTATCTAGCAGTGTGTAAAAATGTCAATACAATTCCTATATTGAAGAGTTTTAAAATAATGCATATTTAGCTTAAAAACATGGTGCAAAAATAGGGATAACATCAGTTATTCAGCATTTACTAGGGCTGCCCAATATACTATGGTTTCAGCATCGATATCGCAATGTGCACATTCGCATTAGGCACATCACAAAGATATGCAATGTTAAGTCTGGACTATAGTTGACCAGGAGCTACAGAATTGTATTTAATCACTGCATTTATATGGAATTTATACGATTTATGCAAAAAAAAAAAGTGTTTGTTTCTTATCCAAATATCTACATTTCTAAGCGAAAACAAGATTATTTTACTTAACCCACTGACAGATGATTTAGCTTGTTTTGAGGAAGAAACAAAAAACGAAACAATATTCTTACTTGAGCTAAGTTATTTGATATTTGGATATAGATATTTGGACTAGAAATAAGATAAAGCAAACTAAGAAAAGCATCTTTTGCAATGTGATTTATTCAATTTCTGTACCTGAATACTGTTAGACTCCCCAAAAAACCGTCAAATAGTGCTATTCAACTATCTTGTGACACTGTATTTATATTGCAATATTTATCTAGTATTTAGTAGTACTAATCTTGGCCAGGACGCTCTTGTAAAATAAATTTTTTATCTCAATGTGTCTTTTCTGGTAAAATAATGGTTAGAATAATAATTATTATTATTATTATTGTAGATAATATCGCAATATCAGATTTTTCCAATATCGTGCAGCCCAAGCATATACCCTACTTAATGTGATTATTGTTTTGATTGACAATCCTAATATAAAACAGAATAACAGAGTCTAACATTAACCATATCCCTAAATAAAAACAAAAAAACTAATTCTATATGATTTTTAAGTGTTTTAAAAGTGGGGATATGGACATGTCCTCATAAGTCATCTTGTAATAGTTGTGTCTTCATACCCATGTAATGTGCAAACTTGTTTCCTGATATTTCAAAGACACACACACCTACTGTATGCGTGCACATACAGATTATGGAATAAGAAAAGAAAAAAAAAAGATTTTCCTGAATTACACTGTTAACATCTTACAATCTGGACTTTTTATTTCCTCAGAATTTAGTTATTATCTTACAAATTTGGGTTAAAAATTTATATTTTCAAGTTAACATCTCTCAGTTGTGCTTTTATGATCTGACACAAATAGATAACATTTATGAAACTTTCTCTCTTTTAAAAAAAGACTGTATCAGGAAAAAAGAATTGTGAGATAAAATCAACACAATTAAAAGAAAATGTGAATTGTGAGATTCTGAATGTGGGGAAAAAAGGAAAAATTACAGCATGTACATTCAGAATTCCAGAATTTATGATTTGGTATAAAAAAAAGTTATGGTAAAAACATGCACTCGCTTTCCATATTAATTGTAAAATATATATAACCGGCACATATAGGGCTTATGTTTCCTTTACAAATATTGAGAACATTACATATTCTATTCTAAAACATAAAACCACTCAGCTAACACATATTTAAATCTCATATATAAATCATATAAATAATGAATGGTTGTAATTTACAGTAGGCTATTTAATAAGAAATGAAGAAAAATACTACTTAATAATAATATATTTTTTATTGTTATTATTATTATTATGTAGGGTTTTGTTTATTTATTTTTTATTTTATTTATTGTAAAAGTCTACTTTTACAATTTGACACATTCAAACCCCTGCAGAAATGTTCTAACCAACAGGCCCATGTCATATACAGTACAGATACATTTATTAATAAATAACCTACTATAAATTAAAGCCATTAACGTATGCAATATATATATGTATGCTATATATATATGTATGTATATATATATATATATATATATATATATATATATATATATATATATATATATATATATATATATATATATATATATATATATATATATATATATATTTTTTTTTTTTTTTTTTTTTAATTAATTTTTTTCACAAGCTTTGGAGACGTAACATAAATTCCGCTTTTAAATAATAGGTCACCTATAGCTTTCGTCATGAGCCATGGCTGCGTTAAAAATGGCATAATGGCTTTCAAAGTGCTCTGCGAAGGAAACGCAATTGTCAATATGAAGATCGCTAAAACTGAACAGTAAAAATTACTTAAAGTAAATTACACCTAAGAGTGATGACTTTAAAAATCATTCCAAGTTTAAATGTTAAAACGTTCTAAAGGAATAGGGCATAGGTGGATAACAGGGAATAGAACACAGCCAGGAACTATGCTTCTAACTACAGCTCTAGAGGTGTAGTTGCAATCATACAAGTTTGCGATGTAGTTTGCGAATGTTCGTTGGAACGACAGATTTTGGAAACGCCAAATCAAAGAACTGTTTGTAACAACGCAACTTGCGACTTTAGTTGGCTAACAATGGTTTTCGGAAATGCACCTCAGGTTAGTGTTAAACTGTCATGTACAATTTGCTTAAAAATGTTCAGTAAGTGTATGATATCTGTCCAGCAGTGTTTTCCAAACAACAGTCAGTTTTTGTTTGTCTGTCCTTTTCCTTTGACTCTCTCTGTGTCTCCACCAGTAGATGTTGTCGGTTAGTGCATTAATTAGTTGTTTGTGTAACGCTTCTGAGGTCATGATGAATCAGTCAAAGATGTGAAGTGAAAGATCACCGCACTGATTCTGACAATCTGTTCCACGTTGGGCTCGGGATCACCCACTGACTGATTAGTCACCCCTCAAAGGTCTCAGTGCCAGGATTTTAATCCGAACAGCTTCAGCGCCTGAATAAATTATTCAAAATTTTCCTAATGGTTCCCATTTAGCACAAGCAGTCCAGCACGGCATGCCAATGATAGGAGGCCAGTGATACCGGTGTCAGAACAGCCCCCGTCTCCCATTCTCTCTCCCTGCCAGCGGTGAAGGATCCCCTCCCCTCCTTCCCATGCAAAACCATCCGTGTCGTTTCATTAGCTCTAGCTTGACGACGAGGCACGGTATGTTCCGGTGTCCATCTTCATTCAGTTGTCCTTCTCTGCATACCTTAATGAAGTCAAGACCCGGGATCAGCGCAGCAATTCCACAGCAAGAGTTTGTGCAATGTAACAATTTATCACTTGTCAAGAAGACACTTAAAGTTCCAGCACTTAATAAGGGCTTCCTCTGGGCTTGAGTAATTAGAACTGAGCGGCTTGCATATTTACTAAATGTGGAGTGTCATTGCCACCATGGCCTATTGCCTGCATGAATTATTTCTCTATCTGTAATAAACAGCTGGGTAATTATTACTGCCATAATCAGATAAATTTCTCTCTGTAATGTTTGAGCATGGCAAATCTTTAACTCTTTGGAAGCGCAGGGGGAATTTATGGACTCCCATTGCTTAGGCTACTTTTTTCCCCGCTCTTGTGTCCCTTTCAAGGACATCTGTGAAACTCACTCCTTAACTGCAGGCCTTATTAATTTTTTTTTCTTTATAAACATTTCATATTATTTAGGGCAGGTCTTTTATCAAAGCAAAACTCCAAAAACACAGGCCACGCTATGCATATGCTTAATCACACAAATTACTGCATTCATTACAGAGAAGTGTACCAAATCCCATTTTATGGGCAAATTGATCTTGATGTTTTCCACCTTAAAAGCATTTAACTTTTGCTAATTAATCATATGCTGTTTACTTTTTTGACAATTTTAGTAGGTGGCTTTTTGCTGGTCTGGTGGACTTTTTTTTAGAAATAAAACTACAGTAATTTGAGAATATACATAAAGCTACAAACCACAAAATGAAAATTCTGCCATCATTTATATGACATTTTTTATCCCTCTATTGGAAGTCTATTCACCCAAAATGATCATTGTTAAAATCCATTTGAATCCATAAGAATCAAGTGGTTTAATTCAAGTCTTCTGAGGAAAAAAATGTATACTATACTATTATACTAGATATAATATTGTCTTTTATTTATATGTATTTATATTGATCAGTTAACGCATATTAAGCTCAACCATACAAGCTTACCATGTGAGACCAAACCTCACTTGTTTATGTGGTAACTAAAACACATCCCAGCAAACATTTGTTTGTGTTAAAAATAAGTCTAATAGAGGCGCAGTAGGTAGTACTGTCGCCTCACAGCAAAAAGGTCGCTGGTTAGAGCCTCGGCTGGGTCAGTTGGCATTTCTGTGTGGAGTTTGCATGTTCTCCCCGCGTTCGCGTGGGTTTCCTCCGGGTGCTCCGGTTTCCCCCACAAGTCCAAAGACATGCGGTACAGGTGAATTGGGTAAGCTAAAAATTGTCCGTAGTGTATGTGTGTGAATGAGAGTGTATGGATGGTTGCGGCTGGAAGGGCATCCGCTGCGTAAAACATATGCTGGAAAAGTTGGCGGTTCATTCCGCTGTGGTGACTCCAGATTAATAAAGGGACTAAACTGAAAAGAAAATGAATGAATGAAGTCTAATAGACATAAAAATAGACAGCTTGGCTAAGACAAGGCTACATTTGGGCTGTCAGCTAAAATGTAATATATGCCTAAAAATAGTCTAAAGTTAGACTAGTCCTCAAACACACAGTAAATCTGTCTACACTGTAAAAAGTATCCATAAAGTAGCAGTTTTCTGTATTTTGTGATTCATATTTTTATAAAATTTTTAATTTGTTCCCATTTATTTATACTTTTGAATTGCACTATGGGACCTTGACCATTCTTCCAACAATGTTTAACCTTGAAAAGTTCGAAAAAGTGACTTAATAGTTTAAAGTGATATATTGTTAAAATAAATATATTGTTATTTTATTAAAATAAAACTTGTAATAAACTGCCAGTACATTTTCTGTTATTTTACAGACTTTTTTTTTTAAATTGTATTATTTCAAACTACTAAAATGTCAATAAATGATTTTATTCAACTGTAGAGTAGGGCTGGGCAATATGGCAAAAAAGCAGTCTCGATAATTATTTTCCTATATTGAACAATAACGATATTGTATATATTTCGATATATGTTGTTATAGCTTCCACTTTTAAAAGAGAATGGTTGGGCCATGACTGAAGGCGGATACTGCTCATGGGAAAGTGAAACGATCATGCTAAACAATACTGGGTGACGCAGCATGATCTATTTTCGGCCGATCGTTTTCAGCAACCAAACTTTTGGTGAAGCTCTACTATCAACACAATTTTAGATTCCTGTTGTTGCATATTTCTTCTGTTTGATTGGCTCTTATAATCAATATTGAGTAAAAATGTCCAGAGCTTATCATCGTTATCGACATAACATTTAATTGCGATTCGATATGATATTGTTTATTGGCCAAGCCCTACTAGCTGTAGAGTTCAGAGCAGAGATCAAGGTCCATTAATGCAATTCACAACGGTTAATAAACTGAACTATAATAATATAATTTAAATTCACACTTGTGAATCATAAAATACAGAAATTGGTAACTAACAGATACTTTCACAGTGTCTCCATATTTGAGGACTAGCCTGGTTTTGCACTATTCTGAGATGCATATTAGATTTTCATTCAAATTCTAAATTTAGCCTTGTTTTAGTGAAGCTGTCAAGTTTAGAAGTTTATTAGAGGTCTATTAAACACAATATTGGTGTATAAGTAATATACAAGAATGAATTGTCTGCTTGAGCTTCCATGTCCAAATCTGAGGCTGTAAACGATGTTCACAGATCCATGTTTACATCTAAATAAAATCTTTAATTAAAAGTGTCTATCATATAAATTGATTGTGTGTGTTAAGAAGACTTGGATTACATTGTTTCAACTCTACACTGTAAAACCCAAAAAGTTAGGGTAACTCAAACTATTTGAGGAAACCGATTGCAACAAAGTTAAAAACTAATCTTAATGAGTACTGTGAACTTAATCCATTTGAGTAAACGAAGCAATTTGAGCACAGTAAAATCTCATAAATGAAGAGAACTCAAACCAACTCAGTACTGTAAAACCCAATAAGTTAAGGCAGCTCAAACCGTTTGAGGAAACCGATTGCAAAAAACCATTTGAGTTAAAAACTAATCTATATGAGTACTGTGAACTTACTCCATTTAAGTTGAAGTGATGAGGTATTTAATTAACTCATTACCTTCAACACTGAGTTCAAAACTCTTTTCAAATGAGTAGAATTAACTTTCAGTCAATTTTGAGTAACTACACTTATTTAATTTGATAAAGTTGACTGTTGGGTTTTACAGTGTATATGAAATGTCAGAGATTTCACACTTTAATTGAAGGGAAATAAACGTCTCATATTTACGGAAGTCCTAAGAGGCCATGCATTAAAATATTTTTTCTCTCTTGTTATCTCGTGATCTCGACATAACAACTCGTTTTCTCGTGATCTCGACATAACAAAAAGTTGTTATGTCATGATCACGACTTAATAAAGTTGTTATGTCATGATAACGACTTAATTTTCTCGTGATCTCGACATAACAAAAAGTTGTTATGTCGTGATCACGACTTTTTTTTTTTTTGCTTTGATTTATTTATGTATTTATTATTATTATTATTATTATTATTATTATTATTATTATTAATATCTGGCAAATGTCTGGCCAGAGAGTCTACACCGGCCCTGCGAACAGGGAGAGAATAGCCCAACTGCAGACACGCGTTTGTGCAACACATTAAAGGGGTTCAGAACAGCCATAATATGAGAGCAAACGCTCGTGCTCATGATTAATGTACATTTCTGATTATATTCACGTATTTGATTATATACCATTATTTACAATAATATTCCCTCAACTGTTACCATTTTAAGGCAACTCTATATGGCGCAAAATAAGTTGCTGCATGCATGAATTAAATGATGAAGAATGATGAAGATCCTGCATTTGCTTTGATCCTTTCTGCAAATTATTTACAACTTTAAAAATGCGCCATAGAGTTGCTTTAAAATGGTAACAGTTGATGCAAATGATTGTAAATAATGATCATATACATGAACATAATCATGAATGTACATTAGTCAGGAGCACGAGCGTTTGCTCTCATATTATGGCTGTTCTGAACGCCTTTAATGTGTTGCACGAATGCGCGTCTGCAGTTATTCTCTCCCTGTTCGCAAGGCCGCGTCCTGACATTTGCCAGATATTAATAATAATAATAATTAATGCATAAATAAATAAATTAAAGCAAAAAAAATAAGTCGTGATCACGAGAAAACAACTTTTTTGTTATGTCGAGATCACGAGATAATTAAGTCGTGATCACGACAAAACAAGAGAGAAAAAATATTTTAATGCATGGCCTCTTAGGACTTCCGTACATATTTGATTGAAAATATTTTCATTTGTTCAGAAGATAAATCCTGTGTTTGGAATGACATGAGTAAATGATGAACCAGCCCTTTAATGTACTGTAACTAACAGGCTAGACTGAAGTCCCCTGTAAATGGCTTGTGTTTTTGACTGAATGCCTAGCTGTTGATAGGTAAGGGTGATTAGCACCTGGTGGATTCTACAATAAGCGGATGCAATTCAATGGGCGCAGGGTGCTGTGTGTTGTGTAAGGACACACAAAGGTCATCTGTGTTAGCTGCTCCCATGTCTCCCTACTGGCCCATCAACACTAATGAGGTTTGTGTGTTACCCCAGCCTTCTCTTAGACACAGATCGAGATCCCCTTCCACGGTTACAAATCTATTTGGCTTTTGTCCACTACAGTGCAATTAATAATAAGCGGGAGATATAGGTTAGCAAAGGTCACACAGACAATGTGATGCCAAGCGAAAGAAAATGGTGTTTGGACAGAAAGTGTTTGAACATTGCAAACTCAGGCCAGTAAACACACTCACGTCCAAGACGACTCTGCATTTTTGATTTATCTCTCAACTTTTAAAGAGAGAATAATGTGAGGATATTTTTAAAGTTCAGCATACAGAGCAAGAAAGCTATGCCCACTGTATATTAAGAGGCTTTAATATGTACTTACACTGAAAATACTAATTTATTACAATGTATTTATTGTGTAAATACATGTCATTGTAGTTAGGGCTGCACGATATTAGAAAAAATTTATATTGCAATATTTTTTTATACTGCGATACAAATTGTCATATGAATACAATTTAACTAGATGACCTAAATAATTGTCTGGAAAGAATTGAACATTTTAGATTGATTGAGATGATTCTGTAGAGGAGTTCATAAAATATAATAAATAATCTACAAGCATAGATGAATTCAATAAAGAACAATGTGCAAATTAAATAAACAGCATTTGATTGTTTTTGAGTCTAACAGTATTCAGGTATACAGTAGTTGAAAAATCAAATGGAAAATTATACTGCATAGTCTATGTTTTATAAACAATTCAATAAAATTAATCGTTATTTTTCAAAGTTACTAATGGTACAATTTTTTAGGCCTGAATGCTTTTAGAATCCTCACACAATCACAGACCTCAAAAAACACTTGCAAAATAATAAATTATAATGCCAACACAGGCTCATTCTGAAAATGTAGCCCTATATACGTTTCTGATCTCAAATTATGTAGCCAGAGCTATTTATGGCTGCATTTCTACTTTAAAACAAACGCTAGGGGGGCGGTATGACGGCGTTCATTTTTTCGTTTACCAACTGACCACTTACCTGCATATGGATGGCTTTTTCACTGTTACCAGTAGCTTGACACATACGTTGGCGTATTTGAGATGAAGAGCAGAGTTGACCGCGACGATGGGGTTCGAGTCTGGTGAAGAGCCGTTCTAGAAAGCAGATAAGACAAAAACAGAAGCCAAAAAATAAAATAAACAAGTAAATAACAGGGTGGGAATGTGGTGAAATCTGAAAATGTGGCAAAAAAATCAGACGAGGGCTTTTCTTTTTCCGGATTGCTTTTCAAAGCACTGAGTTTAGGGAAGGGGGTCAATCGATGCTTTTTAAAATACTGTTGGTTGGGTTTAGGGAAGGGGGAGGGTGGGGGATTATTCGGTTTGTCGGTCAGTCAGTTAGTCAGTCGACAGCGGGCTCTGGTGGACTTACACGAGAAGAGCAGGCGCGAATGGCACTTGCGAGAGAAATTTGAGATCTGAAAAAGCGTAAACAACGGCCTCTGGCGGATTCGCGAAAAACAAAAACTGAAAGAAATTTTTCGGTTACTATCCTCTTAAGTATTTTTTTTTTGTATTTATTGTTTAACTCAAATAAGCATTTTACATTTTAATATTTGAAGTTGTTTGTTTCAGATCAGTATAGATTAAGGCTGGGCTGATAAACGATATATCGAATTGCAATAAAAATTTATGTCAATAACATTGATAAGCTCTGGACTTTTTTACTCCAAATGTGCAATAATAGGAATCTAAAAGTGTGATGATACTAGAGATGTATCGAGTTTTCGACCACTGAAAATTTATCGGCCAAAAATATGTTATGCTATTTATGGACCTTCTAATTTTTGTGGCTTCAGTCATTGTTGGGGACCTCTTTTAAATCTGGAAGCATTAACAACTTATATGGAAATGTATATCGTTATCGTTCAATATGGAAAATAATTATCGAGGGTGCATTTTTGCCATATTTCCCAGCCCTAGTATAAATGCCTATATTTTTGGTTTTAATATTTTCATTGTGTTTACAAAGACACTACTCAATCTACTTGATTGTGAATATCTATTGTGCTACTGTCTATTTTTTTTTTTTTTGCCACATAGAATCATGAAATAAAATTAAGTCAATGCCTATAAAAATATTTTAATAGCTATAGGCATACCATAAAACAAAACCCCTTTGACTTCACATTCACATCACTCCAACCTGTCATGCCTTATGCTTAGTATAAATGCATAGGTAGAAGCATAAACTGAATAGCACTAGAGTACTAATGCATCACCATACACAAAACAAACACAGTTTGTAATGATCACAAGAATTTAGACTGTCATATTTTACAATCCACAAGGGCACTGAACGCTGTCTGATGTCTTGGGACTTGAGAAGAGTTTACAGAAGTGCGACTTGGAAAAACTGTGGGCTTTATGTGTACTGTTCTCTCCATCCCAGGAGAGACCTGGAGGAATTTGCAGAGCTACAGAGAAGAGAGAGAGAGAGGATCGTACTGGAAAAAGAGGAACAAGAGAAAAAAATCCAGGCTCAGAGACTCCACTTTCTTCTGAGTACTAAACAGGTGAGATGCATGTTTATCCTCTACGTATACAGTAAACATGTTCATTTGAGGTCACAGAATCAAAAGGAACGCTGGCAGTGTGGAATATGAAGACCTGCGTTTATTCCTACAGCAGGGGTCCTAACCAGTGCAATCATCTGCTGATACACACTGTGTGTGTGTGTGTGTGTGTATATATATATATATATATATATATATATATATATATATATATATATATATATATATATATATATATATATATATATATATATATATATATATATATATATATATATTCTTTATATATATATATATATAATCCCTCTGGCTATAATGTGTCTTGATAATTATGATGAAGTGCTCTGGCCGTTGTTGATTCAGCAGCAGGCGCAGGGTGAGCAGATATTTCTTTTTGTGGTCTCTCCTTCACCATCACAACCTCCTGTGGCTGCAGCTCTCTTGCACAAGTTACTGCTCTGATCGCTGGACGCTGCCAGCCTACACTGTGAACAGGGCAAGAGGACATTCTGGCCAGCTGCCTGCAGTCTGAAGAAGGAAATCAAGAAATAATACACATCAGCTAATGGCTAATGGACAACAGATGCGAGAGACCACATGCTAGTTAAAAGATGCTTTAGACGAGGGAGAAAGCTGTGTGTAGACTGGGGTTACTATGGCTAGACCAGTTTACTAATCACTTTTTCGTCTACTGTGTACCTGACATTTTATTTTGAGACTTTTTTCTGCCATTTTTCCTGTGTCCCACTGATTATATTATATTTATATTCTACAAATCGAATGAATAAAACATACTTCTATTGTGACAGAGGTATTATATTAGATTTTAGTTTAAATGTTCAAGGTCGTTACTATTTTTAAATGTTTGAAATGTTAAAAAGTCTTTGAAATGTTGAAAAGAAAAAAGCATTCATTCAGTCTTCAGCCTCACTTGATCTTTACTTAATCATTCTGATGGTGCTCAAAAATATTTTAATTATTCTAAATTATAAAAGCATTTGTGCTGGTTAATATTTCTGTGGAAACAGTAGAAATTAAACTGTGAATAGAATGTTCAAAAGAACAGCAATAGATTTGTTTATATAACAAATGTAATAGTCTTGAAAAACTAATGAAATATATTAATTAAAAAACTAAAAAATATATGTTAATTAACAGTTTACATATTTTGTGATTCACAGGTGTTTTCTGTTTATTTATGGTTGTGAATTGCATTATGGGAGTTTTATCTTTGCTCTGTCAACTTTTGATGTTGAAATTCAACTCTACAGTTTAATAAATACAGTAAAATAATATAATTCATAAGAAATAATATAGAGAGAAATAAGTATAAAAAAAAAAAAATGTACTGTCAGCTTATTACCAGGTTTTGTACCATAATATACAACACCAACCCAGACAATATATCACTTTAAACTAATAAAAATGTCAACAAAAGTTACTTTTACAAACTTTTCAACAACAAAAGCCTTTGGAGGACCAATCAAGGTCCCATAATGCAATTCAAAAGCATAATTAAGTGGGGAAAAAAAAGAGTCAATTTACAGATATTTTTTACAGTGGACTTTCGAATGACAATTTTGAATCGTATATTACATTACAAGATTGGATTAGAGCCTACCAGAAAAACAAATACTGGAAATTTTATTTTTATTTATACTATATATTTATCTTGTCAACCACAGTGCTTGTTAGAATCCAGTAAGCAATGTATTATATTATATTATATTATATTATATTATATTATATTATATTATATTATATTATATTATATTATATTATATTATATTATATTATATTATATTATATTATATTCGCTGCATATATAAAACCTGAATATATAACGAATATGACCAGAAAATCATTGATCGATTAAAGAAAATATCCAAAAAAGGAGCATCATTTAAACCTCAAAGCTCAAACTCGGGCTAAAGTGCTTGTCAGTGCAGGAAGGGTTTAACTCTCCTCCGAGTTTTCTGACTCTCAGCTTTCCCCCTCCCTGTTTTTCTCATTTTTACTCTCTGTGTCTCTACGCTGGGCAACTTATGTTCCCACAGTCTGACCTTGTCTCCGTGAAATGGATGGGTCTCCCATGGTTCATCGTTAACCAGAGAAAATTCCGCTGGACAAAAGTGGCTGTGCTGACATAGATGTAGTTCCTCGGTACGAGGGTCAACATCATTGCTCTTTTCCTGTAAGTCCGAGGCAAGTTGGGAGTTTGCGGTGTACCCCCCACCATGTGACACCCAAAGGAGCTTTACCAACGTGTATCTGCTAGTTTATATGTGACGTATGTAATACTGTTTCTGGGTCCAAGCTTCTATTAATTTGAATTGAGAAATTCAATATACGTTTATGACCACTGTTTAGTCATATATGACGTTAAATCGAATATTTTACAAAGATTTTGGCTATTGATAGAGCATTTGGACCTGGAAAACTTTATGTGTGAAGACAGACTTAGCAAGCGAATTACCTGTGCAAGTTATTAGCATATACAATATAATAACAAAGCTTCTAATTAAGGAAGCGTCTGATTAGAGACTAATTATTCTAGCTGTTATACCGCAGGCCAAGCAACACCGAAGTGCTACGGTAAGATGAGACGGTTGTAGTTAGCTAGCAGACATTTACGCTAGTAGACATGACACATGCCAGAGTGATGGATGTGTGTCCATTCAGGGGAGGTGACAAGTATAATTGTTTTGCTGTGGTCGACCGATTAAAGTGGGTTCCTTTTCCTGAGAGCTAAATGTGTTTTGCTGTGAGTTTTGCATGGATACCTGTGATGAGAGGTACAATGGAAGCTGTTAGCAGTCCATTGCTAGCAAATGGGTTAGGTTTGAAGGTTTCTCTACAGGGTTTAAGGGCAGTCGTTTAAAGAGACACACATACTCTTCATTATGTTAACGGAAGCATAACATTGTTTGTTCTTCTTTTTTGTGTGTGTGTGTTTTTGTGTGCTCATCTTAGTGCCCAGGTGTTTTCAATTCACCGTTCAGAGCAGAGCCCGATGAGATGGAGCTGAGATTGAGAAGAGTGAAACCGCTTCTGGTGCGGTCGGCTCCTAAAGAGAGGAAAACCCCAAATATAACCCCTGATCTCTCCAATCTGATGCCAAACAGAGAGCGATTGCCGCCCATTCATAAAAAGACACAGGTGAGATCTTGCCCAATATTTCCTTAAAGGAGCAGTTTGTACAAAAATAAAGATTCTGTCATTATTTACTCACACTCACATGCTGTTCCAATCTTACCAAAATGATTGGTCTTCTTTCTTTAGCGCAACGTAAAAGAACATCAGAAGGAATTCATAAAATATGTTCAAATGACTTGTGTGATTCTTAACTCATTTGAGAAGTGATGAATGGATAGAATAAGTTGTTATTTAATCAAAATCTTGATTTACATACTTGCCATTCTTGTTGTTTTGAGTAGTGTTGTCTAATTAGCAAACAATAAGTTCTTATGAGCAAGACCTTATCTAGATCTAGAGATATACAGTAATCCAGTGTATCGTATTATGATGCTAACTGTGTACATGTAAATTCATTCATTCATTTTCTTTTTGACTTAGTCCCTTTATTAATCTGGGGTTGCCACAGTGGAATGAATCTACATGTAAATTGTTTCACCCAAATATTTAAAGTCTTAAAGCATGAAAAATTTATATTTATATTAATAATTTCTGCAAATATTTGGTCTAAATGTTTATTATTATTATTTGAAATTTTTTATCTGAAGTACTGAAACATTATATTTCGAACATTTTATTTCAAACATACCAATCAATGCTAAATTATTAAGCCGACAATAACTTTGCCGTGGTCTCATATATTATATTATATTATATTATATTATATTAGTTATATTATTTTAAAGTTTGAGTTAAGTAGGGCTTTTAATATGCTTCTAAAAAGTATGCTCGCGAAGGAAGCATTTATTTTTTTACAAAAAAAAAAAAAAAACTGGATAAAAAGTAATATTGTAAAACATTACAATTACAAAAAATGTAACAGTATAGTTAAAACCTGAAGCTCCAATAGGAAATCATTTGCATGGAAAAGAGCAACCAGGAGATTCTTCAAAATCCTTATTCTGCATTCACACCAGACGCGGTATGCTCAAAAAATTGTGATATTCGTGCGTAAGTAGACACGTGAACATTTTTAGTTCATTGCTTCATTAGCATGTCAAATTCTCTTTATTCGCGCGTCAAATTCACTTCAAATTAGCCGCGGATTTACGTCGTGGGCAGGGCTTTTCTCTGCCCGGTGACTTTAGCTTCATTGCTAAATGACTAACATGGATTTTATTGAGAGAGTAGCTGTTTTTATTTGCTTTAGGAAGACTGAAAAACAGCGTATACTGTATACATTTGGCGCCATGTCTGAGTCCACTAGATACTTTCAGTGGTGCACCCAGTTCTGTGAGTTCATCAACTCTTCCAGAAACTATACCTGGTTGATGAAGGTTTTCAGCGGTGCTTCAAACTGAGCCGAGCCCAGTTTGATGAACTCTTGTCCGGTCAGCAAAAGGATTTCTTCTCAGGACACCAACAACAGGCACTATGTCATAATTACTCGCTACAAGAGCAAGATTACGATTGGTTAACGTGGCGCGAATGTCTGCTGAAGTTCAGATTTTCCAACTTGCACTTCATTCGTGCCGCAGGATGTCTATTCGCGTCTTTGTATTGGCTTAACATGTAAATCACTTGCACTTGATGCTTCATCCACGTCTGGTGTGAACGCAGCATTATAGGTTTGGAACAGCAAGAGAGTAAATAATGACAGAACTATTGTTTGAGATTAATGTAATGCTGTTATGCAGGTATTTATTTGCCTTTAAATACTGGAAATTCCTTATATTACATTTATATGTATATTAATAACAAATATTGACATCCGTCTAAACTGCACCAATGAAATGTCCTCAAAATGAAGACAGTGTGGTAACAATTAACAAAAGAGATCTTGAGATAACTATGATTAAAGCCAGGATTTATTGCCACCGTGAGATCATTTCTGAAAACTTGCTGTAAAAATGGAATAATATCATTAAACGTGTCTCCCTTCTCGCCTGGATACCGTCAAAGCATTTAGACAGCCAGATAACCGGTGATAAGCACGCCTGTCAACCCAAGCCCCTTTATTCCATGGATCCCATTACAGGACTCTCAGCAAGGGAATACTGCAACATGTAAAGGTGCCCCGATAAAGAATATCTTTAAGTACTTCCAAATCTAGCATGTCATCTTGTCCAGCTGTGAGGGAGATTTGATGATACGTATTTGCCATTTGTGTTATTTACGGTCCATGACTTTTATGGTAACTGGTTCTTATTATTGGTTTCTATTAATGTAAAACATAAGTGAGCAGAAATGAAGCGTGAGTCATTTCTTTTTATTAGAGCTCGAGTTCTTCTCCCTGGGCTGGCTTTTCACTCCAGCTGGGCCCAGTTAGTGGGAATTCATTAAAAGAAAAACTGCCACATCTTTCACACAATGTGCAATAGATGAAGATGCATTATTTATCTACATTTTGCCCTTACAAAGACCCCAGAATAAGCACCCCTTCCCTCATGCCATCTCTCTCTCTCTCTCTCCCAATTATTAGCGGTCTGAGGTGGAGCCCCCTCCATAAGCATCTCTCCCTGTGTGATAAGCATCTGCGAGTGATAGATTGATTATGTGTATTGTTAGGGGAAGTAAGGGGATTGGTCAGTGCCAGGTGCTGATCTGGTCTTGATAGTATCAAGGGCAGAGAGTGTTGCGCCAGCATGAATTAAAAGCAGCAATGTCTGAAGGTCACATTTAAACTCAGAGCAACCAAAACATTAGGTTATGCACAGAGCTGTGCCACAAGTGTGTCTGCAACAGGACAGATCAGGGAAACTTCTGTTTTAGGCAACTTAAGACACCTGGAAGCTTTTGTGTCCCCAATAGCTATGTTTCCATCCATGTATTTGTATGTGCATTTTGCGATATCACATAAAACACTGGATGTGAACAGCAAGATAACATAAAATATTTATAATTAGGCATTCTGGGATGCCTAAATCAAAGTCTGTCATCTAAGTGATTTGGTTAAATTACCGCACAGAACATTAGATGACATTTATTATTGCACATGTCATCTGCATACTCTGGGAGGCAAACAATTTATGTTGTGAAAAAAAAGCTACAGCGGTTTCCCTGGTTGAAGCAACTTATATTTTTCCATAACATGTTGGAACTAGATTAGTCTAAATTATTAGATTAATATTCATTCATTTTCTTTTCAGCTTAGTCAATTTTTTAATCAGGGGCCGCCACAGCAGAATGAACCGACAACTTATCCAGCATATGTTTTACACAGCGGATGCCCTTCCAGCTGCAACTTCTTTTCGGCATAGTCCCTTTATTAATCAGGGGTCGCCACAGTGGAATGAACCGCCAATTTATCCAGCATATGTTTTAAGCAGCGAATGCCCTTCCAGCTGCAACCCATCACTGGGAAACACCCATACACTCTCATTCACACACATACACTACGGACAATTTAGCTTACCCAATTCACCTATAGCGCATGTCTTTGGACTTGTGGGGGAAACCAGAGCACCCAGAGGAAACCCACGCCAACACTGGGAGAACATCCACACATAAATGCCAACTGACCCAGCCGAGGCTTGAACCATCGCAGCGACCTTCTTGCTGTGAGACGACAACACTACCCACTGCGCCGTCCTACTATTAGATTATTATAAATTATTTAATAATCTCTTAGTTAATGGCAATTTAAAAATTAACAAATACCCATTTTAATTGTTTATTAGTAACTGTAATTGAATGGAACTGAGCTAACATGAGCTAATAATGCTTATTAAATAGCATGAACAAAGATGAATAAATACTGCTTTTGCACATTGTTAGTTAATGGTAACTAACAGACCTTGCTGTAAAATATTAACATCTTTTAAAAAAAAAGATAATTTGCATCAGTCTCCTTGTTAGTCGGAAGTGCCCATTTTGTTCTCTTAAAGCACTTGAAACTGAAACAATTCTTAGTTTAGATTTGTATGCACTAATCTAGTTTTTCATGTCAGAAATTTGTGTTAAAATGAACTGACGTGCGTCAGTACAATGCCACTCATTTTGGACAAGTTTGATTCAGTTTTAATTTCATCAAAAAAAATAAGGGTGAAAAATGTCTGTTTCCTATATCTTGACAAACATAAACTTGACATGTCATTAGCACTAGCAATGTAACTGAAACTATGAATGCCCACACTCTGATCTGCTCATCTAATGAATGAACAGTGCATTATTGTTGTCGAGAAAAGACAAAACTAAAATGTAGTCAGAGATAAAAACTAACCACATTCATTTTTTACACTACATTTTACCAACATTAATTACCACTGGTTTTATAGCTATATTCATATGCCAGTATAGCATATTGCACCAGGTCTAATGTACTTTTTATTAGCACTATTGATTGTTAACCACAGTAGGGTTTAAAGTGGTTAAAGCAAAATAGTTTCTGTTATAGTCAACAGAGACAAAATGCCTAAAAAAAGCTGGGGTAGTACCTTTTCAAAAGGTAATGTAATGTGTATTTATGTAGCGCATGTATCGTGTATGGCCATACACCCAAAGCGATTTACAATCATGAGGGGGGTCTCTCCACACCACCACCAGTGTGCAGCATTCACTTGGATGATGCGACGGCAGCCACAAGACAATGGCACCAGTGCGCTCATCACACACCATCTATTGGTGGAGTGGAGAGACAGTGATAGAACCAATTTGGTGGATGGGGATGATTGGGAGGGCATGATGGGTTAGGGCCAATGGAGGGAATTTGGCCAGGACACTGGGGTTACACCCCTACTCTTTATGGGATTTTTAATGACCACAGAGAGTCAGGACCTCAGTTTAACGTCGCATCCGAAAGATGGTACACTTTTGTACTTTTTAGTAATACTAAAATTAACTAATTTCACTATACTAATATGCACAGTAAACTTAAGGTACCAATATGGACCCTATAGGTAAAAATGTGTATGCTTTAAAAGTGTATCGCCACAGTGACCGTTTGTTTAACTTTATATCTTTCAGTATATGAAATCTTGTTCTTTTACTTGAAGTTTCCACCACCTCGCCCTCTTCTGGGCCTTTACTATATGGTCATCGTATCATTATCAGCACTGGTCAGGGTTTGTTAATGTCTTAGATGAAAAGGCTGGGGCTTTGGAGGGTCCAGCTGGCCGTCCACAGGGGCCTCATCAATATTGAGGCAGGCGGGTCTGGGCAATAAAACATTTACCTTATCCCCCGTACCTGTCAGGGGCCCTTTCGCCCAGCTCTGGAGGTGCAGCAGCAGCGCTATCGGCCCCTGGAGCCAAGCCTGCGCGTGGCCACATCCATCACTGCCCTGGAGGAGGCCAGAGAGGAGCTCAAACTGCACGAGTGGAGGACTCGCGTCATCGACCAGACGTAAGTCACACACACAAGTGATAGCATGCACACATGCCTGCGCTAGAGATTGTGTGAAACGCATGTATGTATTGATCGAGCTAGATACAGTCAATGGAATATATTCTGTAGCCGTACTTGATAATGAGGTGAAATTCCACTGTACAAGATCTTGGATGACCAATCTCTAATGTATAAAATTCACTCACCCTATTGTCAATTTATTCAAAATATCCTTTCTGTTCTATAGAAGGAAGAAAGTCTTACAGATTTGGATAGATGTGAAGGCAGATAATAATAATAGCATTTTTTAAATTCATTACAGAGGGATTCTATGTCATGTTGTACATTTACACTGCATTATCAAGTACAGCTAGGAATAATTTTCATTTTTGGACGAACTTAACTCTCCAAATAATATTTGAGGCCACTGTAGATGTTAAAATGAACACATATTTCCAACTATAGTAGTGTAAATTGACTGCTGAGACCCCTATATGTGACATTGTGTAGATGCACATTAATCACACAACAAGAAAAGCCCTGAACTTTAAGTCCGGAGCAGATGGTTTAATCTCAAGTGGGGTTAGTTGCTAAATAAGTTAACAAACAACCGCAACGCTGGACAAAAATACAGCCTTATTTCACTATTAATAGCCCTATACTGCGTTTCATCCTTGCTGAGACATTATTAGCGGTCTTCTCTGCTGTATAATTATTGCAGCGGATTACCGTAATAACATTTTTTCACAGCATTACTTCAGCAGTACCATCTCTGTTTTAAAACCCTTCTGTTTTATTTTAATTACAAGCTCAATGTGCACTGTTTTTTAATCACGTTTAATTTTTTTCCCCCCTTCTTGCTCTGACTTTAAACAGTAAATTAGCTAACCCCATTAACACAGAATACCCCAAACAGGCTGTAATAGGAGAGGTGGTTACTGTGTAAATCGTATTATACATGTGGTGTCTGCAGGGCATGGCGAAGCATGATTAGAGTCTTTTTGATCCAGTATCCCACTTTCGTTTCCTGCTAATTTCCTCCGGAATGTTTCAAAGAGCCACCAAAATGTTGCCTCTCTTTTTCTTTTTCATAGCCAGCTTAATTTCAGTCCTAGTGATGTGTCTCTTCAGCAATGTAGATAATGCTGGGATGGATTACCATGATTTAGAGAAACAAACAGCTCCATTGTGGACTAGTCGGCTTATAGTTTGACAGGGAAGTACTTGGACTGTGAAATATTTGAGCACTGTTGTTAAACACTGTAAATATTTTGTCAGGCAAATTAATAAGTTGATTTATACATACAAATATGTCAAATATTATTCAATATTAGTCAATTAAAAAATATTACATTAAGATGCACAAACAAAAATGGCAGTTTATTATCTTTAAATGTGATTTAATTTGGACATTTCTGAGTTTACTTTCAGATTAACTGATTGATAGTTACTCTTATTTAAAAATGTACAATGTGCAAAAATATGTAGAAATTAATAATAAAAAGGAGAAAATAATAGAATTTCAGCAAAGACATAAGGATGCACAAACAAAAAATACATTTTTAAATTTATTTATTTATTATTTCTTTCTTTCATTAATTAATTTATTAATTTATTTAGTGATTTCTGAGAAATGTATTTCTTTTTTTGCTTGTATATGTTATCCTAATTTCTTATTTATTTTAAATGACTCATACATTTTATTTTATTTTTATTTTTTTAAAGCCTATGTTATCCTTCAAGTCGCTTTACAAGTGCACAAGAAGACTGAATAGATGCATCTATACATATTTCTCTCTTTTTTTTCCCCCTCTACATCCTCTTCCACTCCCCCTTTCTCTGTTTTGGTGGCCTCCTAGGGTGTTGTCACTGGGCATTGGTCTGCCCTGCCAAAAGATCCCTTGCGAGAAGTCAAACTTTCCTTAATGGCTTTCAATGAATAAAAACTACCCTATTAAAATGCAATTCAGTGGCAATGAAAGCAGTAAGTGAAACAGCCGGCAAGCAGCAGAAGCGTTGTGTATTCTGGGACATTGGGGCCACATTAATTTTTGCTCTGTGATGTCCGTCCCATGTGCACATTAGCATGGGTTGCACTGTAATCTGTCTTGTAGGGAGGCTGGTGTCTCTAGTGGATAAGGATGTCTGTGGGAGATTGGGCCATTATTTAAAGGGCCAGCTTGGTGTTTGATGTCACCCCCTTTTTTTTCTTGCCTTGCGCCATCAAAGCTTTACCAAGCATTATTGCTTATGTGGTCCGTGCGCGTCAGGAGAAGACCTCTAATAAATAATGATCTTGTTCAGAATGGTTCTTTAAGAAAATGACTAAAGAGAGTGTCAAGCGAACTCCAGTTCTGCCACAAAGTTCCACTTTAATTGGTGCAGCAAGTACTCTCTAAAATAAAAAAACTTTTATTTCAATGTACATTACATTAAACTGACTTAAAACATCAAGTTCAAACTTATATAACTTTTTATTATCTTTTTATTGTTTTTAGCCTAAGAAAATAAACAATAACATAAACAGAACAAACAAACAAAAAAGGGTACAAAGGCCATTTCACAATACACAAACAGTTGGAGACAACATAATACAATATTCTCCAGAAAGCATAAGAGAATTTTTTTTTATTAAATATAAAAAAGAAATAATTTACAGAGAAATGTGGAGGCTTCACAACTCGACATATGCCAAACCAAACTCACCTATAACAAGTTACAAGTCAGCATTACTGATGTAAAACATAATTGGGTTCCAGATTTTAAAAAACTATGTTGTTTAATTTGTTTGCCATCCCATATCGCATTCCTTCTATGGACAACACATAACTTAAGCTCCTAATCCAGGTTTCAAAGACAGGCACGTGATCTGACTTCCAATTTTGTAAAATTATTTTCTTTGCTAATATCATACACAAATAAACTGCCTGTGATATATATTTACTGTATCTCCTATTTCTGAGGTGTCTCCAAAAATGCCCAATGTTGACTCTGGTGACAGATCAATCCTGTATTGACCTTATTCTGCAATACGGAAGTGCACTCGTTTTTGCAATTGTTTTAGAACTTTCGATTCAGTTGCCTATGGGAGAAATGACTAGGAATAATAAACGACAGAAAACGATCAAACTACTCACTCTACAAACAAGAGTTTGCATGACTGTACATAAAAAGTAGAATAATATAATAAGAAAATATCAGTTTGCAACATCAAACAGCATAATGAGCTGTTTTTAACCTCTAAAAACGGATGGAAGTGAATGAGACCGGAAGTCTCGAGCCAAAAAGATTAAAATGGCTGCACCCACTCGTACGCTGAGAATAAGGTGAATACTTCAGATATAAAATTAAAAACGTTCTGCCAAAATGAACTAAGTTTATGGTATGACCAGAATGAGTGAGTCAATATACCTTCAAAATGTTTACATTTATTGCACAATAAGGATACATTTGGGAAAATCTTATGTAATTTTACTTTAAAAAAATAATGAAATCTGTGGATAACTTTAAATTGAATCAGTCTCTGTCTCGCATTGATAGAACAATCATGAACTCATCTGACATCTGATATCTCTGTATTAAGCTCCTTCTCCCCCTCTTTACTAATTTTGTCAGTGTAAACTTATATAACTTGAAAAAATATATATTAACTGTATGAAAGCAATTAGCCAATTTTAAAAAGTAAAAGTAACAGAAAAATGACTTTAATGAAATTAAATGTGTCGTTTATACATAAAATATATGTAATGTGAATGAAATATAAGTACAATGCAAGTTAACGTGACTTCGTAATTCGATTCAAACCCCCCCCCCCCCCCACACACACACACACACACACACACACACACCGATGTTTCAGAAAGCATCCATGCAAGAATATGAGACAAAAACTTTGTTCAAATGTCTCTTAAGACGATCCCGTCTGTTTTGTTTTACCCTGAACGTGTGCCAGTATTTGTTTCACTTTTTTCCAGATGGAGTGATTACGGTTACATTTTCCATTATTGGCCTGTTTTGATTTCATTAAAGAAGACAGGGCTTCACCTGCACTTCTGGTTTCATCATCATAAAAGAGAATGAACACAACCAAAGCACTGGGAATTAAAACAAATCTTTCTTTGCAGATTGTGTTCACAGAAAATGCCAAGGTTGTTTGGTTGTTTGTTTGTTTTGTGACAAGCCAAGCCAATGCCCAGCGGACGTTTACCCAGCCTCGTGCAGACACCTCTTGTACCGCACTGGATAAATCTTCCTCCAGGCAAAGTGTCTTGGGTACAATTTACAAAATCAACCTCGCTGTAATTAACATCTGGCATTTTTCCTAAGTAACTGCTATTTGCACTGAACGTGTGCCCAGCAAACACGCAGCATGTGCAGAAACGACCACAAGACATCACAACGATTAAGAAGCGATTTGGGTTTGGAAATGATCTGGACTAGAATGAGAAGTGCCTGCGAGGGAGGAATGAGGCGATGTGCTGATGTATAAGTAACATGTGCTTTGCTGTGAATATAGCAGAGCTTTAGCTCATAGCAGGAGTGTCAGCCAAGACCAGAGGCCAGAAATGTGGCCGACACTGAGATGATACTCATTCATTCATTCATTTTCTTTTCGGCTTAGTCCTTTTGTTAATCAGGGGTCGCCACAGCGGAATGAACCGCCAACTTATCCAGCATATGTTTTACTCAGCGGATGTCCTTCCAGCTGCAACCCATCACTGGGAAACACCCATACACTCTCATTCACACACATACACTACGGACAATTTAGCCTACCCAATTCACCTGTACCACATGTCTTTGGACTTGTGGGGGAAACCGGAGCAACCGGAGAAAACCCACTCAAACACAGGAGAGAACATGCAAACTTGTGCTACCCTCTGCGCCATTGTGACGCCCTGAGCTCTTTTTTCTTTTCTTTTTTTACTTATTATGGACAATAGGACTGTTAGCATTTTGGGATTTTACATTTGCTTTATCTTTATGTGTTAAAAAGTTTGGGGTTAGTAATTTTTTAATAATTTAATATTTTTATTCAGGAAAAAATCCTGAAATGGATTGTTTTACAGTGTATTTATTTTTTTATTCTGTTCAGCTTTGCCAACATATTTATTTAAAATTTAGAAGAAATGTTATCAATAGCTATCTAGTCTGATTCTCATAGAGAACCTAGGGATGTTTTAAAAAATAATAATAAAAAGAGTAATATTAAGTATAATTGCACTTAAAGTGTTACTCCACTTCATAGATTTTTGCATAAAATAAATTAAGCATTAGAATGGTATTTTAAAATAAAAAGCAAGTATTAAATTAAAATACAGTTATTCTGGGCTCTATTTTAACAATCTAGGCTCAAAGTCTAAAGCGCATGGTGCAAAAGCATTAAGGGCATGTCCAAATCCACTTTTGCTATTGTAAGAACGGAAAAATATGGTTTGCGCCATGGCACATAGTCTAACAGGGTTGTGTTTCTTCTCTTAATGAGTTGTGGGTGTCTTTTGAGCATAACAAGCATCAAACCAATCAGTCTCATCTCCCATTCCCTTTAAGAGTCAGTTGCGTCACCCCATGGCGCATTTGTATGGAGCTAATAATATGCCAAAACAATCTGAATTCGAATTGTGTTCATTTGAATTATTGACAATTGTAATTTAATAAATGTGAATTTTTATATGCTGTAAAAATATTTTTAACTTGAATTTCTTAATTTTAATTTTATACCTTGAATATTGAACATCTGAAATTTAAGACAACTGATTTTTTCAAGGCTGAATTTTTATAGACGTATTTTCAAACTTCAGATTTTTTGTTTGTTTAAAGTTTGTCTGTAAAAAAGTTTGAAAATACATCTTGAAAAATTCAGTTGTCTCACATTTCAGATGTTCAATATTCAAGTTATCAAATTCAAATAAAGAAATTCAAATTTAAAACAATTTTTAACAAATTACAATTGTCAATAATTCAAATGAACATAATTCAAATTCAGATAGTTTTGGCATATTATTAGCTCCCTACATTTGTTATTTACATGGCGGACTTTGAAAAATTAAATGCTTTACTAGAGAGAAAACAGTAAAACAAATCTGCAGCGCGAGGATATATAGCCTCTTTACTTATTCTTTACTTTACATTTACTCTTTATTTTACTCCTTTACTTTCGTGGATAATGAAACAATGTTGTGTTAATAAGTTATATCCAAACACATGTCCTATTCTTATGCCCCATATAGTGACGTCTCCAAAACCCGACAGGTGGACAAATCTAAACTTGTTTTTATTAAAACAAATATAAATATGAATTTAATAAATAATACTACTATTAATAATAACATTATACAAATGCAAATTGTCATGAATGAAACTGAACAATTGAATTTGTTATATGAATTAAAACCTAAAATTAAAAATGTTTAAAAACTGTTTTAAATAAAATGTTAATTAAATGTTTAATAAAACGTTTTCCTCTGTAACTAGTAATGCATAGCCTAGATTTTACAGTTTAAAAGCTTGCTTTTAAAACACATGTACATCCTATCCATCTTATTACAGTAGCTCAATCTAAAAAGGTATTTAACAGCTATCAACTATAAATGCTACACAAATGAGTAGTCTAAATTGATTTACCCTACACGTTTCTTATTACTCTTGTGTGCACCACTTACGTGCATCACTGCATATATTACCTTATTAAGAATGAAATCTCAATTCCCATTTCTTTGTATTCCTTACCACGCAGTTTCCTTCCATTCTCAAACCCAAGCCGAAATAAGCGCTACGAGAGCCTGATGCACACCTCCACACCCTTCGAGCAGGTGGCATATGGGACCAAGCACTTCCGAGACGAGCACAAGGAGCTCCTCCAGGGGAAAAAGGTACACGTCTCGCTAGCATGCACATGTAGAACTGCCAAAACCCGTTCAGTGTGCTGGCTCGAATTGGGAAAGGGGTCTATGATGGTGGTGGGAGGGAGGGTTGGTGTTGCTTCTGAACCCATGCACCCCCTCCAAAACAACCTCCATGTTGAGCGTCGCAAATTTGTCAAATTTGACAGCAATTTAATAAATACCCACAAGTAAATGAGGAGAAAAGGCTTTCTCCCCCCCTCAAAGTCCTCACATTAGGTAATTGACTGTGTCTCTGCTGAAGGCCGTTCATGGATGAGAGTTCTTTATTGGCTCTTACCAGCAGGCACTACCCTCTGCATCCAGCGCAATTGCCCGGAAATACCTCCTCCGGAATGAAATAAATAAGAGAGCCCTACTGCTGACACCGCTCATGTATGCTTGGCTGATACTAGATGTGGCGGCTCCGTTCCGCTCTGCCTTTTAATTGTTCTCTCTATGGCATACAATTTTGGATCTCTCTCACTCTCTCTCTTTTTTAAAGTTAACATTTTAAGTCGGAATTTTCAATCAAAGTATTAAGTCATGACTTTTTGTCATAATCAGGATCGTATGTAGTCGTATTAGTACAGTACGTCAGAATTTTGACTTTTAAATCAGATTTATGACTTGTCATTGTTTCAATGTTTAGTAATAGTTTTTTAATATACTTTAATGTTATATTAAAGTAATTTAATATAATATAACTTAATAGTAACTTAATATAAGTCATTGTTTTGACAGTCATACTTGATTTTTTTGTCAATTTCAACAGTGTGTATATCAATGTATCACTTATTGAGTCACCATTTTGAATTATTTTTTAGTTTTTTGTCATTATGCATTAAGTATGTCATAATTAAGTCAATTTCAAATGCTTGTCCTGCACTCATGTCGTCTAAATGTTCATTTCAGCATCATCATTTTGACAGAATGATTTTTAGCTCATAATGAGTTACATGTGTCAGATTTTTGACTTTTTATGCATGTTTTTTTTTTCTTATACACCAAATTTAGTGATACTATTAGTTAGGGCTGTGCGATTAATCGAAATCGAATCACAATCGCAATTTGAAACGTTGCAATTAGCTAATGAAATGTGTTTGTGTTATTTAAATTCCCCTGCCCAGAGCAAATGCGTGACTGCCGTCTGCGTGTGCTAGTCCAATTGAGTGAGCACAATTGAGTGATGAGTGTCTTGTTAAAAAGTCAACTGAAAGTATTGCCAGTGACAGTCAGAGAAGCAAGCAACAGCAAAGTACAATTTCAGAGTTCTTTCAGCCATGTTAGTTTGCTGAGTGTTCTGTATTTGTATAATTACTAATACTTTTTGTTTTTATAATAAGCTACATTATCTCCCCAATTTGAGTTAAACTTTTTTCAGTAAGGTAAGGTCATTTTATTTGTGTTTGCTGTTTGCTATAGAGAAAAATGAGTGTTTCATTTCTGAATATTTAAAAATAAATTTGAATAAGCCCCATACACTATGCAGTTCAAATGCCTCACTTAAACGGTAATTAGTTTTTTGTAATTTGATGCAAAGATGATATAATATATACAGATGCATGTAAATAATCATATGTTTTTTAAAAATGTAAATATTAAAAACTTTTTAAGTATTTAAGATGATAATGCGTCATAACAGTTTTTTGAAAAATGTCTATAGAAATCATCAGGTCAAAAAAAATCAAGTTTCACACCTCCACCTCACCATATATTGCATCTCTTAATACATCTCAGGTTAAAGATGTGTACTGTATGCTTCTGTCGGATTCTTTTGGAAAGTAGCCCAGCAGGTCTTGATTTATACATGATGGTTTGAGGCTGGTGCTCGTGGCGTCTGACAGTAATGAAGACTCAGCATAACGAGCATGTCTATGATCAACATAATTGATGTGGCAGAGGACACCATATTAAGGATTATCACTGATCCATAGCTAAACAGGAGGCCCTTTCAGCCCCAGGGGTGATTCCCCTGCCACAAGAGCTTTACCACATACACTACTGTTCAAAAGTTTGTGGTCAGTAATATTTACTTTATTTGTCTGTTGGAAAAAATGAAATAAGTAAGAGGTTGTACTGATATGTGTAAGAGGATATACTGATATGTTTTATCTTACTTGGCAACAGGGCTTGATATTAACTTTTTTGATCACCAGAGACTGTGGCTAGTAGTTTTTCAACATTACTAGCCACTTGCCATTTTCACTATTTGCGAATTAACAATTTTGTTGTTAGGAAAATATATATTTATATGCATACATTTGACTTTTGCATGATAAAATTACTTAATTTAGATATTGCGTTATAAGTCCTTATTCATTTCACTTTTTGTGTGTGTATGAGCTTGCTTAATTATCATGAGCAAATGGGTTATGGTTTCATAGTGTCATATTGCAATTAGTTCTTGTTTCACAAGTCTTTTCAGAGCTCAACACTAAGGATTTACAAAAGGTTTCTCTGGCCACACCAAAAATAAATTAATATTTTTTTAGCCATAAATTTTAAATAATTACAGTTTTTCAAAACAAGCTAAATATAGCTTTATACATACACTTTTTATTAAACAAAACTTTTCTTAAAAAAAAAAATAAAAAATTGACATTTTAAAAATAATTATTGTCATGTACAGTTAAAACCAGAAGTTTACATACACTAAAAAAAGGAACATAACCATTTTTTTTAATGTCTGATGGTAAATCATACTAAACGTTTACTATTTTAGGTCCGTTAGGATTACCTAAATGATTGACATTTGCTAAATGCCAGAATAATGAGAGAATTTTTTTTTTTGAGAATTTTTTTATTAATTTCTAGACAGTCAAAAGTTTACACACACTTCCTTGGTATTTTTTTAGCTTTGCTTTTAAACTGTATAACTTTGGTCAAATATTTTGGGTATCATTCCACAAGCTTCTCACAATAGTTTGAAGGAATTTTGACCCATTCCTCCTGACTGAACTGGTGTAACTAAGTCAGATTTGTTGTCTTGCTTGCACAAACTTTTTCAACTCTGCCCACAAATTTTCTATAGGATTGAGCTCAGGGCTTTGTGATGGCCACTCCAAAACATTCACTCTCTTGTCCTTAAAGCACATTTTAACTAATTTGGCAGTATGATTAGGGTCATGGTCTGTTTGGAAGACCCATTTGTGGCCAAGTTTTAATTTCCTGGCTGATATCTTGAGATGTTGCTTCAGTATTTCTACATAATGTTCTTTCTTCTTGATGCCATCTATGCTGTGAAGTGGACCAGTCCCTCCTGCAGCAAAACAGCCCCACAACATGATGCTGCCGCCCCCATATCTCACAGTTGGGATGGTGTTCCTAGGCTTGTAAGCTTTCCCCTTTGTCCTCCAAATGTAACACTGGTCATTATGACCAAACAGTTCAATCTTAGTTCCATCAGACCACAGGTTTGATGGTTTGTCTTTTTCCCAGTGTAATTTAGCAAATTGTAATCTGCCTTTTTTTTGTTGTTGTTGATTCTGGCATGTTGATTTTCACATGTTCACAGGTGAAAAACATACTGTGTGCGGAAATGAAAGGATGATCACCTGCACACGGTTAACGTAAGGCTTATTAATAATCTGTTCAAAGAATGGTTAAAGCGAAAGTGGCAACCCCTGCTGCCTACACAGAGACATTTTTAAAAAAAAAATCTCAAACAAAAGCGAAAGCAAGCATCACTTTTTGTCCAGACTATTTCAAAGGGAACCGATCGCATCAGTTGCGTTTCCAGGCACGGTTGCTAATTCACACAAGGAAACAGGAGCACGCAAGTATTTATAGGATGATCAAGAGTCTCTCCATGCGTGTGATCATCCTCTCATTTGATATTCACCTGCTTTCTTTTGCTCACGCGAACTCAGTTGTTGTTGTCAGTTTGCTGCTTCTCGATGGGCATTCTTATTGTTGCACTTTGCTATTAAGAAAACTACAATTTAAATATTTTCAACCGGCCAAAGTGGCTAGCGGGTGTTGTTGTCTAACCCACCACAGCTGAAATCTAGCCGCATTTGACGGGTTGACGGGTGTTAATGTCAAGCCCTGTTTGACAACCTGTATTAGATCAGATAAAGAAGATGGGCCTTTCAGGTATTTTAGAAGAGTAGAAATTTCCCTTATTTTTTTTTTTCCTTTTCTTAATTCCATTATTACTATTTATTTGTATTTTATTATTATACATGTATTTTTATAGAACCTAAATGTTTATGTGTGTGACGGGTTATGTTTGTAAAAAAGAAAAAAGAAAAAAAAAGTTAAAATCTATCTGTACTGCACACTCAAAAAATGACTTTTGCTGCTTGTTAAAACAACACAATTCCCAAGGTTTTTTTTTGGGACAACTTAATTGTTTTATGTTATATCTACTTAAATGTGTAAAAACCATCAAACATGTTCAATAAAAACACTTTTGAGAAAAACAAATTGAATTTTAAAACTAAAAAAATAAAGCTGCTTTAGATTTTTTTGATAATTTGAAATGTTTATTGATTTATTATAATGGTTTATGAATGATCATTTGACTGAAAATAGCAATACTGAAAAATAAAAAATAAAAACAATATTTATGTTTAAATAGCATTCAGAAATATGAAAAACCCACCTTTCACTCTAATGTTATTATTGTCATATTTTTCTTCCTTTGGTGAAATATAAGAACACATTGAGATTGATGCATTCACATTAAATGTGTAGTTTTAGTCATTTGAATGTTCTTTTTGTATTAGTATTTAAATAATCTTTCCTTTTTGTCTTAATATTTATTTAATTTCAAGTAACAAAAATGATGTTAGTTCACTACAACAACCCTGGTTCCTATACATTTTTTTTTAACTTAAGCTATTATATGAACAGGCTTGAAGCTGCAACCAAATACAATTTTGTTCGTGGCATTCTTTCAATTGATCTGTTGGCACACGGCAGGCTCATTAACCCTTAGCAAAGCTGCCTCGGTGTCTGTAATTAATGCAAGCGGCTCATGTAATATACGCGCAGCATTTTAGCTTTGAATGGATTATTTTGATGAGTTATCTGGAAGAACCCGCTCATTCTCTTCCACCTCATCATCAAGGAACTCGTCCGTTCCTCTATCGCTGGGTGCGTTTTGCTCATCTAATTATTTTGTTTGCTTATTTATTAACATGCTTCTCTGAAGAGTACTGTTTGATTAATCAAAATGCATTAGACTTGTAAGAGAGTAATGTACTCCAAAAGATGCCCTCCATTTAACCCGGGTCAGCCAGAGACCCTGACGCCAGAGGCACTGATGTCCCCCTGAGGATTGCAGGCGTTTAAATGATGCCACTCTCCATGGATTTGGTTCCAGTGTTAGATTTATGCAAACTGAGGTTAGAATATGAATCTTTGTCTTATACACTAAAAGATGATTTATTGGATTTGATACATTTTTTTTAAGGTAAGTGGTTGCAAACAATTTATAAGGGTTGAATTTAAACAGACAACTAAAATTTGGAATGTTCAACTTTATTTGTTTGTTTAAATTAAAACCTTATTAATTGTTTGCAACCACTTCCCTTAATTTTTTTTTAATCCAATGAGTTATTTTTTTTAGTGTATAACAAAACCTTATCTGCCGTATAACACCCTTTATATTTTTTATGAAACATTTTGTAATTTTTCACATTGTAGATTTATTAGGTCAATATTTAAGTCAATATTTAAAAGAAAATCATAATAATTCATACTGATTAATAAAAATATTGTCATATGAACCAGTATCTTAAAGTATTTTTTATATATTTTTTGTTTATTCTTTTATTGTGCATTCATTTTATGTAAATATAAAAATAATTATAATTGATCAAATGTATTTATCAATAATAAATGTAAAAGAAATTGTTTAAAAAGTTGAAATATAAAGCTCCATCTCAAATAACAAAACATTGTCTGCCATTGAGTACATTTTATTATGAAACATTGTTTTTATGTTTTTTTTTTACATTGTAATTAAATATTATAAATTGTAGATTACAGATTATCATTTATAAAAATATTATTATGTTTAGATTATTAAAATCTGTAAAAGAGGAAACATGTATTTCCTGCTAGGTATGTAACAGATATGTTATGTGGAGAAGATCTCTAATTTCTCTCCGGTAAAGCTTGGTCCCTTGATGACGGTCCTGCGCTTTGAAATATAAATTGATTCTAAAGAGGAAATTAGATGGCACTTATTACACTGTCTAACTAGTAACCCAGTGTCATTTGTCTGTGGTTTGATAAATGTTTCACATTTGCCTACCTTTGACGCTCGCTCACCAATGAGAAATACGTTGCATGCGACTCTTTTTTTCTAAAAAATAAATCTCCTAAGCTGCTCACTTTTTTCCCTTGCATTGACTCGCATGAAGATAATGATGGATATGGTAATTTCCAAGTGCATCTCTGATTTAATTATAGCCATTCTCTTTTTCCTTTCTTCTCCATTCATTTGTTCACCCCACACCTTGAGATGTGTTATTTCTCAGATTAACATGTCTTAACCTGAAAGCAGTGCTTGGTGATTTATCTCAATTGTGGAGATAAAAGGAAGTGATGCAGGAAGGATTACAGAGGCTTCAGACACGCTTAGATACATAACTAATGAACTTTGCCTCTGATATTTGAATCTAGGTCCTTTTTTTATAAAGGCCTTTTGAGGTCCCCCCCCCCCCCCCCCCCCCCACCCTCCCTTTAAGCACACAAGTAAATTTAAAACTAAACTTTTTTTTTCTTAACTATGCAAACTTAAATATCATGTCATGTGTCCACTAAAGCATTTCATCCTGAGGCAAGTTTTTATTTTTTTTTTTTTTATTTGTATAGATGACATACTCACTGGCCACTTTATTAGGTACACCTGTCCAACTGCTCGTTAACGCAAATCTTTAATAAGCCAATCACATGGCAGATCGATGCATTTAAGGCATGTAGACATGGTCAAGACGATCTGCTGCAATTCTGCACCGAGCATCAGAATGAGGAAGAAAGGTGATTTAAGTGACATTGAACGTGGCATGGTTGATGGTGCCAGATGGGCTGGTCTGAGTATTTCAGAAACTGCTAATCTACTGGGATTTTTACACACAACCATCTTTAGTGTTTACAGAGAATGGTCAGAAAAAGAGAAAATATCCAGGGAGCAGCAGTTCTGTGGGCGCAAATGCCTTGTTAATGACCGAGGTCAGAGGAGAATGGCCAGACTGGTTTGAGCTGATAGAAAGCCAACAGTAACTCAAATAACCTCTCGTTACAACCGAGGTATGCAGAAGAGGATCTCTGAACACAGGTTGAACCTTGAGGCAGATGGCTACAGCAGCAGAAGACCACATCTGGTGCCACTCCTGTTAGCTAAGAACAGGAAACTGAGGCTACAATTCGCACAGGCTCACCGGAATTGGACAATAGAAGATTGGAAAAATGTTGCCTGGTCTGATGAGTCTCAATTTCTGCTGCAACATTCGGATGGTAGGGTCAGAATTTTACGTCAACAACTTGAAAGCATGGATCCATCCTTCCTTGTATCAACAGTTCAGGCTGGTGGTGGTGGTTTAATGGTGTAGGGGATATTATTTTGGCACACTTTGGGCCCATTAGTACCAATTGAGCATCGTGTCAACGCCACAGCCTACCTGAATATTGTTGCTGACCATGTCCATCTATTTTTGACCACAGTGTACGCATCTTCAGATGGCTATTTCCAGCAGGATAACACACCACGTCATAAAGTGAGAATCATCTCAGACTGGTTTCTTGAACATGACAATGAGTTCACTATACTCAAATGGCAAAAGTGGGTTCAACCTGGTACTAGTAAGGTGAACCTTTACATTTGAATGTGATTTCATCACTATAGAGGAGGGGCGGGACAAATGCTACACTAAAAGACATGATATTGAAATGATATTGCTTCATACTGTGCTGATGTTTTTAGTCAAAGACAAATTATCTGTGAACTGGTACTGATACTACAGGTATTCCGTGTCATAAACTAGAGCCATATTCTCATAAGAAAATACACTCTAAAGACATTAAAATTCAATCAATGTGTTCAAAAAATGTTTTATATCTAGGGTTTTTAAAGCCTCAATTCAAAGGTCCAAATCTGAATTTTTATCAATGTCAGCGGTGCAGAAAAAATTGTTTATAACAAAGTTTTTAATAAACATGCACATAGATAAACAAATAAGCTAAAAAAAATGTGTCTTTTGCATTTACAAAAACATTGAAAATAAATGCAAAACACATTGACAAGGGACACTTAATTTAAGTTTTTAAAAATAAAGTTAATACAGACAGTTGATTCCACTGTGCCGAAGTCGCTAAGCTGAAGAAAAATTAATGAATGATGAATGAATGAATACATTTTTATGAAAACACAACCACACGTAGGCAAAATAAACATGGTGCAAAATACAGAACAGTTTAATGTGAAATATGGCACTGTCTGTAGTCCATCAGTGTCATTACAAATCAAACAGAAAAGTCTTTTGCTGAATTGGAGAAAAAACTTTATGCATACATCTCTGTCCAATCATCTTTGAAAACATATTTTCTTCATCAACTTTTCTTTCCTGAAAACTGACATTCTCATTCATTCAAACGGTCACTGTGATGAAGAGTGTCGTCTGATTACTGCAAATAGTATACGCTGACTGAATGTGATGACAAATGTCACAGAAAAACGGTCACACTTTATTTTGATGGTCTGTTTGTTGAATTTAGGTTACATTACATCTACATGCCAACTAATTCTCATTAGATCATACAGTAAGTAGACTGTTAGGTTGGGGTTAGGGTTAGTGTAAGTTGACATGTACTTGCAAAGTTTCTTATAGTCAGCTGAAGTCTGTTGAAGGAGCAATATCAGCAGATATTAAGCAAACAGTCTATTAATACTCAAATGGACCATCAAAATAAAGTGTTACCAGAAAAACTTTAAATAACGCCTTCGGTTTCATTTCAGACCATCATCTCAAAAACATTAAAAAACTAATACAAGGTATTACTAAGCTGACTATTTAATGTGTTTATCAAAACTAAAACATGTAATCCTTTACATAATTACTGCATTTAGAAGCGCTGTATTACATTTCAAAATATGATCATTTAAATTGAAGAAGTGGCATTTACTTAAAACATTTTCATTTGTATCGTTCTTTTATCTTTTTCACCGACCTAACTAAAATTCTCAGTTTAAAGTTTGAAATATACTTAATTTCATTACAAATACGCATACAGTAGGAGCAGAATATTTTTGGCATTTCCAAGCTATGCAGAAAGTATGAAAGCACTGTTTAAATTCAATACATATAAAATGCTCGCTATTTAAGGCAGTGAGCTCATTTGATTACAGATATTCTTAAAAACATAATGTGCTGTTCAAAACAAATAGATGAATAAAAAAGAACAATTTGAGGTTAAAATGATAGTAGTCCGTGATTCTTAGAAATAAATATCAGAATATACACTGTTGGACATTTTTAGTAAACAACTGAAATCTACAAGTCGTTAGTTAATTTTCGTTGTTGAAGAAGCATCTTTAAATAGAATGATTGAAAGCAAGCATTGCGGTGATGTGAGATTTTTCAGATGTGAAGTGATGATTCGCAGCGGTGTGTTGTCAGGCAAGTTGTGGATCCGAAGTGATGAGGACAGACAGAAAGGCACGGGGTCTGTGCTTTTCCCTCTCCATGTAATTAGTGCATTAGTTAATCGCCCCTTGACAAGGATGACCCTTCATCAGGCTGTTCGCCGGCCACTGACTAGCCAGCCCAGCCATCTGATTTTGCATCATCACCAGCGATTCGAACAAATTGAAGCACCCGGGCTAATTACAGCGGCTAATAAAGTGCAGGCAGTGGCATTGCCTCGGTGCAAAAGCCTCTCCTTCTCCTTGCATTAGACTTTCATCAATCATGTTTTCAAACTGATAGATCTTAGCGCCCGAATACCAGCACGCAGCTTACATTTATTTTCTCTCTCTTCTATTTTAATGTTGGCTCAGTAATTGCTTTTCCAAAGACCCCCGTCTCTATTGTCCCCCCACCCTCGAAATATTGCCTTTAAGCACAACTAGAGCAGAATTTCTATTTTTTTTTAATTATTGTTGTAGGCAACTGGAATATTTAGCCTAAAATGATGCTTTGTTAGCGGTTGCTCTTGTTAATCACTGGCAGAATAATGCATCACCGTGATGTGTGTGATATATGAGGTGTGTTTAAATGCGAATGATATTCATAATGAGCAATAAATAAGTGATATAAAAGTAGGACAACCTGCTTTTGACTCCAGGATAGGAAATGGCATGTGAGTGTTTCTATTACACATGCACACACAAATACACACACACATACTCATATCCCAGACCGGACTACATTAGTGACCAGAAGCCTCTGGGTGATTCACTATATCCCATTTTATAGGGATATAAAATCCCTCGGCCCCTTCATTTGCTACGCAATAAACAATTCGTCTGACAAGGCTCTCACTTTTTTTTCTTACATATGTATCAATTAACTTTACTCCTACTATTATGTCAGTATTTCCATTTTTATCATCATTCATATTATAAGGTAAATAAATGTAATGTGCTGCAATTGATTTAATGGCCTCTGCTTTAAATGTTTAGAGAAAATCATTCAGCAGCAAATGAATTTAATTGAACATTTGCGTTATGGATGGTTCTCAAAGGATTGAGAGCGAAGTAATGAAAATAATATTTGATTAATATACATTTGATTGATTGATCTTTGATTCATGTTTTAATTATTTGTCAAATTTTCTCAGCAATTTGTTTCTAAACGATTTATTATAGTTTTTACACATACAGTATAGTTATAGTAGATATAGTTTATACATACAGTTTATACATACAGTATACAGTATATATATATATGTTCATAGCACATCCATTTGTAAATATCACCATAGTTTTTCTATATTTGCACTTTATATCTTATACCTGTATCCTGCACTTGCTGCTATTGCACTCCTGGTTAGACCTAAACTGCATTTCGTTGCCCTGTACTTGTACTTGTGTAATGACAATAAAGTTGAATCTAATCTAATCTATTATAAATATATATACAGTTGAAGTCAGAATTATTAGCCCCCCCTGAATTATTAGCCCCCCTGTTTATTTTTCCCCCATTTCTGTTTAACGGAGAGCAGAATTTTTCAACACATTTCTAAACATAATAGTTTTAATAACTCATTCATAATAACTGATTTATTTTATCTTTGCCATGATGACAGTAAATAATATTTGACTAGATATTTTTCAAGACACTTCTATACAGCTTAAAGTGACATTTAAAGGCTTAACTAAGTTAATTAGGTTAACTAGGCAGGTTAGGGTAATTAGGCAAGTTATTGTATAACGATGGTTTGTTCTGTAGACTATCAAAAAGAAAATTTGCTTAAAGGAGCTAATAATTTTGTCCTTAAAATTGTGTTTAAAAAAATAATAACTGCTTTTATTCTAGCCGAAATAAAACAAATAAGACTTTATTCAGAAGAAAAAAATATTATCAGACATACTGTGAAAATGTCCTTGCCCTGTTAAACATAATTTAGGAAATGTGTATGTGTATGTGCAGTGGCACAGTAGGTAGTCTGATTCGAGCCTCGGCTGGGTCAGTTGGCGTTTCTGTGTGGAGTTTGCATGTTCTCCCTCCCTGGGTTTCCTCCGGGTGCTCCGGTTTCCCCCATAGTCCAAGGACATGTGGTACAGGTGAATTGGGTAGGCTAAATTGTCTGTAAACACGCTGGATAAGTTTGCGGGTCATTCCGCTGTGGCGACCCCGGATTAATAAAGGGACTAAGCCGAAAAAAAAATGAATGAATGATTATTAGTAAGCCCTAAGAAATTATGTTTTTCGACTGACAACAGAACCACTGTTGTCCAATGACTTGCCTAATTAATAGAACTTAATAGAAGAAATCTAAAGAAAAAGTTTAATAATGAAATTGTAACTGCAGTTTAACAGCATGACTTTTGTTAACATTTCTATTCAGTAGTTTGAAATGATATATTTCAGGTTCATGCCACTCCAAACATAGAAACAAATGATCAAACTTTTGTTGAAGATAAAACCAAAACAAAACAAAACAAAACGATCATGTGTATTAACTTCCACAGATTAATTATTCACCTTAAGAAAAACATTGTGCTCTAACAAAACAAAGACTGTAAATTTTGTTTTCAAGCGAACCTAACACATAATTTCAAAACTTTTAAATAGAATAATAATAATAACAATGATAACATTATTAATAATGGCAACACATTTGTTTGAATACCAATTCCCACTATTAACTACTGGCTTATTACCTAGTTATTATTTAGATATTGGCTGTTTGGCTAAGAGATGTTATTCTACATCCCTAGTCCTACACTGTAATAAAAATCTATTATTTCACTTTTTTTTGACAGCAGGGATGCTGGAAAAAATATAAAATAACAGATGTTAACTTAGAGAAATTTATCGGAATATAACTAAATCCAACTACATTACTAACTATCAATACACAGCAAATTAAGAGTTGATGGAGCTAAAAGTCTTATGGTTTATTTATAGTGAGAATTGTAACTTAAAATCTTAAAAAAGTGTAACCATAATAATAATAATAATAATAATAGAATGTATTATAATTTAAATATTAAAAAAATTATATATACTCAGTAATATTAAAATAACATCGCTTTTATGCAAATCTAGGAATACACATAAATGTCTCATCTGGAAAGAAAGAAATAATAAAATACATTAGAAACTGAAAATGATATGATTTCCAAGCTCAGCTGTGCTTTCCTCTATATGCTTATTCAGATAAGAGCCATATTCCTCTGACAAACTGAAAACAGACTCTTGTGAATTTCATCTGTGCTCTGGCTCATGCAGCTACTCGAAAGCTATTAGAGTTTTTGCATAGCATGAACCAAACTTATTTTTCCCTTCACAGTGTGATTGAATTAATGAAAGCAGAATTACTGTACGTTAGCTTCCAAGGACAGGGATTTGTGTTCACGTCCCAATTATATGAGACTGTTACAGGTAATAACGTGCTGCCGTCCAACAGAAATCTCATTTAGATGACATGCTCTGGATCTCTTCAATAGAGACTGAAGGATTACTTTAGCCACACAATATTACATAATTACTAGAAACCTGCATGATTCTGGTATTGTCAGTTAATCTTGTTGAAATTGGCTGTGTGTGTTTGTGTGCTTGCCGATTAAGAGTCGTATTGGGGTCATGTAACTTGAAATAACTTGATTGTATTAAGTTTTTGATTTGCAGTGACTTAATTGTCAGATTTACAGCATTCTGAACAGTGTGAAATCACATTAGTGGTTTAGATAATGCATTCTTTCGATAAAGTGTAGATCGTAAGGTTGTTTATTAAAGTGTGTTGATTTGATTAAATGCTTCATGGCTTAAAATAATAAGATAATGCTTATATAGTGGATTGTAAAATCCAATGAAATGTATATATTAAATATATACACTTACATATACAGTACATATAATACATGTACAGTTGAAGTCAGAATTTTTTTTCTTTTTTAAATATCCCAAATGATGTTGAACAGAGCAAGGAAATTTTCACAGTATGTCTGATAATGTTTTTTCTTTTGAAGAAAGTCTTATTTGTTTTATTTTGGCTAGAATAAAAGCAGTTTTTAATTTTTTAAAACCCACTTTAAGGACAAAATTATTAGCCTCTTTAAGCAATTTTTTTCCCGATAGTCTACAGAACAAACCACCATTATACAATAACTTGCCTAATTACCCTAACCTGCCTAGTTAACCTTATTAACCTAGTTAAGACTTTAAATGTCACTTTAAGCTGTATAGAAGTGTCTTGAAAAATATCTTGTCAAATATTATTTACTGTCATCATGGCAAAGATAAAATAAATCAGTTATTAGAAATGAGTTAATAAAACTATTATGTTTAGAAATGTGTTGAAAAAATCTTCTCTCCGTTAAATAGAAATTGGGAAAAACAAACAAAATGGGGTGCTAATAATTCAGGGGGGCTAATAATTCTGACTTCAACTGTATGTGTACGAGGAAAATAAGAAACTATTTAGAAGTTATCCTTTTCTCTGTATTTATGATTTTTAGTTATTTGTTTGAATAAAACATAATTTTTGGTATATTCGGTAAACCAGTAGTTCCCAAAGTGGGGGTCGCAGGACAATCAATGACAGGGGGTCGCTTGATGATTTCCAAAAGTAAAATATATTTTATTAAACTATTAGAATAACATTATTTTATCCATAACCCACAGAAGATAGTTAATAGTTACAAAAAAACAACAACATGCAAATGAAAAGCCATCAGCTTTTTTCATAGGATTGGTGTGTTTACGTTAGATTAACAACACAGCAATAGCGTCAGATCAATTGATTTAGATTAAACTTTCTGACATCTTTATGGCAATCAAATACATTTAAAAAAAAAATACAGGCCTCAACTTAAAATTGAGTATGATCTCTGAGTGGCGGTCTCCAAAATTAAACCAAGAATAGACTTGCTGAAAATATTGTTCCCAGCAGTGTCTTTAGGTGAGGTTACTATTAAATTAAAAAAAATGATATGGTTGTTAAGACTGTTTTTTGTGTTGTCAATAGGCTTGTGTTTATATAGACATATTGCTGTGTGCACGACGTTTATATATTTATTCTTTACACCTTTGCTGGTCGAGAGTCACTGACTGTTATTTTGGGGGTCGCAGGCTGAAAAGATTGGGAACACCTGACATTTTTATAAATTTATGACAAAAAAAATGTTGTCATTTAGAGAAGTTTTGCATAAAAAAAGTTTACATTTAATTTTAGACCACACTATACCAATGTTTTAACTTCAGAAGACTCAAAAATGCATTATTCGGTGCAATAACGCAGATTTTTGACCAACACTCATTTTCTGTGAAAAAAATAAAAATAAGAAATTAATAATAATAATAATACTGCAATCACAATTTTTAATTGTTACAAATTTGGAATATATGTTAACAAAGCTTTCTAGAATAAAACAAATATTACATTTTACATATACAGTGCTCAGCATATACAGTATGAGTACACCCCTCACAAATCTATCTTTTAAATTCATATTATGCATATGCATTAATTAGTCAGTACTGAATCCAAATCTGGAGTTTAACAAACAAAATAACTTACCTTAACGGTCCAAAAACTAGTACACCCAAATTATAATATTATTATTATTATTCTGAATTTATTCATTTATTTATTTTTCACAGAAAATGATAGTTGGTCAAAAATCTGCGTTACTGTACTGAATAATGCATTTTTGAGTCTTCTGAAGTTAAAACACAAAGTTTGTGTGGTCTAAAATTAAATGTAAACATGTCAAATATGACATGACGAAAAAACTTTTTTTTATGCCAAAACTTCTCTAAATGACAAGTTAAACAAAACAGATTTATTAAACAGATATATTTATTAAAATAATATTTTAGTCACCAAACATATTTAGAAATTAAAAGATAATGCAATTAAATTCAAGCAAAATATTGCAAAAATAAATTACAACCTTCAAAATTTCAACAAAATTTTTAAATTTTTTGCTTCTCTTGATTTTTCCTCTTTTTTTAAATTTGTATTTAATACTTTTGTAAATTTATTCTAAAAAATGCATCAAAATACATTATCCATTTTCACTGAGAAATGGATAAAAATATTCATTTTCAAAATGTGGTGTACTCCATTATGCTAAACACTGTACCTAATAAATATATTATATTTAATAGCATGTAGATGTTTTCCTTTTACACAAGTTAGAAACCTTTTCATTTTGAAAAAAAAAAGAAATTGCATGTTATTTAAGAAACGCACGTCATTAAATATTTCAGTTTAATTAGGCTGATTCCAAAATAGCATGTAGATTTTTGTTTAAACTTGGACTGATTTAGATTCTGATGTTGTTGTGGACCATTTTTAGCAAATAAATAAATGTGTTTATGAGAACAGAAGATTTTTTATAGTATAATATCTAATCGCTACATTTTTTATTCTGTTTGTATCACTCGTTAAAATCAAATAACATTACAGAGGTAAACTAAAATGTTGTCAGTCAACAAATACTTCAAATAAATCAGTCTAAGCACAAAAAAGGGTGCATTTAATGCCCCTATGAATGAATCAGGCCTAACCACGTATGAAAAAGTCCTCTGCCATTTCCCTCCCGGCCCGTATAGAGCTGTGCAGTGGGAATTACGCCGTCAACTTCTCACTAGCTAAAATAATGTAAACTCATTCCGGCTGAGGCCCAGCTAAGATGTCAGTGTGTATGAATGCGAAAAGTGCATTGGACGCATTAGGACTTGACAGGGGCCCTTCTTGAAATAAGTGAAATTAATGGAGCTCTTTTCATGTACGACAAGGCCGCGGCACCCCTTTCAGCCTGCTTACAGTCAGAGAAAAGTCAATACTTTTTTATTACTCCACGCTGACCTACCTTCTGCTCTACAAGAGCTAGCTGTGCTAATTGGTTTCAGTTGTAAGAGGATAAGAAAAAAAAAAGAAAAGCTTCATTCCGAAGAACATTGGAGCAAATAAATCAATCTCATATTTTTTTTTTATTTTACTTTTTTTTTATCCCTTGTCTGTTTTTATTGGACAATGTTGGCAAGAGAGGCAACAAATGCTTGGTTAAAATATGGGTTCCATGGGCTAAAAAGTGTGTAAGTGGCCTGAGTGCTTATCTGAAGTCTGCTGCTGTTATGTAGCTGTTAAATGAAACACAGGCTGGGGTGAAAGATAAAGAACATGGACTACAGCTATTTTAAGAGAACAGGTTGACGTGACAAATAAGAGCATCTGGTAGAGGAGAGATTCATTTCATACATTCGAAAGGACTTGAGGGCACTTTAGAAATGCGTACAGATGACTGCAATTAAGGCCATTTGTTTATGTTTGAACGTAAAGGTCACTTTATGAAGACATGTAAGAATTACAAACGCATGATCAATTAAACATAGAATAAATATTACAAATACAATAAATAACAGCATTTGAATTAGTAGCATTAAAATAGCTTTATAAATAGCATTAAAATTGCAGAATGCCTATAGTTACATCAAGTTTAAATCTTTAAGTTATTATTTTAGTTTCTATCGTTGAATTTGGCTTTATTTCAGTTTTGTTATTGTTTGTGTTTTCAATTTAAAATGAAATTTAAGCTGTTTTGGCATTTAAAAAATAAATGTGTGTATAATTGTATTATTTTAATCATTGTATTGAATTTAAGTTTTACATAAGGTAATCTAAATGAAAAGGAGAAATATTTTAATGGGAACCCGCAATTTTTTTTTCCTCTTGCACTGCTCACTGTTTACAGTACTTCAATTAACAACAATTATATATGATTTTTTGTTTTTGTTTTAGTTAACATGTCACTGATAACAATTTACATTGTATTACTTGCCTGAAACCATCCGATGCTATTAGTCATA
Source organism: Danio kyathit (assembly GCA_903798195.1). Taxonomy (NCBI): domain Eukaryota; kingdom Metazoa; phylum Chordata; class Actinopteri; order Cypriniformes; family Danionidae; genus Danio; species Danio kyathit. Next base: position 36,308,224 of record LR812535.1, read on the forward strand.
CATCTAATGTATCTAATGTTAATGATAATGTTTTTATTGATATTACATGCAGACCATGAGAGACTAATTTGTTTAAATGATATGCTTTTAGTAATGTGTCCATTCACCATTTGTATAGTTTTTACATTTTGTTTTGGCTGTATTTTCTTTGGTCAGAATTTAGTTAATGTATTTATTAACATGAACTAAGAATGAGCAATAATTGTACAGTATTTATTAATAATAGTTCAACATCTACTAATGCATTAGTAAAATCCAAAGCTGTGCTGGTTAACATTAGTAAACATACTCCGAATTAACAAGAACTAATAGTGAACAAACATGAAATACTTATTTTCATTACTAAACATTAACAAAGATGAATAAATCGTGAAATAAAGGTATTGCTCACTGTTTGTTCATGTTAGTTAATATATTATCTGACACTAGGCATGGGATGATAACCGGTTTCAAGGTATACCGTGGTTTGGAAAAGTTAAGGTTTTAATACCGCAAAAAAATTCTGTTATACCGCTCCTACGATATATGTAAGGTTTTTTCACATGTGTTTTTTTTAGGACAACAGTATCTCCAGCAGAAAATATATCTAAAGATGCCCTTTTTAAGTTGTAAAGAAATCTGTGTTTTAGAAACTAAGACAGCAGAAGTAAATGATTAATTTTAATTATTTAGCCGGACATGTTTACTGTTCCAAAATATTTAAAAGAATTCTTAAAATAAAACATATTATGTTCAAAGGGGAAAAAGTTGTTGTTTTTTACCCAAACATTTAAAAAGAACTCATTTAAGAGCAGTAATCACAATACTGATACCGTGAAACCGTGATATTTTTATTCAAGGTTATCATACTGTCAGAATCTTATACCAGCCCATGCCTACCTGACATGTATATATATTTTTGCTTTCAGTTAAACTAAATGAAAATAATACATTTCATTAGCAACAAGCTGAATTAATTAGTCTTTTTCCCTTCCCATACAGTAGACAGATATATATTGACAGACGTTCTTTCATTTTAAATCATATTGTCTTAATAGTAATATCTTTTTATAATAAATTCACACTGTCAAACCATTTCATATGAACTATATATCATTTAAGTCACTTAATATTAATTTTCTTTTGTAACTTTACAACTTTACTTTGTAACATTTGCAGTAAAATCTCAAAACATAAATTCACAGAGAAGTAGAAATTTCACATAGAAAGTCTATGTTAACATTATATTGAAACATCTGTTTATATTTTCCAAAACAACTAACCACAGAGTTACTGGATCATAAAAAAAATCAATCTGTAAACATTTTTTATATTTGAAATGAGGAAAATAAACATGCGTTATGAATGTGACCAAAAAAATTAGCGAGCTTACAGTAAACAACATACTTTGTAGAAATTCTGTGAATTAAACTGCACAACCCACAAGAAATGATGCTAATCAAAAGAATAAGAGTTGTCTCACTAAAGAACAAACATGATTCGATTTATTTTATTTGACATTTTTGCATTTATGAGGAAAAAGCTCTGTTATTTATGTGTCATCTCTCACTTGTGTGATTTTGGTATATCAAATATAATAGTTTGAAAACATTAACAGAGACATTTTTGAGTATTTTTAAAGCACCGTAAAATACTTGCTTACACAAAAAAACACAGAAACGGTTTCGATATTTTGGCGAAAACATAATTTTTTTCATGGCAAGGTTGACAATTGCATGGAATTGCTCCTATAATTAAATCCAGTATTAATTTTATTTAAATTGTGGGTTTTTGGAATGATTCTGCAACCCTGATTTCATCTCCATGAAATGAAATCTGTCGCTTAAACATCTCCTTCCTCAAGTTCATGGTTTTGCTTCACCCTTTCTTGCTAGCTCAACTATTCTCACCTCAACTCACCTCTTACTGCTAGTTTAACTAATTTCAAACCAGTTCCATTTCATCTCATTCTCACCCATCTCCACTCCAATCAATAGTCACCTCATTTACTGTCCACAACCGAGTCTCGTGGAAAAACACAAATCAGAGTTTTAGAAATCGGAATTTCTGCCATCTACCCAGAATGTTGTGAATGAACGCGTTTTGCACTTTGGAAACGGTGTCCTTTTTGCGTTTCTTGCGCGGCTGTTGGAGTTAGTGCTGTTTACAAGGACAGCTCGCTGCAGTGTTTCCCCAGGCCAAGACACACAGATGATTGTCATGATGGCGGACGCTGACTGACAGAGAGATCACATGCATGCCTGCCAGAGGGAAACACTCAGCGCCCCAGTCTGTGACATTAGTTTGTCCTTGCTCAACTTCAGCTTTTTTTAGTCTTACAAAAATGAAATATATAATTAAATCGCCTTCCTTTCCCTCTCCCTATTCTTACTCCAGCCTGTTATTTCCATCTTGTATTAGGCATTGGTGGCGTGTTTTGGACCAGGTCAGCCTCTAGGGGGGGTCACTGAGAGCCAGTGTGCTTTTAGAGATGCTTCAAGACACCGTGTGGCTGCTGCAGCAACTAGGCCACTAGCAAAAGCTGAATCCAGTCCAACTAAAAATATCTGACGCAGATATTTTGTGCAGTGCTGCAAAAAAAGAGGGCAGGATTTGTTGTGGCTCGTGTATTCATCATTAACTGGCTGACTGGGAGAATGTATTATAGCAGTGATGAAGAGCCAATGCTAGTCACAGCAGCTACTGGGAGGTTAGCGTGGTCGTCCGGGTATTAGGGAGGAGAGTTTTTGTCTGGCTGAGAGTTTGTGTGTAGTCATATTAATCACCATTTAAACCTTTAATTGAAGTGGAGAATGAATGATATTAGCTTGTAATAATGTTGCTAATATACTAGAAGTAAAACACTGTACAAACGCTTAGTATATACTGTAAAAATGTATATAAAATGTATCTTTTAGTACTTGTTAAATGTGTTTGGAAATAAAATGACTGCTAAGCCTGTTACGGACTGGCCATCTGTCCACACTTTAGCATTCCTGTGACTTTATGTTGGTTTTATTATTGTGTTTTAAATTGTGCTTAGCTTTGCAAAGATTCAACGTATAAAGTAATAATAATTCTGATCAACCAAATTTCAGCTAATGCAATCTATTATTCTCTCTCTCTCTCTCTCTCTCTCTCTCTCTCTCTCTCTCTCTCTCTCTCTCCTCCTCTCATCTCTCTCTCTCTCTCTCTAATGGAGAGAAGATTTTGTCAACACATTTCTAAACATAATAGTTTTAATAACTCATTTGTAATAACTGATTTATTTTATCTTTGCCATGATGACAGTAAATAATATTTGACTAGATATTTTTCAAGACACTTCTATACAGCTTAAAGTCACATTTAAAGGCTTAACTTGGTTAATTAGGTTAAGTAGGCAGGTTAGGGTAATTAGGCAAGTTATTGTATAATGATGGTTTGTTCTGTAGACAATCGAAAAAAAATGTAGCTTAAAGGGGCTAATAATATTGACTTTAAAAAATAAACTTTAAAAAAATAAAAACTGCTTTCATTCTAGTCGAAATAAAACAAATAAGATTTCCTCCGGAAGAAAAATTATTATCAGGCATACTGTGAAAATCTCCTTGCTCTGTTAAACATCATTTGGGAAATATAAAAAAAATAAAAAAAAAATTCAAAGGAGGGTGAATAATTCTGGCTTCAACTGTATGTATATATATGTATATGTATATATATATATATATATATATATATATATATATATATATATATATATATATATATATATATATATATATATATATATATATATGAGCAATATCTCACAAATAGCAGTGCGATATGGCTGTATATTGGCACTGGTAGGAGGCGTGTGTTGGCTCAAGTGCCTTAGTGTCCCACCAGTGAAGCCAGTATTTGAATGATTCTCTAGCGTAACATCTAAAGTGATGACAAAACATTTTGCTCACATTTTAAGATTATAAGGCTGAACGACATCAGTTTGGCATCAGTCTACAGAGATTTCGAGGTATTTCTCTGTTGCAATTGGAGATCACAATAATTAATCACAAAAAAGCCAAAGCAAAGCAAACATCACCAGATTACTAGGGTGTAAATACAGCACTACAACATACAAAAGAGAGAGATTGACTTAGAATGTCACTTACCTGTTCTGTAATGGTTTGATCAGCTGTAGTTTGAAATTTAAGCCTAGTTATTCTCCCCTCAGGACTTATTATGCGCTCTGTCGCCATCTTGTGGCGGAACGTCAACTGTTTTTGCTCTGCTCAGTATGACAGGCTGATGTCCGCCAATGAGCTGAATCTCCGAAATTATAAATGTCTAAAATAGGCACTATCCTTAGAAATAAATGGCATAGTTGCAATCTAAACAACTTCATTATTGCCTTAAAAAGCCTCAAAAGTACATTATGTTGTCCAACAGCTGCAATATTTCTTAAACTGTAGTGAATTTATTGATCTGCTGTCACTCTATGTGGGAGGAGTAATACACATGGGCGAAGAGGCTCTATGATTGTTGTTATTGCAGAATACCGCACTGCTATCAACCAATCAGATTCGAGAACCAGACAGAACTGTTGTATATACTGTATATTTCTTTAGTAGAATTTGTCATTTTTCATCAAATACTTACAAGTTCCTAAATCAAGATACATTAAATTGGCAAGCAACATCACTTTTAGGATATAACTAGAGGATATTAAGTCCTGTTTCATAACAGGAGGGAAAAAGATAATTAATTGAGTAATAATTAAATAAATTATTTTAGCTATATGGTCAAAGAATATAATTGTAATTAAAAGGTAAACAAGATTATTACCACCAGTTCTCAGAGTTAAGAAAATTTAGAGATTTGTTGTGAAAAACAAGTACAATTTAACTAAAGAAAAAGTGTAATATTTAAACCATTTTTGTTCGATTTTGTCTTTTTTGTTTCTGAAAGTCTCTTTTGCTCTCTGCTGTTAAAATAATAATAATATTTTGAACTTATTACATTTACAATAACAGCAAAATATTGTAATATATTTAAATATTCTTAAAAATTACTCCAGACTTAATTCTGATATGCTGATCTGTTGATAACGTTGATAATGTTCATAAATTTCTTTATGAAAACGATGATTTTTTTTGTTTTTGAATAGAAAGCTCACAAAACAGCCTTCATTTGAAATATCAATACTTTTTAATATCTTTAAGGTCACTTTTCGGTTTTTAACTATTCCTTGATGAATAAAAATTAATTTCTTTACAAAAAAAAACAAAAACAAAATCTCACTGACCCCAAAAGTTATTCCTAAAGAGACATGTATGCTTAAACTGTAATACTTAAACTGACAACTCTATTTATTTTCCTGAGACGAAGAAGTGCAAGCTCTGAATACTAATGTCTCCCTTTGAAAGCATGTGAATTTTTATTTGTGTGTGTGAGGAAAGTAAATGAGGGGAAACCTGTAATAACTGCATCATCTCTGAGTGTATAACATTTTTTTCCAAATCGCTGACATCCAATCAATGTGCTTATCATTTCAGCCATTCAAGACGGTCTTCACCACCTGCCACGTCTTTGACAAGTTTGGACGACTGTACTCCGACGCCGGCAATATTGTATGAGATAGCCGAACGGAAAACAGACAGAATCAATAAATAAATGAAATTAAAAACCTAATTATGCATCATTTGTTTGTCTGGTTCAGCAAAGTGCGAAGGTGAGATGAGGTGAAGAAAACATTCAGACTAAAAACATCTCGTCCTCTTAGCATAATTACATGCTATTTGTATAACGCACAATTGCTTTTTGCACTCAATATCCGCCACGCTGATGAAAGAATTCTTTAACAGCGGCGATTTTTGATCCTGGAAAAGAGACTAATGAAATTCCTCCATTAGTTTGCGCACTTACAGATGTCACGCGCAGATTCTTACACCACTTCCATCAATCAACGCATACATAGCACGGCTCCCGGAATCAGTCGTTTTGAATCATTCCCCATGCATTGTTGCCACAGAAAATAAATGTGGTTTAATTCCAGTGAGTGGGAAAAGGTGAAGGCACTGATCCAGTCTCCTGCTACAGAGGTTTCATTTCCACAAATAATTCTGAGTGCTTCTTCTATTGTGTGTGTGTGTGTGTGTGTGTGTGTGTGTGTGTGTGTGTGTGTGTGTGTGTGTGTGTGTGTGTGTGTGTGTGTGTGTGTGTGTGTGTGTGTGTGTGTGTGTGTGTGTGTGTGTGTGTGTGTGTTGGCCTACAACCATACAAAGCCTCCTGGCCGGCGTTGCCACCAGCACCCTGTTGATGAATCTGAGACATGGGCAGCAGTAATTTGGAGATGCAAGGGCTATCTCTTTGATTGCTCCTGGTCCGAGGTAGTCCATCACTTCACAATAACTCACCCTGCTGCCGAAAAAACGACGCTTTTCCATCAGGCCGATTAGAAAAAGCCCTAGTTGGCTGATCTGACTGCGCTCTGTTTTAACACTAAAGTTGACCCCACAGTGGGAAAGCAACGTCCCGCTTATGGCTGCCGGACATGTGGGCATGCAGCAATATCCCGGAGCTAACATGCTCATGGAGAGACACAAATATGGCCTTTGTGATGGTTCATGGAAAAGCTTTCTAAAAAAGAGTTTCAAAGCCATTTGTTTTTCTTTCCACAATATTATCTAAAAACAACCCCAAAAAATTGGGACATTTAGTGAAAGTCCAATAAGAAAGAAGAATATTTGATTTGTTCCATCGCTTTAAAGGGCCATGAAACCCCCCCTGTCTCAATAGTGTGTTTTCTAGTTTGAAAAAAGTCAGGAAAGTGGGTGAGTCCAGTCCAGTTCCAGTTTGTTTAGGTGGGAGTGTCGAGTCGCGAAAGAGGGAAGAATTTGCACGAAAAGGGGAGTTTCTGTTCGAGCACACACTGATTTTCACAGAGGCAAAATAACACACAGACGCAGGGGAGAAAGACATTGACTATGTTTACATGGACATCAGTAATCGAATTATTTGCCAAATTCTTAATTTGTCGACTTTAACTGCAGTTTGGCACTTTCACTTTCATTCAGTTACGTTTCATGCATGCACCCCGTGGAAAACGAGATATTGGACGCGAGGAACTGCTGGAAGAGAGTAGTTTTAATGGAATGTTTGATACTGCATGCCATATGGGAGAAAAAAACGTCCACATTTCTCGGTAACTTAGATGCACTCGGTAGGTAGCTTCAGAAAGCAGTGTGTGTATAGACTATCCTGTCACAAAATGCGGCGAAAATCCTACATGACGGTAATAGTTTGATTAAGATGTTTACGTGTTTACATTCGAAGAGCAGCATTTAAAGCGGATCTTTCAGTCTATAATATTGTTATATTGTCCAATATATTGATATAAGCGTACTGTAAACTTAGTAACTAAATCATTTTGACTAAGGTATGTCTTTAAAAACTGAAAGAGTACTCCTGACGATACGAACTAACTTTGCCTCTGAATAAACATAAACAAAGAATCTGTAGAGACAGGACAATCAACACAAACTGGAACTGCGTCTTTTTTTTTTTTTAAAGGAGACGAGCGGCAAATCTGGATTTCACCATTTCCAGATGTGAAAGCTCTCGGGTAAAAAATATTCCTTACAAACGTATTTTTGTCACTTGTTAGCAGACCACTGTAATCCACAAGTCCAGCTGCGCTCTCATAGCCGGGAACTAAAACCAAAACCTTTGTTGCAGCCCATTTATAAACGCAACACTGACGACCCATGTCTCTAAACAATTCTTCTTCTTCCACTTGTTTTAATTGTTGGCAACACAACGTGGCATCTCTCTGCCATCTGAACATTGTAAAAGGTAAAAACCGTCTTCGAAGCTATCATGCATATTAATGAAGTTGCGCCTCATTTACAATAGAGTGCTCTGATTGGTTTGAACCAAGTCTATCTCTTGAATTAATGATGAAAGCTCAAAGACGTCACGTTATACCCGCCGTTACAGACATCCAGTCTACACGCTGGAATTCACACAAGGATCTCATCGCCGTGACGTACAGTAGCTTCAAAATTTCTTTTAAACCGGAAGAATGAATTTGCTCTAAATAACGCAAAAAAACATTTTTTTTGTCAAATATATGTGTCCTAATAGTGTTTTTAGCAACGTGGGACACATATATGACTGTCAACATCTCAAAAAATGTGTTTTAGTGTTTTGTGAACCTTTAACATTTAACCCTTTCACGCGTGAGTTTTAAATAGTCTAGCTGACCCTCCTGCATGAGTTTTTTTGTGACCATTACTTAGAATCCATCCTAAAGTTTGAAGCGTCGAGTTTATCACATGATCCACCAGCCCCATTGATCTATATGTATATGTCGTATTTAGTTTCTTTTTGCCCTTTTCTGTAAATATTGACAAATGTTCTAATTACATTGTGAAATTTCTGATACTCTGATTCTCAGATATGTGATAGAACATATATCTTGTCTTTTAAACAGCTTAATAATGATCGTATTATTTGTTATATGATGGGTAATGGACACGGGGAGAAACTCCACACAGAAATGCCAACTGACCCAGCCAAGGTTTAAACCAGCGACCTTCTTGCTGTGAGGAAATCGTGCTACCCACTACACCACCGTGACGCCGCGATCGAAAGTTTACAATTATTATATTATTTATTAAATTACGCATTATTTTATTAGCTAGATGGGATACAGCTGAGGATACTCACATCAATGTAGCATAATCTAATAAAGTTGTATTTTATTAGATTATGCTGTATTGACGCGAGTATCCTCAGCTGTATCCCATGTAGACTTCACCCTCTCCTGCAGCGCGGTGAAGTCTAGATGGGACACAGCTGAGGATACTCACGTCAATATAGCATAATTTTTGTGACACTGTACAACAAATAATATTTTTACATTACCATGAGGGTTGACTTAGGGTTGGGGTAGGGGTAGACGCTAATAAAATACAATTAATGCGTAATTTAATAAATAATATAAATACTTCTCGTTAACTTCCGATCTCAGCTGTATCCTTTCTAGCAACAACCGCAGGAGAGATCCGAGCTGCTGGATTTATGTCATGTTTATTCATAAATTTCTCCCGATATACACAAAGGTAAGTAGGGGTGTCAAAATTAATCTTTTCTTCGGTGCACCACGGTGCAGATGGGGATAATTCGATATCGGTTCAGTAATAGATCATAACCGGTTATTACGCACTGACGTCATTTATCCCCTATGCGCGATGTCGCGGTAGAATACTATGGCGAAGGAGGCGAGGGTGAGCAAAATAAAACACTCCTACTACTTAAAAAGCACATCTTTCACTGAAACTGAGGAATGGTAAAGCACGAGCCACTATTTCACTACTAGGGAGAAATGCTGTAAAACTCTCTCTCTCTCTCTCTCTCTCACACACACACACACACACAAACACACACACACCTAGGGCATTTGACCCGTTGGCATGTTCGTGAGGTAAAGTTTCCTCTCCTCTCGGCTGTTCAGGCGATACTTGTGGATCCAGACACAAGCGAGTCTGTGGTGCGATTTATTGTATTTATTCTATTACGGATTACCTGATAACTGCGTATTATGCGCATATAGACTGTAAACGCGGCTGTTTTTCCCGTGTCACTCATGGGTGAACAGGGCTTTCGTTTCTAAAGCCAAGCGCAGCCCTTTCTGTTGAGCGGGTGAAGACAATGACCAATCATAGGGGTGTAAGAACTTGCCAGTGCTCTAAAAGCAAGCGAGATAATATTTACAATAGTTTATTTGTTATGAATGCTCGTGCTGTCTTCTGTGCATGTATTGGAGTTTTCATTCACAAAGAGTGTTTTTTTGAGCAGGTAAAATTAAAGGTACAGTTCATATATCTGACTGCTTGTATTAAAGGACAAAAATGTATTACAAGTAATATAAAAATATAAACATATTTATAGATTTTAATACAATTTTTTTCGAATTATGTATGGAAAGTATCGTCAATGCACCGTGATGCACCGAGATATCGAATTGAACCGAATCGATGGCATGATAATCGTAACCGAACCGAACCGTGAGACCAGTATAGGTTTGCAGGTAAGCAACCTGTTTATCTGGGAGAAAAATTTCTAGTAACATAAACAATGTATCTGACTTGAACAAAGCACATCGTCCAGTTATATTGAATAATAATTATTATTGCCATCTCCATAGACATCCGCATGTATTTTACAAACCTTAAATTGTATGTTTTGCTTGTAGTTATGTGTATTTAAATGTCTGAAACCTCAAATAAATGTTATTTGTTTGAAAGCATGGATAAATTGTGATTTATGGCACCACTTTCTGTGCCTCAGAGCGCTGTCAGATTTGAATTTTAGCAATTGATGATGCGCTCTGAATGTTTTAATCACACCGGTGTGATAGTATGCTTCATGGACCAGCCAAGGCTGATCACACCGGTGTGATCATACGCGTGAAAGGGTTAATTCACAAAAGTACAGAGAAAAGATTTCTGGTGTTTTTACTGACCAAATAAATTGTGTTCATTGGCTATTGTACACTCCTAAAAAGTTGAGAGTCATGTTTTGTGTGGTTTCGGTGGGTTTTGAGGATACTGTTTTTAATACATACTGATATATTTTGCCCAATCTGACATTATACAAAACTAATACAGCTGCTCAACAGTCATCAATGGTGGTCATCATTGTCTGTTTCTCCTTGTCATGATGGACCATACAATTGGAAACTTCATCTAATACCCCATAGACTTCCAATGAAAGGCATCATCTTGATGGCTGTATATGTATTTGTACTCAATTTACCCCTCCATGTCAGTGGTACATTAGCTCATATTAGTCACCTATACCCTTTGCTCTGCTGCACCTCATACCTTGACAGACGTTTTCTTTTGCATCCGTCGCTCAAGTCTCTGTTGGAACCATTTCTCATAGAAACAGGTTGAAATGTGGACTCATCTAAACCCAGTACACATTTGCATTGCCTTTTGCTCTGACCCACACAACTGACAAATAGTTTTGTGTTACAAAGATTCAAGTCAGATTTCTTGATGCTGTGGCAGACTGTGTGCAGTGACAATGGGTTTCTGAGGAAATTCTAAGTCCATCTGACATTTAACGTAACGTAACGTTTAATTTAGATGTTCTATAAACTGTTCACTTTTATTTTGTCTCTGTTTCAACTTTTTATTGTGTGAAATCAATACAAATCTAAATGTATTCATTTTTACAAAATACATTTAAGTGGTCGAGTGAAAACACTGGAGATCTTTATACTATTGTCAATGTCATAAAAGTTAAAGAAAATAACAAATTAAAGATTCTTGATTTGAATTAATTTGTGCAAAACATCCCATATTTTCAGAATTGTGGTTATATGACCTATTCATCTAATCTGGTGTTCTTTTATCAGATAATGCAATAATGAGACTTACAGTAATGAAGAACTCTAGAGAAGCAGCAGATCTCGGAGTGTGGCCTCTCAGAGAGTGCTTTTTGATGGGCTCTCTAGACAGGTCTTGGCTTCAGCTCTGCCATGGATCTCAGCCAACACGAAGAGAAGAGAATGAGGCACGCTGACGGCGGGACGTCCTCTTCACAGAGTGAAGCCATATGCAGAAGAGAGGAGAAGCCACTGAGGAGGGAGAGAATGAAGAAGAGCCATACAGTCTACTAATGAGTAGAGACAGCGAAAATATGAAAAAAGCCTTGTCTTCATACTTCTGTCTCTGGGAAAACTTTTTCCCTGGTCACAAGTGTGTAATAGATATGGAATATCTGGGGGGTTTACAAATACCCAAATAGCATTGACCATCAATAAACAGTTAACTCTCAAAGTAACATTCAAAGTTGACATTAAATGAATATCTACCCAATATATTCACCATGTGTTTTTATTCATATATTTTCATTTATTTAAATTACATTTATTTTCTGTTGCAACAATGTATGGGATATCTTTTTGTACTTTTTAATGCAATTTACACATATAATTACTAACATAACCAATATATACTGAGTTTTTTTTTTTAAGTAATGCATGCAATTTTTATTCATTCATTCATTTTCCTTAGGCTTAGTCCCTTTATTCATCAGGGGTCACACAGTGGAATGAACCGCCAACTTATCCAGCATATGTTTTACACAGCGAATGCCCTTCCAGCTGCAACCCAGTACTGGGAAACACCCATACACTCATTCACACACATACACTACAGCCAATTTAGCTTACCCAATTCACCTATAGCGCATGTCTTTCGGTTTGTGGGGGAAAATAACCGGAGCACCCAGAGGAAACCCACGCGAACACGGTGAGAACATGCAAACCCCACACAGAAATGCCAACTGGTCCAGCCGGGACTCGAACCAGCGACCTTCTTGCTGTGAGGCGACAGTGCTAACCACTCGGCCACCGTGTCGCTATTAAAATTTTTAAGAGAGAATAAAACTCAAAGCAATAATTTAAACTAACATACTGTTCATAAATTGTAAATACTAAAAACAAATAGCCACCAAAAACTGTCAATAACCAGCATGAGATGAAAAATCACCCTATATATTATAAACAATTCAAGTTTATTTTATTTACCTCATCATTTTATCTGGTGAATGATGTGAATTCTCCAAAATGTCACCCTCACAAGACCTGCCTCTCTTTTCTTTTCCACTCAAATGTTAAATGTTAACCCTTATGTACTGTGAAAATGTTTTCATCCACTCGGGGGTAATTTTGTGTCTCAATTTGGCTATAACTTTTCAGGTATAGGGGAATGATTTTGGTGACAAATCTTATTTTCACACATATTTTGAAATTTTTCAAAAAACTCAACAATACACTCTGGGCAAATGTACTACCCTTTTGTTATGTTAGGGATGAAAACATCCACTGAATTAAACTGTTGTAAAAATGCATCAGATAAATATTTTTTTTTGCAGAAATCTGTTAATCAACCTCAGTCCTGATCAAAACTACTAAATGTTTAAGAAAACTACAGGATTTTAACTATTTAGTTGTCAAATTCATAAATGATCACTGATTTGGTGAAAAAGGAAACACAAAATGACTTATTTTCAATATAAAAAGTAATTGTGGACTGGATTCTTTTGTACCTTTTATCACAGTCTTGGACATGAAAGATTAGAAACAACATTGCCTTTAATGCATTGTTTGATTTAAAAATTTTTCTCCCTAATTTACTGTTGGTGGCTGTTTTTGCCCCATAGACTTCCATCATAACCACAATTTTTTATTGCAAAGCCATGACACCATATAATCATGCATTTTTGATTGTTGGTGGTTTTCCCTGTTGGAAAGAGGTACAATTTGTCATTTTTACTGTTGATCATCAGTTGGCACCATTAACTCTTTAAATAGGCCTGTGCAACAAAGATTAGTTTCTGAATTTTATATGGAGCTAACATAAGTAAAGGTAGTAAATTTGAACAGTGCACAAGGGTTAATTACGATATGAAAGCTATTGCAGCATTAAAATATTATTAAACTAAGTAAGAACTTAATTTAATTAAACTAAAACAGTTTAGGTGTAAAATATCCATTTAATCGAATTACCATCTACTGTATGATGTTGTGGTTTTATCTTGAATTTGAATTCATGAAGAACTCTTTTCAAGAATTTTGAATTTGATTTGTTCATCTAAATCAAACAAACTGCTCCAACAGAAAATCATCCTGTTTGTGAAAGACTTGTGATATTCATCATAACTGTAAGCTGTAAACCTGGCTGAAGTTCTTGGTGAAGCAAACGAGCAATCATTCATTCATTGTTTCTGGCTGTGAGGGAATGACGGTGTGAGGCTGCTGAGGCTCCGGGTCGGTCTGGGGTTTGGGGTCAGACTCATCATTCAGGCCATCACTCATAGACAAGAGAGGGGGTCCCGGCGTGGAGGGTGGGGTGTGTGTGAGGGGGTCAGAGTGCTGACAGTGAAGTGATGGGCTGTCTTAGTTCACTGCTGAGCCGCAGCAGGACGTGTCAGAGTTGTAGGCTCACTGCCCGCGCTGCTCGCCTCCTGCCTGCCTGTCCGACCAGCCCAAACAGACTCACTTAACTCATTGCAACAAGAAGCACATTTCTCTTACTCGCTGCCTTTCTGCTTTACTACTGCTTTATGATTAGCTTGGAGAGTGTGTAAAGACTTTGAAGTTTAGTAAATATAATATGAAACTCAAAAGCAGTCAAAAGTGCATGAGAGAAAGTTGTACCATCTGCTATCACCATCTTAGTAAAAAAAAACTGCAATAAAAAACAAATAAAATACATTTTAAAATGATAATCATTATATAAAACAATATAAGGTTGCGATTCAATATAAAAATGCAATAAAAGGCATATTTTCAATTGTTTAATGAATTTAATTTATTTCATGATATTTGTTTAAATGTTAGGTATAATAATACTTCAGTGATATTAAATAATTTAAAAAGTGATAAATGAAACAATGAAACTATAATAATAAATACTGAGTAAAATGTATCATAATAATAGTTTATTATTATTATTATTTTTTTATAATTTTCTTTTATTTTTCTTTTCTTTTCAAGATTGTTTACATTGTTTCAGTATGTATACACTATGATAATCCTGAATTCTTTTAATTATTATTTTAAACATATAGCATTCATTCATTTTCCTTCGGCTTAGTCCCTTTATTCATCAGGGTTCATCACAGCAGAATGAACCGCCAACTTATCCAGCATATGTTTTACACAGCGGATGCCCTTCCAGCTGCAACCTAGTACTGGTAAACATCCATACACTCTTGCATTCACACTCATACACTACGGCCAATTTAGTTTATTTAATTCACCTATAGCTCATGTCTTTGGACTGGCCCAGCCGAGACTCGAACCAGTGAACTTCTTGCTGTGAGACAACAGTGCTAACCACTGAGCCACCATATCGCTCTTAAAACATAACAATTAATACAAAAATATATTCAACATGCTATTTATTTAGATTTTGGGCTGAAATGGGACCTGAACGTGCCTTTATGTGTTTTATTATACATAATATTAGATTTTAACTGATTCAAAATAATAATAATATTATTATCAATAAATATATAGCAATTATTGGGGCCAAGCAGCCCAGCGGCCACATCATAAACAAGCACAGTAACAAGCTACAACGCAACGAGAAAATTCTATAACTTTTTGGCAGCATGGTCTGAGCCAAACTAAGCTAATGATTTTCAAACTAATTCAAGATGGTGGACGGAAAGTGCGTTTGAAATGGCTTGAGCCAAGAAATTGGAGAAAAAAATTATTTAGATTGTAGCCCATTGGGTTCAAAGTTATAAAAATAAACATTAGTGAAAATTTGGACTAGAGAGTTTGAACTTGCGAGTCCAAATTTGTTGTAGTTGAAGATCAGATTGTCCTCTATTATTGTGCCAAAGTTTGCACAAATTCTGCAAAGGGCTGCCATAGACTCCCAGAGCAGAAGAAGAAGAAGAAGAAGAAGAAGAAGAAGAAGAAGAAGAAGAAGAAGAAGAAGAAGAAGAAGAAGAAGAAGAAGAAGAAGAAGAAGAAGAAGAAGAAGAAGAAGAAGAAGAAGAAGAAGAAGAAGAAGAAGAAGAAGAAGAAGAAGAAGAAGAAGAAGAAGAAGAAGAAGGTAGCGGATACAATAGGTGAAGAAGGTAGCGGATACAATAGGTGCCTATGCGGTTCTTGGCCCCTAATAAAATGTTGATAAGCAGCTTGAGAGAGGAATAGTTCACTGTAAAAAATAATACGACTAAAAGTCACTTCAACTAAAAATAATCAGTTAATCAGATTTCAACATTTTTTTTTGTTACACAAAGTTTAACATAATATTTTATTTGGTTTGACTAATGTAAGTTATAAAAATTCCTTTGACTCAACAAAAAAACATTAGGCAGCAAGAATTTTAAACTGAAAAGCTAATGATCTCATTACCATAAAAGTTTAAACTAACGATCAACAATCAACCTAATTTTCATTAACTTCTGATTCAGACAAAAAAAAGTTTCTCTGCTTCAATACACAGCTAAACGCCAGCATCAGTTGTTGCCATCTACAGTAACACATCAGCTTTCATCCATCTTTTAAACCTGGAATCTGTTTGCAGCCTTTCATGCAAATGCATCTCATTTGAGACTAACGCACGGCAATCTGCAAAATTAAAAGACACAAATCTCCTCTATCGTCCCCTGAGCGGAGAATGAACCTTAAGTAGAGACTGAGCGCTTTGTAATCTGCGTTAATGTGCTTGTAGGCATGGATTTGAATAGCGGCGAATGGAGCGGGCGACTGGAGATGAGATGCCCGCCAGATGCTGTGGCAGATGTGTGGCACAGCTCACTTGGGTGATTCCATAATTACATTTCGCATGCAGATACGAGCAGGCATTTCATGCTGCTTCAACGCAAGCCTCGGCCCCTCTGACTTCCCTCAGACTAATGCATAATATTGTGACAGAACCGAGTGTGATTTACTGATCATCCTATTGATTTATATGCTTCCAAACATCAGCTGCAGGCGGCAACAGATGTTTGTGGTCTGTTATCAATCCGTGTTTTGATTGTGCGTTGTTTTTACTTGGATAAGATGTTTGGCTGGGTCAATCAGAGCTTGAGAGCGTAGTTAAGCTTGATTTGTGGTATGGAAATGTTGAATCTTGGGGTTAATGATGATTTGTGGTCGGAGATGTGGCCTAGCAGATACAAACACTTTGAGTGATCAGTTTGAATTGGACTTGCGTCAATTTCTGATAACCTCACCCCTCTGTATATTTCCAAATATTTGTCCATCTTCCATAATAAAAGATTAAAGTTTTTTGTTATAATAATGCTCAAAACCTGTGCCCTATTGAAAACAAAAGAAGTTGCTCTGTTCCATACAAAAAAGTGATCATGATTTTTGCAATGCAACAACACATGTTTTGCAGATTTTTCACAAATCTAATTTTATTCATTTAATAAAAATAATATTTGATGCTTTCACATCTGTGGTTCGGTTCATTTGGTCCAGACCAAGGGCAACAAATGATGCATTGTAGCATTTTTCTGCTGTTTTTGGGTCCTTTTCACACCACACTGATTGCTTTGGTTCGAACCAGTTGAAAAGAACCAAAATGCAGTCATCTGACAAAACCCACATCACTCATTGGCCAGATGTTATTGAACGTATTTCCTAAACTGCTTTTTGATTGATCAGAATTAACGTGCGGGAAAATGGCAATGGAAATCCCGCAAGTAAACAAACTGGCAGACACAAAATGTTGCTTTTTACTATGGAGGGATGACTGCGCTGGCTGATTGTATCCCTGCTCATAGTATACTATATACTGTAGTTTGTATACGACACGTTAGACATACTATACATTCTGAGAATAAAGCACAGCTGTTGCTGGAAAACAATGTTTTAATGCATTGCAAACGACGAAGGTGCATCGCAAGTCCCTTTAGGAAAAGGCGTGAATTAATTCAGCTGAACTGCAACATGATCATCTTCCAGAAATATTATCAACAATCCATCAGGTAATGTTTCTCCCTCTCTCTCTCTCTCTCTCTCTCTCTCTCTCTCTCTCGGTTTAAAATTGTTGATAAAGCGCTGTCAACAAATATTTTTCCTCCACACCCCATCAGATGGGACATCGCATCGGACTACGGTAGCTGGATTAGTCTAAAAGGGCGCAGTACTTTTTGAGGTTGGGTCTGTTTTAGTTCCGTTCATGTACTCACCACAAATGAACCCCTCCCCGGGGTCGTTTGAAAGCATAACGAGACCACCTCTTTTTTGGTCCACTTTTGGGGCACACTAGAGTGCGATTGCTAAATTCCCACCTGCCCAAACAAACTGCACCAAGAGGGAAAACAAACTCTAGTGCGATTCAACCGAACTAAATAAGGCAGGTGTGAAAACACCCACATTGTAAATGCATCATAAATTAAATGCAAAAAGATAAATATAAAAAAGCTAAAGGTAACTGACATATTATTAAAAACTTACTAACTTATCATTTCATTGATTGAAAATTGATTGATTGACTGATTTGGATTGAACTGTATATCACCAAAAAACTTGGTGTTTGTAGCAAGCAAAAGTGTTAACTTGTATTTACCATAATGTGCAGAACTTGTTTCTCTAGTGAGAATTATGCTGTGAAAGGCTGATGCATTTACATGTAATTTGTACAGGGATGTGTAAACGTAACATTCTGTAGTGCAATTTGTAATTGTTTACTGCCATTTGGCGATTTCAGTCATACAGTAAATATCCTTCATCGTCTCTGGGCCAATACATGTAAAGACTTTGGATATCTTCCTGAACACTTTTAATGCTTCCGGACAGTTTATAAAGCGCCCATGTCTTGAGGTTGTTAATTTATTTGTGTGATTTAATTGGACAGGAATCACAGGATACAGGATTTTTCTACTTAGCCAATCTCCATAGACAAGAAAAAATAAAGTAGTGACTGCCGGTAAGGAAAATAGTAGAGTAAAAGTACAGATACAAAACAAAAATAGACTCAAGGGAAAGTAAAAGTACATTTTTAAAACGACTTAATTAATTACAATTCCTGAGAAAACTGCTCTATTATAGTAATTGAGTATTTTTTTGAGTATTTGTGATTGTTACTTTACACCACAGCTGCCATATCTCGAAGCTGCATATCACGGTCCTCCAAAATACACAGACTAAGATAAACTGCATAACATTGAAATCAGTGATGTTATCGTGCATAAATTAGCTGGCCCATTTCTGTCTCTGTAGGGCACTTACAAAAAGCCCTTTTGTTTTCACTTTGAAGTCCAAACACACAGGAATCTCCACAAACCAATCCAAATAGACTCCAGCAGCCGAGGCGATGATGAATACCGATCACAAGAGGTATTGACAAGCATTTGTTCTGCCTGCTACATCACAAAAAGACAGGTGTCTGTCTTAAACAGGCCTATTGACAGCTTTGTACCTCTGGCGATTGTCAGCCGTCTGAGTGACAAGGCATTATTGATAGATAGGGTGTGCTGACGTGCCTTTAAGAAGCGGTTGACAGAGAAAACAAAGAAAGACTTTTCAAACTAGCATGATCACCTGTATAGTATATGGGTAGCTTAAAACTATGGCACTTTCTTTTCTCTGGTATTTACTACAATAACAATATCCTTGACAATATTCAAAAGTATCCACTGAGTGACAAAATAAATCCTGTATCTTTAGGAAACTAACTTATTTTCTTTTTTTTTTAAATAAACACATTTAAAAAGAGTGTAATGTTAGAGAAGTTAGAGAGAGCCTTCACACATAAACTCCACATATGCATCACAGAAGTGAGTACAAAGATGATAGAAATTCTTAAACTGACCAAATATTAAGGCAGTAAGCAGATTGTTGGTTCTTCAAGCCATCCTGGGTATTTTTATATGAAAGTTATATACTGCAATGCTAATCAGCATAGCATATCATCAATGTTCATTCATTTATTCATTCATTTTCGGCTTAGTCTCTTTATTAATCAGGGGTTGCCACAGCGGAATGAACCGCCAATGTATCCACCACGTTTTACGCAGGGGTTGCCCTTCCAGCTGCAACCCATCACTGGGAAACACCCATATACTCTTACGTTCACACACATACACTACGGACCAGTTTAGCTTACCCAATTCACCTGTACCGCATGTCTTTGAACTGTGGGGGAAACTGGAGCACCCGGAGAAAACCCACGCGAACACAGGCAGAACATGCAAACTTCCCACAGAAATCCAGTGACCTTCTTGCTGGGAGGCGATCATGCTACCCACTGCACCACCGTGACGCCCATCATCAATGTTCAGAAAACTATAAAGTAGTATGATTTCTACCTTATACTGTGGTATGAAACCACAAAAAAAGAGTAAAGGTTTGTCAGTAAATCTGTAGGCAGGCAAAACTGTATCACACATGTGCTGCTATAACACATTTAATAATTGCACAGACCATATTTGTTATACAGCCCGCATAAAACCACTACCTGATTAAAGTGGCAGATTTCAGATTGTTTATTTTTAATACTGCAGAATTACTAATTCATATCATGGGGAGAATTTTTATCAATACATAGGGCTCCACGATTACTCGAAAAAAGATCAATCTCGATTGGCCCCCCACACAATCTTAATCCAGCATCTCTATGATTCAGCCAATTATATTTTCAAGTTTGGGAGAGGCATAAAGGAGGTCGCACAAGTATTCACATTGTATTACATGCGTTGCTCAGCAATGTGGACAGAGTCACATATTGTATTTTTAATCCAAAAACTGTCATTTTTGTCTTAATGTAATGATGTATTCGCAGCCTCGAAATGACAGGTGAGGTGACGCACTGTTTGTTAACAACTGAGAGGACACATGTGCTCGCAAATTATTTAAAATGGTTCTGGCAAATGGTTCTGTTCAACTTTTTAGTGAACAGAACCTGCATAGGCTGTGAATAACAGGTAATGAAGTTGTAAATAATGTTCAGCTTGTTGCACAGAGCGATTGTTTGGGAGCCGTGCGGAAAATATAATTTGCATGTATGTATTTTTTTTTCTTAAAGTGACATCAGCCACAATGAGTGCACTACGCAGTAAAAATGAAACTACAGTAAAAGCGTGCACATCATTTAATAAATCATATCGCATTTTACTGCTATGATTACGACAAACATTTGATATGTTTTATCTTTCATAGTGAAGTGTTGTGCTTGAAAATAAATGTTTACAGTGTCAGTATAACTACTTTAACTTATATAATATTGAATATAGTGCAAGAGGGAATCTGATCAAGACAAACGTCTAATTTTACTAGTGACAAAAAAAGGTCTAATAATGTTGTCAATGACAGATTGCAAGCATGCCTCAAAAATAATAATACAACTTTAGATTTATAAATAGTTGTATTTTGATGCCATCACTTTAATGTGCATTAACAACCAGGACAAATTTAAAGTCTATTTAAGTCCACCATTCAAAGTCTAAATAAAATGTAGCACCAACAGTAATGTGTTGTTTAACCAACAGTAGACCTACACATACAGCAGGCCTAATATTATTATTGTTGTTTTACCATATGTTTGGGAAATAACATTAATAATAGCCTGCTCATATTGACCTTTATTTTACATCTACACAATCGTGAGAAAATCGTGATCTTGATTTTAAGCAAGTGATTTTTATTTTAGCATGAATCGTGCAGCCCTAATACATCACAAACAGATCTCGCCCATTCCTATCACAGAGTAGCAGACTTCACAAACTGACCATCTATTGGCCTGTGTGTCTGCCTGGTCATGACAGCAGTGGATTACTAATGGTCAGGATACATGAGTTGGCTGAGGTGTTTGCCCTGACATAACAAGAAATAAAGATGATGCTAATGGGTGGTGGAGGGACGTGTCAGCTGTGGCCCACACCGAGTGACCCCAGGGCCCAACGGTGACCCCGGGCTCTGGCAGGGTGGACAGGTACAGCTCACCGTGAGGCTGTGCCCCTGCCTGGCTCTGCTCAGAGAATCAATCAGGCCAGCTGTCAGAGACTAACCTAAGCAGACAGCAAGGCTATGGAGAGATGGAGAGGGACGCTCCCATCGGGACACCACAAGCATCTACTACCAATACTAAGAACCAGCCTAACTGAAACAAAAAAAAAATCTATAATACATATCTGCATTTTCTGGGTAAAAATGTCATTTGGATGTCAAAGTAGTGAAAATGTATCTGTATAAACTTTTGTCTGCTGATAAAAACAACAGATGACCACTTCACATTACTAGTTATTGCTGACTTTAGTATTTAAAAGCTGATTCTGTGTATTGTTATACTGGTGTGTTTCTCCTGAACAATGAAACTTGCTGTTTAGTTGATAACTAGCTAGCATAACTGAGACACACATCTGTCAATTCAACCACACTGGTTAAAAGCTTTCACTGGTGGCATTATTTAAGTTATAAAGTTTAAGTTATAAAATTTGAGATTTAAATAATGGCAGATTTCTGTCAAAAATGAGCATCTAATATACATTTTGAGTGAATGATTCAATGACTCACTCTATAAGACAGCCACTTACTAATTATTTATTCTTGCTGAATTATTTAGGAACTTTAAGAGTCACTTCTGGCGACACGGTGGCTCAGTGATTAGCACTGTCGCCTCACAGCAAGAAGGTCGCTGGTTTGAGTCCCGGCTGGGCCAGTTGGTATTATTGTGTGGAGTTTGCATGTTCTCCCAATGTTCGGTGGGTTTTACTCTGGGTGCTCTGGTTTCCACCACAGTCCAAAGACGTGGTACTGGTGAATTGAATAAACTAAATTGGCCGTAGTCTATGTGTGTGAATGAGTGTGTATGGGTGCTTCCCAGTACTGGGTTGCAGCTGGAAGGGTATCCGCTTTGCAAAACATATGGTGGA
This sequence comes from Danio kyathit, assembly GCA_903798195.1. Lineage (NCBI taxonomy): Eukaryota > Metazoa > Chordata > Actinopteri > Cypriniformes > Danionidae > Danio > Danio kyathit. The sequence continues at coordinate 36,330,586 of LR812535.1, forward strand.
TAATTTGGCAGTTCATTCTGCTGTGGCGACCCCTGATGAATAAAGGGACTAAGCCGAATGAAGAGTTACTTCTCATTGTTGCTCAAAAATAGATTTCTTTTTTAGTATATTATGTATAAATGTACAACAAGCGATATTGCGTCTTTGTCTTCTCATACAACGTCATCAATAATCTTCAAAGTTCAATTCCAATACTCAAGATCTCAAATACGTATAAAGAATGATTGGAGGAACCATGAATGCGTTCTTGATATTAAGGGTGTATCGAAGGTCCCAGAAGTCATTGCGGTTAAATATAAATAACCATTATTTATAGTTCAGATATATCTCAAGAGTTTCCCATTGCAACCACATAAAAATTAGACAATATTACAATTAGTTTTATTTGTATTGTGTAAAGTAACTAAATTTTCGCATGTATTATATAGATTGGAAGAGGGAAAAATAAGTTTTTAAATGTTATAATGTTATTATTGTTTTAAAATAAAATTTCTCACATGATGCTTTGTGTTCTCGCATCCTTTAGAGTTCATTCTTCCGAGGTAGCCTAGCAAGGTAACCTCCATGAGAATTCAAGTCTGTTCTAATGCAAGTCTAATGCAAGTTACAGCCATTCACTTTGTTTTTAAATGAATCAGCCATTTTTTTAAAAAATGAATGAAAATGAATGATTCAGTGAATCACTCTTTAAGACACTTTGCTGCACTTTACTGGTGGTATTTATTTCATATATTTAAATAAATTATATATATATATATATATATATATATATATATATATATATATATATATATATATATGTATATATATATATATATATATATATATATATATATATATATATATATATATATATATATATATATATATATACAGTATATATATCGTCACCTTAGAATTAAAAGGTTCTATCTGACATTTTTGTCAAAATTTAGTTATTGACATATTCTTAGTAAATGATAACTTATTTACATTATGGGATGTTTTTTTTATAAGTTGTTTACATTTTAAGACTTTTTATTTAAAAAAAAAATGTTACACACATACTGTTTGCTATGGAATGCAAAAACTTTGAAGCTCAAAATCTCAAAATCATTCAGAACGCAGATGGAACCTTATGTCACAGTTGTGGATCTGTCTGTTTCTCTTGTATGTGTGTGTGTGGATGTGGGTGTGTTTGTTTGGGTGTATCTTCACCGCGTGGCTGTGTGTGTTTACATTCCTCAGCTGAGCGATCACGTGTCTTGCTGCTGCTCAGTCTCACTCAGCTGTTATCTATTAACCACAGGTGCTGCGCGTTACCGCACCCTTTATATGTTCAGTGTTTGTATATTGTGCTTGTCAGTTCGTTGTGTTCACGTCTGTGTCTGTTTCCTGTTAGGCAGCTCTCGCTGAATCCGCTGGTGGTGAGTCATCATAGAGTCTGTTGCCTTTGGACTTTTCAAGCACGGCTTGTTTCATTGATGTTGTTTCAGCTGCTTGCATTGATGACACCCATAAGAGATTCACATGGTCTGTTGCTCTGAAGAACTATTACCGCTGTTTAGCGTGACGATTTCCTTGAGAGATGCACCATTGCTCTACCCCTTCCCTCGATATCTGGTGAGATATCAGTGAGAGACTTCACTCTGGATCTGTTGCTCTGAAGAACTATTACCGCTGTTTAGCGTGACGATTTCCTTGAGAGATGCACCATTGCTCTACCCCTTCCCTTGATATCTGGTGAGATATCAGTGAGAGACTTCACTCTGGATCAGTTGCTCTGAAGCACTATTACCGCTGTTTAGCGTGACGATTTCCTTGAGAGATGCACCATTGCTCTACCCCTTCCCTCGATATCTGGTGAGATATCAGTGAGAGACTTCACTCTGGATCTGTTGCTCTGAGGAACTATTACCGCTGTTTAGCGTGACGATTTCTTTGAGAGATGCACCATTGCTCTACCCCTTCCCTTGATATCTGGTGAGATATCAGTGAGAGACTTCACTCTGGATCAGTTGCTCTGAAGCACTATTACCGCTGTTTAGCGTGTCGATTTCCTTGAGAGAAGCACCCTTGCTCTACCCTATCCTTCGATATCTGGTGAGATCTATACCAGTTGTTATTCCTGTTATCCCTGTTAATAAATCATCTTGCATTCACTTGCATTTGGGTCTCCTGTGTATTTGTGACACTTTATAATTCCAAGGTGACTATATATATATATATATATATATATATAATATTTTTTTTTTCCATATATTTAAAACCACCTAAGGAACTAGAACAAGAGTGCACTTATAATTTAACTTATCGTTAAATTATATCCCAAAAACTATTTGTGTCAATAACGCACAGCCCTAGTTGTTACTTTTACGTTTTTTGCTATTGTTTTTAGGTCAAACAAATGCTAAACAAAATTATCTTTAGACATTTAACGGCAAAACAATGCATAAATATGCTTATCTGTCAGTCTGCTGTTCTTGAGAGTTTGGTACTATCTTGTTACTGAGTAGTAAGTAGGATATTATAGGCTGCATCCAGCCGTTTTTCCTTCTGCAAGCTTTACATATAAAGAGTCAGTAAATTATTGCAGCTCAGATAAATGTTTTGTGTCTTATAATACAGTTTTGTTGCAAGTTGCCATGAAATAAGTGAGAATGTACATTCAGCCAGTTGCTTTTCAGTTTAATACAACAGCCTCCTGCCTTGTATCAGGTTGCTGAGAAGCTTGTCTGGCTTTATTCTGCAATAATAATCAGCTGGATATACTACAATATCCCTTACTTAATTGAACAGGGATGTCACTGGGGCACCTAAAAAGTTTGTGCATGAAGCTAATATAATTTTTTTATATATCTTTATACCAGCTGTTCTAGCAATGTGGTTATTAATATAAATTGGGTTACAATACAAATAATAAACGGTTTATAAATATATTTCTTTACAGTGAATGTCAAAAAAAAACACCTAGGCTAATCCATTGGACAACACTAGCATGTGTGTTTTCCCTTCCTCTCTGTCTTTAGCATCAGAGGCTCTATGACCTTCTCTTCTGTGGCTCCTGAAGCACACACATACGCACATACACAAACACTGACACGTCCTGCCTAAGTCCGTGTCTTGCATCACCTCAGGAAACTTGTGGCTAATTTCATTATTTTTTGGGGGGGAGAAGCAAAGAGAGAATGCAAATGAATGCAGACAGCTGGTGCCTTCCTGGTGGCGAGGAGTGATGGAGGGCCCCAAGGCCTCGCTCATCAGCCCCTCGTCCTGCTTCCTCTTTTCAGACAGAAGCCCACCGGGGAGAAGGCGGGGAGGCCGCTCCGACAGCGGGACCAGATGGTCCGAGAGGTAAAAAGCACGGCTCATTCAGTTAGCACGACGCTATCGGTCACCTGGGCGACGGTGCTAATGCCTGCGCAGCCTACGGGCGTCCAATGAGCTTGAGGTGCGCTGTTTCTCTGCCGGACCCCCTTGTGAGGAGAGATGGGCCTTCCAGTCAATCACACACACTCTCTCACATACATGTACAGAGAGCACGAGTTTATCGTGGCTGCTGCCTTCTGGTCTTTGACCTGGCTCCATTTGTTTAGAAAGCTCAAGCAGCTGTGCAGGGTTACTGGGTATAAAGATAAATGTAGATCTTTATGAATATGTACATTTATATATTAATGTTCAGAGCTTGCAAACTGCCTAAATTAGCTTTAGAGTTTTCACTTTGAACTAAAGAAAAAAAGGGGAATGTTACAATTTAAATATGTTTTAAATAAGACATATTTAAATATTTTTAAATAAATTTTTAAAAAATTAGTTATTTTATTTGTGCTGCCAAATTACACTTGATAAGAAAATTGTAAGAAAACTTAAAAAACGAATATACTAATAACCAATTAATAAACAAGTATTATTATATTATATTATTAATTTTCTTTTAGGCTTAGTCCTTTTATTAATCTGGGGTCGCCACAGCGCATGTCTTTGGAATTGTGGGAGAAACCGGAGCACCTGAAGGAAACCCACGCCAACACGGGGAGAACATGCAAACTCCACACAGAAATGCCAACTCACCCAGCCGGGGCTCGAACCAGCGACCGTGCTGTGAGGCGATAACGCTACCCACTGCGCCACCATGTTGCCCCTCCTCTATATTATATTATATTATATTATATTATATTATATTATATTATATTATATTATATATATGATTATATTATATTATTATAAGATTTTATTATATTAATTATATATTATATTTTATTATATTATATAATTATTAGATTTTATTATATTAATTATATTATATTATGTTTTATTATATTCTATTACATCATATTATATTATATTATATTAATTATATTATATTTAATTAATTATATTATATTCAATTTTATTCTATTATATTATATTAAAATTACTGTATATTTAAGTATATATATATATATATATATATATATATATATATATATATATATATATATATATATATACTTGATTCTTGAATTATAGCTTTGCTATAACCAAAGTAAATTATATATACATACATTAACAGAACAGTTCAAATGTTTTCATAAAAGATTACTTATAACTTAAATATCTGTCTCGCCCACTGCTGACTACTAATACTAAAAAAACAACCAAAAAGAATTAAACCAGCCTGATCTCACAAGGAAACATAACTATTTTATGTTTTGTCAGTTTAGCGGCTAATTCGTACGAATTTGTACAAGTTCAGTCAGACTAAGCTGTATGATTGTAAAAAGGAGGCGTTGCACCCAAACCAACCCCACCCCACCCCTAAACCCCACCGTCATTAGGGAATGAGCAAATCATACTAAATTGTACGAGCGGAATTTTACGAATTCATATGAATTAGGCACTAAATTAAAAAGTTACGAATTGCCATGAGATCGTGTTATTTGACACTTTAAAGAATGATGGTATTATCAAGCTTTTGGAAATATACCTTGGTAACAACATTGTATCTGCTGAAGTACTGGAGCACTCGAGTACTAATTATATATGACAAATATAGCAAACGATTAGAGTAATCATTTTGTTCCAAGCTATTACCGATTGATCACTGCATGTACCATGGTTCTTGGATACGTTCAGTGCTTTTCTACAAACAAATAGCTAACTTTTTAAAATAAATGTACTGATCAGATTCCTGCTTGATGACCTTGTCTTAAAAAGCTTTGACCAGCGGTCTATAAAATCATCCTGCGACCCTAGAGACATGAGCTGTGTCTTCATCTATTTGACCCTTGACCACTGATTAATTAACATATTCCTATTCCCCACCTTATTTTAGACATGAGCATAAGTGATGTCTCCAGGCTGTCCGTGCAGCGATATGAGATGGGACTCTGCTGTCAGGTGTCACACAGCGAAGGGCTAAAAGGCCACTTCCTCGGTGCCCGTCTACTGGCCTGCCACTGAGAGAGTTGTCAAGCCGTCTCCCTCTCGCTCCGCTGTTTGACATCTGCCAGCCAGAACCAAACTCCCCAGCCTCCCCATCCAAACAACATTTCATTTACAAACACTTCTCTCATCAACATTTAGATATAGCCATCATGTACTGGTCAGAGTCTGTCAGGTAACATATGGGCATGAAAACACTGCCTATGTGAGAGAGATGGAGAGAAATTAAGAAAGGAGGGGCTGTCTGAGTGAGATGTAGGGGTCAGGTGGATTGGATGAAAAATGGGGGTGGGGTGATGGGGTGTGGTAGAAGAAATCATGATATCCAATCCTGAAAATTAATCAACATTTCTCTCATTTCACTTGTTGAAGTAGTTTCTGAAATAAGTTTATTTTCACATTGAAAACAAGCCTATGACATCGAAGAGATAGTTGTTTAAGAATTAGTTCACCCAAAATGAAAACTCTGTTCTGCTCATACGTTCACACTACGAGGCTTAGTGCTCAAATCTGATTTTTTTTCTCAGATCTGATTTTTTTGCATAGCTGTTCACATTGTTATTATAAATGTGGCCAATATCAGACTTTCAGTGTGAACAGATCATGGTCCCAAACTGACCCGCATGCGCAAAAGTACAGTTATGGACAGCACAAAATGTATAATTATGCACACAGCGTGTTTACTGTATGAACTAAGCTTGTTGTCAGATTATGCTTCATATAATTATTGCCTTTTTCACAAACAACCGTGGTGTATTTCATGAACTGTAAAGAGTTCAACCCTTGCCACAATCGTTAACCAGATTGTTTAACAAGCACCAGTTTTGCCTTCAATTTTTTTTCAAAATGAACAACCAACTTTCTGTGGTAAAGTAACTGCCCTGTGTGCCATTCTACTATGCTGCTGAGGAGTAGGTGATGTTTGCAGCACAGAATGATAATGCATGTCGCTCAAAGATTATGTAAAAGTCACATGAAATCCTACATAATCGTTTACACTGCAGTCGCATTGCAAAACATCACATCTATATCCGATGTATTATTACATATGAAAGTGGCACAAAACTGAATTAAAAAGATCAGATTCCATGTGGTTTGGGCTGTTCACACTGTCAAGACAAAAACAGATCTGAGTCACATGTGGGCAAAAAAATTAGATTTGGGCCACATTTGCCTGCAGTGTGAACGTACTCACCCTCATGGTGTTGTTCCAAACTTACAAGGCTTTTGTTCATAACATTCAAAACATTTTGTTAAAATGTAAAAGATTTCTGTCCTGCCGTTGTGATGCTTTAAAATGTTCATAAAAGATTTTTTTTTTTAAATGGATCAATTTGAATCAAGCTGTTTAATCCAGTTGGTTTGATTGCTTTATCTGAAGAAAATATTTTACAATGGGACTAATTTCTTAGATGACCTAATATATCTTCTTCTGTGTTTCAAAGAATGTTTAGTAAAATTTTGGTATACGTTTGGGTGGAGGTGAATAAATGATGACAGAATTTTTATTTTGAAACGTACCATGTATAAAATTAATATTTCATTCTGAACCGAATGTTGGTTATGCTTTCAATATAATGAATTTCAAAATGTAAAATAAGTAATCTATTCCAAATCTTCTCAAGTCACACAATAGAAATGTTTGTGAAACAATTAAATGTGACTAATAACTCACTGTACTGTATTTCTTGACAAATGTTTGTTTCAGTTCACAAAACAGGTCTAAATAACTTTATGAATCAGAGGGATTTGGTTCACAATGCCAAGTATATGTATGGGTTAAGGCATTTTTATCTTTCCAACTAATATTGTGAAATAAGTTTGCACAATTTACATACAGCATGAAAGTAAAAGGAACAGCAGTAATGATACAGCTTTTATTTCTTTACCGACAGATGAAAACCAAGTAAATGCTGTGGTTTTATATTAGAATTGGCACTGTTCAAGAGAACATTGACCAAAAGTGTCATTCCAAACACAAACGTTTATTTTCTGTCTGAATAGTGTGCTTTAACAACACATCCCATAAAGTTTAAGAATTATGTGACAGTAGGCATGGAGAAGGCTGTCTGTTTACACCTGTATTTAGTATTGATCCCCAGTCATCAGATTAACAAAAATGTATCTTAACACCAAGAGTAAACAGCAAATTGCCAATGATTTTCATATGGTTAAACAGCTCAGTGAATTCAAACTAAATCTTAAATTTCTTAGTTTTTCTGATACAAAGATACTATATGAACAATTCATTTATACGTTCAATTTTCTGTTATTCACTTTTGAATTGTTTTTGATGTTTGTAATCATCATTTTACATGGCTTCTTTTGATATTCATGGAGGAAAAAAGCTTTGTAACAACATGAAAATGGCTGAACTCATTTTTTAAAATGCATTCTAGGTAGGGAGCTTACTAGGTGTAGAAAGAAAGTACGAGCGTATGCATTTCTTTGGAGTTTTCAGGAGTGAGGGAGGGAGAATAGAGTGGATTAGCTCTGAGATTCACTCGAGTACTGCCGCAGGACCTCCGGCAGCCTTCTGATCTATCAAAAACTGATGGAAAGACACAGTTCAATTTGTCCCACTTTCATAAAAGATAATTAACCTGTCAGTCTTCGCACCATAACAGCTTCATTAGATTGGCAGTGGGGCACAGAGCAGTTCAGGTGGAGCTGAAAAGGATGTGTCCCAATCTGAGCCCCCTCTTCCCCTCGCTAAGTATGTGTCAAAATATCAATGTAACACAGACATGTGTTGGAAATAAACACAAGTGACACCGTACAGTAATGGCTTATGTAAAACAGCAAGCGTGTATTGAAGCAAGAGCTTGACGCAGGGTAATGCAACATGGAAATGCATGAATGGCATGAGGAGAAATCAATTTTGTACCGCTGAAAAGTGAAGTAGTTTTGAAAGGCCTTATGGTGCGAATAATGCAACGCTGTCTAAAATGAGGGTCAAGGGTTCAGTCTATTGTCGCTGCTCCATAATCATATAAATGATGAGACTTCAAATAGTGATGTTCCGGAAGGGCTGATCATAAAGAGTCAGTCATCCTTTCAGAAATCCTCAGAGGACCGTGCCATTGAGCCTACTGGCCCACTCGTATTCCTGACCACACTTTTGAACTACCAATCCATCACACACATGATTTCAGTGTCAGTATTCTTTGCATAAGTCAATTTCTTTTTAAAAGATGTTATATGGTTTACACAACACCACATCTGTGCATAAATGTAATTACACTACAATTTAAATAGTCAGTTCCTTCACAGGTTAAGCAGAAGACTTTAGTTATTCTGATTTTGCAGTTGGCTAAAATGCTGAGTTATATGTGATACAGTATTGTGTATCCACAATAATATTGTTTGTTTCTTATTAATGTATCTATTTATTTATACACTGTTAAGAGTAATTTCTTATCACTACTAATGACTGTGTTTGAAACAAAATAACATCAGCAGTTAAGAAAGCATCATAGATATATACACTAGATATCGCATAGGGACCCTGAGCATGCGTCAATAGCGCCGCCACATTGGTACAGTGCTCCTAGGACAAATGTCATTTAATCGCATTAGTCAAGACAGTGTGCCAATGTGAAGATGCTGGACTTTAGCGCTGTGTACGGATGTAGTAACGAGCAAACAAAGAAAACAAAGCACAAAGGCATCACATTTCATAGGTAAGATTTTGTTTTTTTTATGTTTTTGTATGTTATGAACTTTTGTGCGAAACAAGTAATGTTATTGATGATAATACAGTCTCTCGCTGCATTCACCATAAGGCAAAGTAGCACCAACTCGCACTAAATTCTAGGCTTATGCTAGTTTTATTGAATAAAATAAGCAAACAATGTTATGAAATATGACAACAAGATGCTGCGGTGCCAGAAACTTGTATTATTGTCGGCTAAGTGAACGAGTCGTTCATAACGGAGATTCATTCACAAACGAATCGCTCCCCTCCGTCAGAATGAGAAGTGAAAGCAGGAGAGGGGGTGTGTTTCAGGACATGGATTAGATCAAATTAAACAGGGAAGGAGGATAATGCATTTTCATGCACACAAACACACGCTCTTTGTCGGCAATGCCCGTGCGGTCACATTCATCAATGTACAAAAGTGATGTAAAATGATAATATTTCGTAATTGAAAAAAATATTTGCATACTGACCACCGGGGAAAACTCCCAATCATAGATATACGTGTATATGTGTATTTCTCTTGCTTTGGATGGCCACAGTCCTCCACTTCACCTTGGTCCCGCATTCATTTCAAAGGAGCGCTACCCTGTACTAAAATGGCGGCTCTATTGACGCATTCGTTCTAATAGACAACAGCAGGGTAGGCGACATCTAATGTATATATCTATGAGAAAGCATGAGCTGTGGGTTACCATGGCGATACTCTTTGCGTTTACGTCAGATGCTACTAAGCTGCGCCTGGGGAAAGACACTGAAGTCTCAATGTGATTTTGCTTCTCCTGATAATTCAGGTATGTTTCATAAAAAGTGAATATGTTTATTATAATTAATGTACAAAACATGCGAGTACACATTTCTTATGTATTTTAAAGTGAATAGCTTATGTACAGTTGTTAATTGAGTAGAGTGATTCAGATGAAAGTACCGGTAAAATGACAGTTGGTCTGAGTTACGTTTGTTATAACTGACTCCCCAGTAAATAATGTATTTTACTCAGTATGTGATAATTGAACAGAAAATGACTTATAATTTGTATATATTGGTTATATTTGTTAATGTATAAAGTTTATATATACACTATATAAACTTTACAAAGTTTATATATATTATGATAGTAGAGAGTAACATTGGTAATTGGTGTCAAGTGGAACTGTTACAATTTAAATGATACAAATAACAGACGCATGATTGTTCTGTGAGTTTGGTAGCTTTATGGTAAATGGTTATATATAGAGGTGTTTACAGAAAAAAAATGAAAAAGATGGTTGACAAAGAATTTAAAGAGTATTCTGTGTCCTACTCATAAATATACAGAATAGGCATGGGACAATAACCGTTTTCAAGGTATACCGCGGTTTGGAAAAGTCAAGGTTATCATACCGCCAAAATTTTCTCTAATACCGTTCCTAAGGTATCTGTAAGATTTTTTTTTATTTACATTTTTTAACAACAGTATCTCCAGCAGAAAAGATATCCAAAGATGCCATTTTAAATTGTAAATAAATCTGTATTTTTGAAACTAATGAAGACAGCAGAAGTCAATGATTCATTTTCATTATTTAGCCTGGCACGTTTACTGCTTCAAAATATTATAAATGTTTCTTGAAATAAAATATATTGTGTTGTCGGCGCAATAGCCTAGTGGTTAGCGCGTCGACATATGGTGCAGTAGCACGTCAGGGCGTCCCGAGTTCGAACCCTGGCTTGAGGACTTTTCCCAACCCTACCCCCATCTCTCTCTCTCCAAGTTCGCTTCCTGTCTCCATACTGTCCTATCTAATAAAGGCAAAAAGGCCAAAAATAAATCATAAAAAAAAAAAAAAAAAAAAAAAAAAATATATATATATATATATATATATATATATATATATATATATATATATATATATATATATATATATATATATATATATATATATATATATATATATATATATATATATATATTGTGTTCAAAGGGGAAAAAACTTTTAGTTTTTTACCTAAACATTTAAAAAGAATATGTTTTATAGCAGTAATCACAATACCGTGATATCGTGAAACCGTCATATTTTTATCCAAGGTTATCATACTGTCAGAATCTTATACCGGCCCATGCCTAGTACAGAAGTTATAATATCCATATGTGTTAATGAGAGTACAGAGTGTATAAGTATTTGAAGAATTAATTGTTGTAAAAAAGAGAAAAACAATACAAACAAAGAGAACAAAACTGTATGTTTGATTAAATGAAACATGATTTGTGGGGATATTTTTGCTATAATATGAATGTTAATAAATAGATGCTACTAAGCTGTGCCTGGGGAAAGACACTGAAGTCTCAATGTGATTTTGTTTCTCCTGATAATTCAGGCACTTTTAATCTGCCTACGAGTTCCACGGCCGGGACCTGTAACATATACAAATGCTAACTTATACAAAAATGATAATGACTTCATTAGTTTTTATTATTTAAGTCAAAGTGTTCTCTAATCTTTTTAATTGTTGACATTGTTTATAATGTCAACTAAATCTTGACTATCCCATCTCAGAAAACTCAAATTTTCCATTCAAAATTTCAGTATCAAGGTGACATACACGTGCACTCTTTAAGGCATAACTTAAACACGCACACACAAAAAACACATACAGTACAGTATTTCCTCTAGGATTTTTTCCAGCTGTGGCGGCAGGACTTTTACACGGATGTACCAACTACCTATGGGTGTTATTTCAATGACACATGTTGTGCATTTATGTAATACGAGCATGCGAATCTCTGCTTGCGTGCCGATTTCCTCTGTTCGTGCACAACTTCACACCCTGAAATATACGCAGCTCAAGTGCGATTTAGTGCGTTTATGTGACAAGTACATCTCCAACATTTATTAGATTTGCTAGGAATATTTATTAATGTCTCCGGTAGACCTACAGAGCGGCATTAATGCGTCCTGAAGTAAAGTGAAACAGCTGAACAGTCCTAAAGTAAAGTGAAACCGCTATAAATTCCAGCCAGATAAAGTCATTGTATGCAGAACCATAGACCTTTATCTATACAGTATAATTATGTAAACTGTGTTAATCTTAACTGAAAGCTACGCCTTGTTTGCTGGTTTCACGTCTCACGCACGCACCTGTCAGTCAGCATGTCACCGTAAAGGGTTAAACAAACAACGCACAGCACTACTATGGTTAAAGAAAAGTTTTCGCTGTTATAATTCACTTACCTTTTAATACGTTTTGGTGCGATTATAACCTGCTATTAAAAACAACAACAACAATGACTGAATGTTTTGAATGGGAAGCTGTAATATAGCCATGGCGGGATGAATTTTGGTGTGGCGCCCCACCATGGAAGAATGAATGTAGCGGAAACCATGCAGTAGCTGCTCATGAATAAAGATTACTAGCCAAAAGACTCAAACAATCCCTGAACTTAATTTAAAGACTTGATGACACAAATCTTTTATCACATAGCACGTTCAGTCAGAATTGAAGCAATACCTACACAGCAAATTCATCAGTGTCAAACTCTCTGTGTTAAAGCGTTTCAGAGTAAAGTGTTGACATTACAGATATAATTTGATAGTTATATTTCGATAACACAATCAGAGTTCAAGGCTACATCTAACCAACACTTGATGGTGTTATTTTCAACATCCGGGAATACCTTTGACCAAAAATCTAAATGGAACATAAAAGTCATGCCATTTTTAAGATCTTTTAACGTCTTTAAAAGTGTTAATTTGTAAAAAGTGTACATTTTCTAGTGCTGGCTGTCAAGTGTTAACATGTTCTGTTGATAAAAATGATTAATAACATAAGTAAACGAAGCAATTTGAGCACAGTAAAACCCAATAAATGAAGAGACCTCAAACCAAGTGAGTACTGTAAAACTCAACAAGTCAACTCAAACCATTTGAGGAAACCTATTGCAACAAACCATTTGAGTTAAAAAAGTAATCTATTAGTACTGTGAACTTACTCCATTTAAGTTGAAGTAACAAAGTATTTAATTAACTCATTACCTTCAACACTGAGTTCAAAACTCTTTTAAAACAAGTAGAATTAACTTTCAGTAAATATTGAGTAACTACACTCATTTCATTTGATAAAGTTGACTGTTGGGTTTTACAGTGTAAAGTCAGGGAACAATCAACTCCCAGTAGAGTAGATCAGAGTTATTTTTTAACTTGATACAGTGTATATAAAGCTCATGTATAGTGTTGTACAGGTAACTCTCTTAGGAGTGTTGTTTTAACCTCCCAGGGCTTGAGTGTCCACATACGTGGACAGCACATTTTAGCTCTTAAGTGGCTATTTAAAATACTTTGAATGTTTTATATTTTGTTACAGACATACAGTGTCATCCTGCAACTGTTTTGTAGCATATGAAATGTCCCAAACCCTATTTTTAACTGTCCAAAATGGGGAAAAAAAATGTTTTTACTCTCTGATAATCAAAGCAAGTTCAAAAAAATTTTCAATGTTATATATGCATTAAAAACATTCAAGAAAAAGTGTTTTATGTAAATTTGGACCACGAGTCCACATATATGGACATCATTTATCTCTAAAAGTACATCATATCAAAAGATGATACTTAGATTTTTATTCTAATTAGGTTCCAATAAGCCCAAATTGCAAAGAGAAATAAAAAATGCATGTAAAGAAAAACACCTTGGGCCAAATATTGGGACAATACGTTCACTCATTCTGGGTTGATTTTAACTCTGTTAGAGTTTAAATAACACTGCTATTTTTGCAGTGTATCTGCATTTATTAAATATAATGAAATATATAGCATTTATATTTATATCCTAACTTCCAAACAAGTGAAGAGTTAATGCATTAAGCTGAGGCCACAAGTTAAGCAAAGTCTTTGTGTATGAAATATGCCCCCCTGGACCAGATACTTCTAATGAACTATTCAAAATAGCACACAATTAATGAGCACATTAAGCTGTGATGTTTTAACAGATGCAGCCTCCTTAATTACCAGGGGACTCGATGGTTCCTGCTCCTTTCTCTTTTTAATACACCCACGTCCACATGTTCATCTGTTCCTCCATAAACACAAACAGTGTATATATGTGCAGCCTGCAGACCAGGTGCGAGACCCCTCACTCAGCGTCCAAAATGTAGTGACCCGAGGTGACCAAAAAAAAGGACCACATCCCTGACCCCAGTCCCACCAGGCAGCTCTTCTGATGGGATGAATATTCAAACATCTTCGGTTGAAGGTGAAGGGGGCTTGTTGAAGACATCTCTTCCAACAGATGGACCACAAGGACCCATCTGCTGGTGAGGCAAGTAAATGCTCAATGATGCATCGCAAAACGATTTAGCTTTCAAGGATCCGCGGCAAGTAGTTAGTAATGATGGCATCTGCACCAAGTGCAAACACTCTATTTTAGATATGATCTATCGCCTCGTCGAACTAGAAGCCTTGTCTTAAAGAGACAGCATCTCATTTGCAGGGCTTCATTTTCACGCCACAGCGCGAGTCAAAAGCTCGGTTCTCCTTTATAAATGCCTTCAAAGTTATCAGCGCCACCACATGAGTGTGCCTTCATCCCACAATGAGCAGAGCATGATGCATTTAACATTTGTCATATGATCACGCTCATTTGCTTCCATTGATTCTTATCTGCCAGTGGCTCAAAGAGCGCAATAATTGTATCTTTGAAAATTTCCCACTTTAGTTTCCTATTCCAGGGGCTAAAGATGTTTCCACCTAATATATTCAGATTGGCTCCCATCCAGGCGGTTTATTATCATGGTAATTTGCTTATTAAGTGCAATCTTGTTTTGTTCAAATAAAGTGATAATTAGATATTCACCATTAATTCCATGAAATATTATCTCTGATATGATGTTTGAGGGATTTTTTTTTATCCCTCTCCCCACTGAGTAGACTTAGATAAATGTATTAGTAAACTCTCCACTTCAGGCTGGGATTGTTTGATGCTTATGGGAGTTGTTAGAAAAGCTCCCCACAAATTATGTCTAAAACACCTGTATAAAAACCATAATTATTATACAGCAGATAAATAAGAAATAATTGACCACAGGCCACTAGACAATATTTCACACACATGTTAGTGACGGTCATAATGTGATGTGGAGAATTATTTCTATTAATTATTCCTTATTATTCTAATGATAATAGTTTAATAGTTATAAATTATTTCAGTCATAGTACATAGTGATTTGGCCTAAAATCAAAATCTCGATTAATTGAACATTTTAACTTGATTACGATCAAATGATTTTTTTTTTTTTTTTTTTCTTGCCCTCATAGTTCACTAAAACGTTTTGTACAGTAAATATGCTCATATTTTAAAAGTGAGAGATTTTTGAATGAAGTGAACTGAAATTAAAACAAACATTGCCTAAAAAACATCTCTCTGCGCCGCCCACCGTTGTCACAGCTACCAAGCCAACCAATCACAAACCTTGCGCTATGCGTAGTTGTGACGTGTAAGTAATTTTTTTTTTTGAGAGAGGTGCGGGGGTATGCAAAGCCTCCACTGGACTGTACATGTGCACTTGGCAGAAGAATAATATCATAATAATATTCATTCATTTTCTTGTCGGCTTTGTCCCTTGCGGGGTCGCCACAGCGGAATGAATCGCCAACTTATCCAGCACGATTTTACGCAGCGGATGCCCTTCCAGCCGCAACCCATCTCTGGGAATCATAATAATATAATAAGTATAAATCATAATATAATAAGTATAATTCAGCCTTAACAGAGCAGGGTCACGTGACTCTACATATGGTAGGGAAAGTAATTGAAAAAATTGACTTGGAAAAATTTGATCGATTATAGGTTCTGAATTACGATTTCGATTACTTTTCGATTAATCGCACAGCCCTATGATTACAACACCTAAAGATATAGCAGTTTCAATTCAAGACATTCACTAGGTTTTGTCCCTAAAAGGCTCTTGTATGCATAAGGCCATTTTCTTACACATTTAATTTCTCTTACCATTAGAGCTATGAAGAAAAAACTGTATGTTATAAAAAAAAATGAGAGCCAAGTCTTTGTTAACATCAAGAGTAACTACAATAAGAAGCCAGAATCTGACCAAAGCTGCTACATGTGAAATATGAGTCAACTGTCAAAAAAAATCCTATAAATCTCAACACATAGACAACACTAAACGTTAAGTCCTTTTACTCTTACTATAAAACTTGACAGAGGGTAGCACGCTCGCCTCACAGCAAGAAGGTCGCTGGTTCGAGCCTCGGCCGGGTCAGTTTGCGTTTCTTTGTGAAATTTGCATGTTCTCCCCGTGTTCGTGTGGGTTTCGTCCGGGTGCTCCGGTTTTCCCCACAAGTCCAAAAACATGTGGTAGGTGAATTGGGTAAGCTAAATTGTCCGTAGTGTATGTGTGTGAATAAGTGTGTATGGATGTTTCCCAGTGATGGGTTGCAGCTGGAAGGGCATCCGCTGGGTAAAACATATGCTGGATAAGTTGGCGGTTCATTCCGCTGTGGCGACCCCAGATTAATAAAGGGATTAAGCCGAAAAGAAAATGAATGTAAAACTTGACCCAAACATGGCCCTTAGCGTTATTAGTAATTTTTAAAATTATACTTAAGCATTTAATAACCAACAGTAAACAAACAGAATTACTCTGCAAAAAAAGAGTAAAGATATGCATCATTATATGTATCAAAACATGATACTTTTCAAACTAGTGACAATGCATACAATATATTGTCATTGACTAATTTCTGAATTAACTCTTATGCATGTACAATTGTCTAGCATATGTAACTTTTGCCAGTGCCACTGCCATTGAATACTGCAAATGACATCCAGTTAATTTCCCCACACTCTTAATATACTTAAATATTTTTATGCATGTTTCACAACTGACTTTAAGAACAAATGAATTTCTATAGCTGCATCCCAGTTGCATAACAGCAGGGCAAGTCAGTAATAATAAAATAAAATAAAATAAAATATAAAATAATTTTATATATATATATAATCCTTACTGCTGAGCCCTGAATAGCACAGCAAGGTCCCCCTTGCACTATATCTAGGCTGGCTGCATATAGTCTAGTTATGTAAGCGTCAGAAGATTGAGATATGCTCCGTCCTCAAGTTGTGCTTTTCATATCCTGTCCGATGAGTGCGTCCCACCGGAGTGCATATCTCTGTCTCTGTGCCTGTGTGTGGGCTTACATTACATTACGCTGTCTCTGTAGAACAGCGCACTACAGCTTGTTTGCCCTTGTCTTTTTCGTCCTGCTTACCTATCCCTCCCAAAAGAAAGAGGTCTCAGTGTGTGTGTGTGTGTGTGTGTGTGTGTGTGTGTGTAAGGAAAAAGGCAGCGATGATCATTTGCTGCCAAAGTAAAGTGTTTGCAAACGAGCGTGGTGCAGAGGTGCGGCGCGCTCAAGGGCACATTTGTATAAAACTAATGATAGCATGTAAATGGACAAAATTTCTATCTGAGGAAAGAGGCATCCACCCCCTTGGCGCACCATCGTGTTGATGGAGTGCAGAATCTCATTACGGATCTAATACAATAACTGCCGTGTCGATCCGGAGAGGCGACAGAGAAACAAGATTAGCCTTATTACTTTATTATGTGCTGTGCGGCATGGCTCAGAGTGGACAATTGCATTAAAGCACAGATGAGATCACGTAGAGGGAATTGCTCCCCCTCCGATCCGCCCCCCGAAACAATTTAATTGATTCCACATAAAATTAGCGGGGACAGATTTGGAATTCCTGCTGTTGCCACTTAGTAAACTTGCGACTTCTTTGGCCGTGTCTGGCCGAGTGTTGTTTTGCTGTTCTGGGCAGCGGTGAGGACAAAGGGGAGGGCGTTTGTCACTGTCTGAGAGGGCTCCGGGTGGAAGGGTTAATGACTCTAACCCCTGTTGTGCCGTTTATTTTGTGTCGTGCTACTTGGCGATCTACTCCAATACTCATTATGGTGTATCTAAGTTGGCATGAAATGAAAATTTGCCTCATCTAGTTTCTAAGTGCTTATTATAGAACTTCTTTTGAACAATTAACAAGTTTTTTTTAACCTTATTTAGTTATCATAACTTGATCTTGCAGTGTAAACTACAGACTTTTCTTTGATCACATTGCATCTTGAATTCATACACTAAAACATTTGAGTAGGCCTGAGCAGAACTCAACACATATTGCAGTTGCACCTCAAGTGATCAGATTACAGGTCCTGTCTCAGAGACCTTTTGCAATCCACCTTTCCTCTCTCTAACAGTTGTTTTGGTAATTGGTTATACTTGGCTGCTTATCACAACATCATTTACTACTTCCATTTAATTGTGGCTTTAAAATCTTATAGTAAGTGGTAAAGTTTCACTGGTTCTTCATTATTTATTTATTTTTTTATATTATAAAATATTAAGTATAGGTTTGGATGATGCTTAATGGTTTTTAAACCAATAGTTTACCAAAGATTTTAATGCATTCTAAGGGCATCATGGTGGCTCAGTGGTTAGCACTGTCGCCTCACAGCAAGAAGGTCGCTGGTTCGAGCCCTGGCTGGGTCAGCTGGCATTTCTGTGTTTGCATGTTCTCCCCATGTTTGCATGGGTTTCCTCCAGGTGCTCCGGTTTGCCCCACAGTCCAAAGACATGCGGTATAGAATAATAAATTGAATAGGCTAAATTGGCTTTAGTGTATGAGTGTGAATGTGAGAGTGCATGGGTGTTTCCCAGTACTGGGTTGTGGCTGGAAGGGCATCCGCTGTGTAAAACATATGCTGGATAAGTTCAATTCGCTGTGGCAACCCCTGATAAATGTAAAGGGACTAAGCCGAAGGAAAATGAATGAATGAATTCTAATTTACCCATTCTCAAGTTCTGTATATATATTTTTTTTCAACACATTTCTAAACATAATAGTTTTAATAACTCATTTCTAATATCTGATTAATTTTATCTTTGCCATGATGAAAGCACATAATATTTGACTACACATTTTACAAGACATTTCTATACAGCTTAATGTGACATTTAAAGGCTTAGTTAGGTTAATTAGGTTAACTAGGCAGGTTAGTGTAATTAGGCAAGTTATTGTATAACGATGCTTTGCTCTGTAGACTATCGAAAAAAAAAATATAGCTTAAAGGGGCTAATAATTTTGACCTCAAAATGTTTTTTTAATAAAATAAAAACAGCTTTTATTTTAGCCAAAATAAAACATATAAGACTTTCTCCAGAAGGAAAAATATTATCATACATACTGTGAAAATTTCCTTGCTCTGTTAAACATAATTTGGGAAATACTTAAAAAAAGGAAAAAAAAATCAATGGGGGGCTAATAATTCTGACTTCAACTGCATATATATATCAAATTGAATGCTGTTTTTTGATTTTTCACTTTAACAATTTTTTTTATCAGTGAGCAATTCAGTTGTTACAAGATTTATTAATCGTTGTCCACCATCCTTAAAAAAATAAAGTTGTTTGTGGATAGCTCATATCAGCTTAAATCCATGTAATACTATTCAGTATTAACTTTTACAATTTTTAGATACAACTTTTAATTTGATTTGAATAATGTATTAGTAAATGTTGATATTAACTATGATGTAACATTAACTGTGATTTTTTTTGTTACCAAACTTCCTCTACATCAAACAATCTTGACAAAAGTTACAATTTTCATAAAATTATTATTTTGTATATTTACATACAAATGTTTCAAGTCAGCATACTAAAACAAGGAAGGATCATGTTACACTGAATATCAAAGTAAAGCTTCAGACAATTCAGGATATTAAAATAAACTGAAATAAAAAATGGTTATAAATTGTAATGGTGTTTCAGTGTTCTTTATAGTATTTTGATCAAATAAATGTCAGTATTGTGGACCATTCAGAACTGAATTGAAACTGTCTTTTAAAACCCAATTCATTTCAGATAAAATCGAGTTGAAAAACATGATTGCAGACGGCAGGTAAAATTTATTTTAGCACTTTGACTAAACAAAGCCTTAGTTGTTTGAAAGAACTAGAAAAATGTAAAAATGTAATGAATTTGTAATAAATACTTGTCTCATGAACAGAGAAAGAAAAGGAGAATGAAATATCCAATTTCACACGTTTGAAATAAAAAGAACCAAGTCATCAAATCTGAATGGTTTTGCCTGTAAACTCTGCCTTAAACCAATCGCCAACTGCTCACTGTGAGAAAGGATTTCCTCACACCAGCTCCTAATCAACACAGGCCTCAGCGATTTGAACTGAGGGAAATGGGACACATGCCCAAACACACACACACACACACACACACACACACACACACACACACACACACACACACACACACACACACACACACACACACACACACACACACACACACACACACACACACACACACACAACAAATAAGGCAAGAACTGGGGGTTTCTTTCATGGCTCATTTATCTGTCAGCAGTTCATCAGCTGTCAAGACCTGTGATGATATCATGTGTGACATCTCACCTTGACCGCTGCTACCTCAGTGTTCATTTCCAGCCCAGACTCAAACCTCCTCCCTCCCGGCACAACGGCATCCGAACTTATCACGACCTTCCTCCACAATCTCACCCTCTTCCAAAGTGTTCCTCGGGGAGGCCGGCCCGGGGTGCAGGAACGGCCATATGTGTCGGCCCAGTGGCCATGCACAGGCGCTGGCGGCTTCAGGATGCTGCCTGTCACGCTGACATCTCATGGCCACTCACAACATTCTGACACTATCCAAAGAGCCAGACAAGACTACAGAAAAACAGTCAAGTCACTTACTCCTTTGCATCAGGTTTCTATTACTAAATCTCACTTTATTCATGATTCAAATTTTAGATTTCAAGATTTTGATGTATACAATTTTTGTTAAATGCACACTAAATACAGGGCTTCTACAGGCCCTAAGTCAAATGTAAGAGATTTTAAAGACCTTTAAGAATGGTATAATTTATAGTCAACCCAGGCTTATTCTGAAAACGTACCGCTTCATACATTTCTGGGGAGCACCAAATACGTCCTAGGAGCTACGTTTTTTTTTTTGTTTTGTTTTTTTTTTGCAGTTTCTTGTTTTCAAAAATCCACCAGAGGTCGCTGTTTACGCTGTTTCAGATCTCAAATTTCTTTTGTGAGTGCCATTCGCACCTACTGTTCTCATGTAAATCCACCAGGCTGCTGTCGACTGACTGAATGACTGACTGACCGATCGACTGACCCACCCTCCTCTTTCCCTAAACCCAACCAATAGTGTTTTCAAAAGCACTAATTGAGCCCCCCCCACCCACTTCCCTAAAAACAACCTACAGTTTTAAAAAGCAATCTAAAAAAAGAAAAGCCCTCGCCTAATTTTTAACCAGGTTTTCAGATTTTACCACATTCTCACCCTGTTATTTACTTTTTTTTATTTTTTGGCTTCTGTTTTTGTCTTTTGGCTTTCTGGAACTGTTCTTCGCCGGATTCGAACCCCGTCATGGTTAACTCCTTTCTGCGTGCACCGACATACATGGCGAGCTAACTGGACAAACTGGTAACAGCGGGAAAGCCATCCATACAGAGTAAATCGGTCAGCTGGTAAGCGAAAAAAGGAACAGCATCATACTGCCACGTAGAGTTCGTTTTAAGAGGACATGCAGCCATACGTACTTCTGGCTAAATAATTTGTGATCTCCAGAAATGTATATAGGGCTACATTTCCATGATGAGCCTATGCTAATTATATTTTCTCTCAGTCCATGGCATTTTGTGTAAAACATGTTTATTTTTATTAGAAATCAAGTTTTGAATTAACCACCCAATTTGTTTGGAAATATAAAATGTAACCTAAATTATTCATTTAAATCTTTAAAATGAGCCTTCAGTTGCAGAAATAAGCATGTTCAATTAAGTTAAAGGTCCCAATTTAAGTAAATATAAATTAAATTAAAATATTTATTTAAAAAATTATATTGTTATTAAGTTTATTCATTACATCCAAATAGCTTGTTCTTATGTCACAATTAGTATTTTTTATTACTAGGTATTATGTGATATTTTGATTCCTTTGTAGGGTAGATAGTTTAATGCAATCTGCAACCTATTTAGTTTATACATATTAAAGTGAATCATTCAGCAAATCCACATGCAAACTACTTCTGCACTTATATTTCCTTATGATTATTACTCAGGATTGGACTTTGTTGTTTCAAATAATAGTACAATGATGAGTGCATCAAAAATAATAATAGTCATGTCCATATACTGTACAAAGGTGAAGGCGAAAGTATGAATCAAGTTTAAGAGGTAGTTACATGAACATAGGAAAATTAAGGACTTTCTGGAAACCCTGGCTGTAAAAGGTTTCATTTGTGATTTATTTTTGGTAGTTTTACTGATCTCCAGGTAAGTCTGATCACTACAAAAAAGTCATAGATCCTGAATTTCTATTCCTTCTTGACTGTATTTGACAATCTTCCAGAGTAAGCTACTGAAATTCATGAGACTTTATGGGCAGAAGCTCCTTATTCCCATGTGAGGGTGGTCCATCATGGGAAAGGTCATCGGTGTAATGCTGTTAGTCTGTGTGTTCTGTGCTCAAAGGCTCCTCTCAGCCCAAGACCTGTCACTTTTCAGTCCGCTGCTCAAAGCCATTTTCTTTAATTGAGCTCTTGTCAGTGCATTCCTCTCTACACAAACTCCATCTCTGCATCTTCTTTCTACAAGACCCCAGTTCATCCACAGTCACTTATTTGATCACGATTATGCTGACTTGCCATTTTTTCTGATATATGGATTTATTGGCCTGAACACAAGTCAAGATGTCAAGAAAGGGCCTATATTCAAAGAAATGTTGGGGCTGAAAATGACATTTGCTTTCCATCTCATAGAATCACTAAACAGGAATTTCATTTGTTTTTTATTCTGCAAGACAGTATTAAGATGAAATCTAAATAAAATCGATCGTGGCCTGGCATTTACAATTTGAAGTGGAAGTCCTTTTTTTGTGCATGCATATCATTTTGAATGTCCACTTTCAAGAGTTCACACTTAGCTAATGCTTGATACTGATTGCAGGTTTGGCATGCTGTCCCGGAAGAGAACACTGAGCTCGGAGATACCTGAGCCTGGTCATTTAGCATAGAAGGGGGTCAGAGATCAGGAGGTCTCAAGAGCTCCTCCTTGGTATAGGACGAAAGGGAGATAAACTAGGGTGGATGGGGGGATTCTTCAAAAACGAAGATAAGGGAGGTATTTATGTAGCCTTGAATTTGTCTGATTGGTTTATTGATGATTGTTGATGTGAGACCAACCGTGTTCAATCATAGCACATGATGCTCACAAAATTAGTTAGTAAAACGTCACTTAAATGTTTTTGAATTAATGTAGTTAATCGTAAAAAGGCATTACTGTATAGTAAAAATACATGAAATCGCACACATTTAGAAACAAAACTGTGCTTATTATTAGCACTGTTATTATTACTATTACTTTTTATTTATTTATTATTATTGTTATTATTATAAACCTGAAATCACATACAATAATAATAATAATAATAATAATAATAATAATAATAATAATAATAATAATAAATTAATTAATTACAAGTAATATTTTCAATCTGTTACATTTAATAATAATTTATTCTAAATCCATTTTATATAATAATAATAATAATAATAATAATAATAAATCATTAATCATTATTATAATCCATTACTATTAATATCTACATGAAATATAAATTATTTATTATAAATTAATATTATATATATATATATATATATATATATATATATATATATATATATATATATATATATATATATATATATATATATATATATATATATATATATATATATATATATATATATATATATACACATATATATATATAAATAATAATACATTTACAACATTATTATTATTATTATTATTATTACTACAAGTAACATTAATATTATTATTATTATTATACATTAATTACTAGTAATATCTACATGAAATAATAATTCATTATAAATCATTGTTATATAATAATAATAATAATAATAATAATAATAATAATAATAATAACAATAGATTATTTACAAGTAATATTTATAATTTATTACATTTAATAATAATTTATTCAATTTTATATAATAATAATTATTATTATTGTTATCATTATTATAATCTATTAATTACTAGTAATATCTATATGAAATCTTAAATTATTTATTATAAATTAATGTTATATAATAATAATAATCATGCTAAAAGTCTTGGGGTTATACTAGATGGTATGCTTTCGTTTAATTCACATAGTAATATTTCACGATCTGCCTTTTTTCACTTGCGTAACATTGCAAGACTTTACCCTTCCCTACCTCAACAAAGTACTGAAGTGCTTCTTCATGCTCTGGTTACATCAAGGATTGATTATTGCAATTGCCTTCTATCTGGTATCCCTCTTAACCAACTTCACAGATTACAGCTAATCCAGAACTCATCAGCTAGGGTAGTCACCCGCTCGCGTGCTTCTGAACACATATCCCCAATTCTCTTTCAATTGCATTGGCTTCCTGTTCTTTATCGTGTACAATATAAAATTCTTCTATTAATTAACAAAGCTCTTCATAACCTGGCACCCGATTACCTCTCTGATCTTCTTCACTGGTACACTCCTCAGCGCTCACTGAGACCTTCTGCGGCTGAACTGTTATCAGTTCCAAATTTTAAGATGAAATCATTTGGTGGCAGGGCTTTTAGCTGCATAGCACCACAGTTATGGAATTCCCTGCCATTAGATATTCGTCAGGTGGACTCTATTTCCAATTTTAAATCCCAGGTTAAAACCTTTCTGTTCAGGATTGCTTTGAATGATTTTCTGGTTTAATATTATGTTTATTATTATTCTGTCTTCTGTCATATTGTAAGGTGTCCTTGAGTGCTTTGAAAGGCGCCTATATATAAAAGGTATTATTATTATTATTATTATTATTATTATTAATAATAATAATTTCACCCGGAGGAAACCCACGCGAACATGCATGGGGAGAACATGCAAACTCCACACAGAAATGCCAACTGACCCAGCCGAGGCTCGACTCAGCGACCTTCTTGCTGTCAGGCAACAGCACTACCCACTGCCCCACCACGTTGCCCAATAATTATAATAAAAATAATAATTATTATTATTATATTATTGACCTGCAGAATTTTTAAACATCTAAACTCATGTCCCTACACAGCACACATTCTCCCAGCTTCTAAAAACAACACGAGAAGACGACGCACAAGAGTGTGAAGCAAGAAGGATGGTGGCTCTTTAAAAATAAAGTTGGAAGCAGTTTTGGACAAGGCAGAGGGAGGAAGAGTAATTTGAATGGTTGTGCTAATGACCTGAGGAGGAGCAGCACAGCAGTTGTTTCGCTGATTCGATGGCAGGTCATCGCGACAGATGTTCCCAACATATGTGGAGAATTAATTACCCACTAGTAAACAAAATCTGTGATGCAGAGAGTCGTTTTGTCCAAATTTCTTTCGTTTCGCTGTTATTAGGGGCATAATTTTTCTTGATCAGCCGGGCCCACTCCAACGCGAGAGCTCAGTAATGGGCCGCGCGCGAGGGCCGCGTGCCGCACAGACGGCTCTTTAATTGGCAGAGTTGATTGTCAGCCTGCACAATGTGAAAGCCCTTGATTATCTAATTGGTTGATTGAAGCACAGCGCGCCTGCCAGGCCACTTCACCTACTTTTTCTCCCAGAGGCTGGAATGTCGGCGTTGTTTTCGCCGAGAAGAAACAACTTGGCAGGAGGAGAACACACACTGGTGAGCTTTGGGTTGCCAGTGCTGAAAGACAAGCACATCGCGGTGCCCAGAAAGGAGAGGAAACGCTGGATAAGTAACAGGAAGAGAAGCCGCACCGATGGCTTAACGACCTGAATAAAGCAGCACTTAGAAGCGAGGACAATTAAGTCTTTCTTTATGCCATTATATTGGCTGGCGCGACACACACTCACACTCAAAAAGTTCCAGCTTAATTGAAAGATGGAGACGTGCATTAACCAGGCACACTGTCTCTCAGGAAGCTAAAATGAAAATCAATTCATAAATAAGGAATGACATTGTCCTCACAAACAAGGCGGAAAATTGCAGGAGGTAGTTAGAAGTCTCTCAACATCAGATAATATTGATTTTTCCACCTCCTTGTTCACACCTTCAGCTTAATATTAGATTACTTAAAGAGCCACCCCTTCAAGGTGAATTATGCATTTCTATATGAAGCGCAATCGGGTTAAGGACAGCAGTCAATTCATATGACAGACCTCTCTGAATTTACTGTACAATCAAAACAATGGATTTTAACAGCATGATCTCACGAGAAAACATAAGTATTTTACGTTTTTGTCAGTTTAGTGGCTAATTCGTACGAATTCGTATAAGTTCAGTCGTATGAAAATGTAACCCCGTCCCTAAACCCAACCGTCATTGGGTGATGAGCAAATCATACTAAATTGTACTAATTAGATCGCACAAATTCATACGAATTAGCCACTAAATCAAAAAGTTACGAATTGCTGTGAGATTGCGTTGGTTTTTAATGTCTAATTAATATTAATTATCATCATCATTTAGAAATCCATTCATAATCGTTATATGAATATATGAAATAATTAATTACTAAAATAAGTAATGAACATTGATTGATTGATTTCTAAGGGCAAAATGGATAAATAGTATCAATTGGTGTGTTATTTTTCTCATGTTTGTCAACTTAAACATTTCTTTGCAGCTCTTTATCATTAACTGATGTGCAACAAAGTTGTGTAATTGTATTTAATGTAGCACAAATTTGACTGCTGCTCTACCAAATGGTTGACCATGTTTTTACAGTTTTAAATAATGACTTACACAGCATTGCTGGTTTACAAAAAAAAAAAAAATCAAACAAACATAATCCTGTTGCACTACTACACTTGGTTCATAAAACAAACAAGAAAAGTTGTTAAATGGGAATCTAAAATATTTTATGGCATACTTCAAAAAATAAAGGTGATCTCGTATTCAAATTTTTTTTATTTTGAATATTTTTTTAAATAAATTGTGTCTTACACTTAATATTTTCAGATTTTTTATAGTATAGTATATATACATATTAATTCCGATACTTTTACTATAAACCGACATATCGACCATTTGGTACAGGTTGATATTTTAGAAATTATGGGATGTGTTGGAAAAAAAATGCATTGAGTGTGTTAACTAGCGACATTAGAAGTTAAGAAATAAAATCCAAATGTTTTTTTTGCCTAGTGCAGTAGTTAAAGGGTTAAAACATATGCCCCACTATTGATGATTTTATTAGAAAAGTCCTCAATGCTTTGTCATTTTAATTGAAGAACTCCACTCAGACCTGGAAACCAGCAAAGTGACCAAAATGATCTATATATTGCTTTAGCACACCTTATTAGTGCCTTACTCAATCATATGGAGTAGGAGATTGATGTATTTAATGCAGCATGGCAGTGTGATTAGTTGAGGTTTAGCTTTAGGATCCAGATAGAATGATCTCTGACGCGTGCCTGTTATTCCTCACAGACACACATTCACTTATCAGATGGAGATACAGTCAAGCGCAACAATTGGTTGGCTTGAGTGACTAAAGTTTTGTCTGAACCAAAATATCTGCCTTTGAAAAGTATTAAAATGTAAAACAATGTAGTACCTCCTGCCACAGTTCAAATAAATAGTGTCACGATATTTGCCTTAAAGTCCCTGTGATCCGGAAGCTGCAATGGTTTTTTTTTGTTTGTTTTTTTTTTGTATTGTGACGCAGTTCCTAGAGAAACTGAATTTTAAATGAGCATCAGTGGGCGTGGCTTGTTTTTTATAACACGGGTTGAATGAATGTATAAAGTAGACATTTAATTCAGAAATATGGGGAAAGGGGTTTGGGGAGAATTATTACAACCCAACAGACTCCTCCTTCTCACTATTTCTGTTTATTGTCAAAGCTTACAGTTGAAGGGGTGTGGCTAAGTCTGTTTGCCACGCCCATTACCTCAAAATCACATAATCTGATCATTTAACTGAAAACAAACAGGAAGTCCATTTTCAGATGAAGATAATAGTGTCGCAAAATGCGGTGAAAAATCCAACAGGACGGTAATAGTTTGAGTAAGGTGTTTGCATGTCTGTACTGCACTACAATAATGCAACTAAAACTAAAATAGGCATACTCCACGTGTCTTAATCCGATTTCTGTTTAGTTCGATTATAACTTTAGTCGAATTAACGTAATCACTGTTTACATGGTAGACTCTTAATCAGAGTATTGTCTTAATCGCATTAAAATCGGATTATTGGTGTCCATGTAAACGTACTCAATGATATTTAAAAATGAACAGTAAAAAAATTCTGCACTAAAGTCCACATACAAGACAAAGATTATTAAAGTTGAAAACATTTCTCTTCCATGTGATTTCTATAAATATCTTTGTAACCAAAGCTTACCATTATCCCTGCAGGCACAGAACGTCAACATGACGTCATATTGACGTTGTACCCCAACATCATGGGGATGTTGGATTTTGTTTGGAAATGAAAATCAGGTTGACCTCAGAACCCAATGTCAGAACGACATCAATGTCCAATGTCCAACCTAAAATCAACCAAATATCAACGTCTAATCATGTTACACCTTGATGTTGTGTAGACGTTAACACTATGAGGTCTATTAGACGTTAGTCACTTTCAACACTACCTAAAATTAACCAAATATCAACGTAATTTGACGTTGTTATTGGACGTCAAAATAACGTTGTCCTTAGATGCTGGCTAGACGGTGAATTTTGGTCACCTGACGTCATGATCTAAATCTAACCTAATATTACCGTCTTATGATGTTGTGTGCCTGCTGGGATGCTATAGCATGTATAAAATTTTGTATCATTTTTTTATAACTAGTATAATTGTCCATTGTCCAAAGTGTCAACACTAAACCAGGTTATTGTTTTACAGATTGTTTTTACAGAAATAAGAAATCAGAAGAAACAAGATCACAACAAACAACTTAAGACAGGAAAAACAATAGACGGCCATGTTAAAAGCACTTGTGTGATGAGATTAAAAGATAACAGCAAACATTAGCTAACTAAAAGTGAAACTAAATTTAAACTAAACTAACTAAATGAATGAATGAAAGAATGAAATACTAATAAGTAAACAATTAATAAATAAAGAGATTATTACATAAGCAGTACTTGGAAAAAAATGGAAGTACTTGGAAAAATAACCAATGATCTGCTTTACTTGATGCTGAAATAACCCTTTATTGCTCAAGTTTGCCTGGGAAAAAAAGGTAGACCAACTGTACTGTACAGTAATAAAAGAGAACATGCTTGCATTATGTTTGAGGCATCATGATAAATTTAAGCCTGTGTTTTTCCTCTTTTTTTTCTTTCCTCTGGTCTCCAACGTCCTACACAATCAATCAACACCCCCCCCCCTTATTTCCCTGTCTGCTGGATTTCGGATCACTGAATGTAAATCCTTGACAAGGGTATCTATATATAATATTAATGTGCGCTGCGGAGGGTTCCCTGTGAACAGAGAGCTGACTGCCAAATAAAGAGTGATCAGAGGCAGGTTACCCATCCTCCCTGGTCCCTCTCACCCCGAGGATGGATGGGGCATCATTAGGCAAAGGAGCTCGGCCATTCTCCACAGAAACGGCCAAGTCGGAGGTACACATCAATCTAGCGGCGCCCGCGTTCCCTCAGATACTGTCAGAGTGTTAGGTGCTGGTGTTTGGAGGACCCTCGGTGTCACCCGTAGCCCAGCTCATCTGCAGGCGTCTGGGGTGGCCGGCATTCGGCGCTCACTCCCCCTTCTAATTTATTTACTGTAGGAAATGGCCACCAAGGAGAAAATAGGCAGGGAAGGAGAAAACAAAAATGCTGCCATCTACCCACTAGCTCTATGGCCTACGGCACAGGCTTCGCTGTAGGGGGACGGATGAATCCCAGAGAGGGTTGAAGTAACCTTTGCTAAGCCAGCAGAATAGTTGTTACTTAAGCCAAATTCTTATGGGCGTATAAATCCACATCACATTTTTGGAGACTTACACAAATGCATGCTGGGAATGCTCAGAAGCTGACGTTTAGCAATGGCAATTGTTTTTTATTATCATACTTTGATTTAAAAGATCCTTCACAATTCCTTGTTCATTTTGTTGTTCCTCTTAATTTAGATAAAACATATAATGTATATTAATAAAATTGAGTGACAAAACTTTAAACTGCTAAAACTATTAATAAATATTAATTTAAATAAAATTATTAAGAAATGCAACTTAATTTATGTTCTATACAATATTGCTGACATTTCTTCCAAATGTAAAGTAAAAATGTTAATATTTACATTTTTTGATGAATAATAACCAAAAATGCAATGCTTTCAGACGTTTTTTTTGTTCACTTTTGATCCTAGGATGGATGGGGCATCATTAAGAGCTCAGCCATTCTACAAAATGGCCAAGTCCACTTCATTTAGATTAAACGTATAGGCCCAGTTTCACAAACCAGGTTTAGCTTAAGCCAGGACTAGACCTTAGTTAAATTAGGCTATTTAAGCCACATTTATAAAAATGGCCTTAGAAAAATACATTACTGGTGTGCACCTGCAGACAAAAAATGACACTGCCAAATTTCACTGCAAGTTATTTTCAGTTGAGAGAGCTCAAACATGCAATTTAATCCAAGACTAGCCTTAAAACTTGTTTGTGAAACCGGGGGATAATGTATAATAATAATAAAATTGGTGACAAAACTTTAAACTGCTAAAACTATTAATAAATATTCATTTAAATAAAATGATTAGGAAACACAACTTAATTTATATTCTATTCTGTACAATATTGATGACATTTCTTCCAAATGTAAAGTAAAAATGTTATTTACATCTTTTTATTGTGCATAATAACCAAAAATGAAATGCTTTCAGATGTTTTTATCTTAATTTTTCATCCTAGGATTGATGGGGCATCATTAATCAAAGGAGCTCAGCCATTCTCCACAGAAACGACCAAGTCCACTTAATTTAGATAAAACATAAAATGTATATTAATACAATTGGTGACAAAACTTTAAACTGTTAAAACTATTAATAAATATTAATTTAAATAAAATGATTAAGAAATGCAGCTTAATTTATGTTCTATTCTCTACAATATTGATGACATTTCTTCCAAATGTAAAGTAAAATTTACATCTTTTTTTTGTGAATAATAACCAAAAATGCAATGACTTCAGACGTTATGTAAATTTTTCATCCTAGGATAGATGGGGCAT
Organism: Danio kyathit; assembly: GCA_903798195.1. Taxonomy (NCBI): domain Eukaryota; kingdom Metazoa; phylum Chordata; class Actinopteri; order Cypriniformes; family Danionidae; genus Danio; species Danio kyathit. Next base: position 36,362,003 of record LR812535.1, read on the forward strand.
CAAAACTTTAAACTGCTAAAACTAATAATAAATATTAATTTACATAAATTTATTAAGAAATGTAACTTAATTTATATTCTATTCTGTACAATATTAATGACATTTCTTCCAAATCTAAAGTAAAAATGTTGATATTTACAATTTTTTTGTGAATAATAACCAAAAATGCAATGCTTTCAGATCTTTTTATGTAAATTTTTTATCCCAAGATGTTAATTTTAAATTTAAGGAATCAATATTTGGTCCAAAATTCAATCACAACAAATGAAACCGTATATTATACCATCTAATTGTCAGTTTATCAGATTAAATACATTTGTAAAACAATATTGTTATCAATCAAACATTAAAAGGCAAAACGTCCTTCCCAAATATCTTTGAATGCTCCCCAGCAGAGACAGATAATATCACACACAAAAACAAAGACCATTAGCATTGTATCTAATTGATTTCACTGTTTGTTATGTTAATCAAATCCAAAAAACAGTGGGATATTTAAATCAAAAGGGAGAGGTGTCAGGCCGAGTCCAAAGAGGAGAACACAATGATACTGAATTCGGTGTCAGGCTATTGGTAATCAATCGGAATGGAGCGAGCATTGAAAAACTGTCTGCTTTGCAATTGTGCTCTGTTTGAGCAACAATTTGAAAATAACAGTGAGGGAAAAAAGAGATTGTGACAAAGTCAATATGGTGAGCCACTTGAAGGACAAATGAGAGAATTGCAAAGTACCCGGGTCTTTGTTACCTTGTCTGGCTGGATGTAGGTGGCAGCGGCATTGAGAAGGGCTGAATGGAGCTTTCAAACAGCAACACAATCAAAAGCCAATAATGCAACAGCTGAACGGAGACGCATGAATATTCTAATGCAACTGCTGTGTTGTACTGCAGTAAATCAAATGCCAGAGGGCACGAGCTAAGTGAATATTTCTCACGCATTTTCAATATTCCTGAAATATTAATGAGAGAAGTTAAATAAGAGAATCCCTCCCTGGACCTGCTTGACAATTGAATTTCAAAGAGGAGCCCTGTGTCAGCTGTAGTAACATCATTAATATTATGGATGTTTCGGTAATCATTCCATCACAGCGCACAATCTCTGCATTTCTCCTCGCACCGCAATACTGCATCAAACCCAAAAATGACAAATGATTCATCACATTTTGTACATTTTGCAAATTCATCACACCGATATGGTGTCACACTGATGCGACTATGTTCTGCATTATTTAAAGCAAATGCATGGGTAACTTTCTCAGAGGAAAGCAATAAACGTGGACTATATTAATTCTTAAACATTATCAAATTATGTTTGCAGCAAGTCACTGGAGAAACAGGGTGCATCTCGATGGAAATATAGAAGTATTGTTACATTTTTGTTCAACCAAAAATGTCAAATCTGCCATAACTTACTCCTGTTGTTCTAATTGGCATGGGCCGGTATAAGATTCTGATGGTACGAAAACCTTGGATGAAAATATCACGGTTTCACAGTATGACGGTATTGTGATTAATGCTCTAAAATATAAAAAATAAATAAATAACACAACGTTTTTTCCTATTGAACACAATATATTTTATTTTAAGAAACATATGAAACAATTTTAGAACAGTAAACATGTCAGGCTAAAATAAAGCATTGACTTCTGCTATTTTAATTAGTTTACAAAACACAGATTTCTTTACAGCTTAAAAAGGTATCATAGGATGCACATAGCAGCATAGGTTGTTGGTTTATAAGCGATTTGTTTCTTAAATGTTTGCTCAATCATGTGCTGATGAGTAGCTTTTTAAATAGAGGGTCCTTTTCTGCTGGAGATACTGTTGCCCTAAAAAAACTAAATAAAATATTTGTATAAAACAGTTATCGTCCCTTGTCTATGTTCTAAACAAGACGTCATTACTTATGTGGTTAAGCAAGAACTTTAAATTTAATGCAAGTTTTATTTTAAATCTTTTTTGCATACAATTTTAAGTTAAAAGCAATGCTAAGAAATTAATAAACTTAATAAAATTGTTTAAATCTGAATAAGGTGAGTGCGTTACAAACTATTCATTCACTTTATTTTTGGCTCTCTTTTTGGCCATATGTTAAAAATATTATTTCAAATTAGTACAAATGTTGTGATATTTTGTTGTATACATAACCTTCAGACAAATAAACTAAAAATGCAATTCATTTTACTTCTAATTTAATCTTTAAAAAAAGAAGGTTAAACTAAATAAAAATAATAATATCTTTCAGGCAACTAGCTGAAATAAAGATTTACATCCACACTGAAAAAACATAATTCTGCAAAATTGTTGCAAACAATTTATGCGTGTTCAATTTAAACAAAGAAATTAAATTTAGTAATGTTCAACTTAATTAGTTTATTTAAATCCAGCCCAAATAAATTGTTTACAATATCTTAATGTTAAAAAAATTTGTAAATCAAGGAATCATCTTTGAATATTTTTTCAGTGTAGTAACAATTTTTAGGTTACAATTTTTTTTAAAGAAGCTACAATAATTTTAGTATTGTTAGTATTATTAGTTCTAGTGATCTATAATAACCCATTCAAGGGGAAATTAAAAAATAAAAAAAAACTAATGAAGTTTATAGCAGAGTGAATAAAAAAGTAGGGGAAAGCTACATTATTCATTAACCAGTACATGCTAGGAATAGCAAATTAATTTAATTAATTTCAGTTAATGTATTAAACTTTCATTCAACAATCACCATATACTCTTTTTGAATTCAGTACAAATAACAATATGCATAATATTTTCTGTTCACACCAGAGGTAACATTAATTGCAGAAAGTAAAATGTTCTACTGTATTTTGGAACTAACATAACAAAAAAAAAAAAAACATTCAACCTAAATATATGTTTTAAGAAATTCCCAAAGTATTTCACAGAATGTTTTTGCACAAATTGTTTAATATACTTAAATGTTAGACATTTTAATAAAAAAAAAACAAAATAAGATAATTAAAAAAATCTATTTTAATAATTACAAAAAGAAGAAAGACGATTAACAAACAATGACAGAATGTTCATTTTTAGTTGCCACCACATACGCCTTCAGTAAGGTTGAGTCTTACGGTAATCCTCTTCTCCGTTCTCTTGCTGCCATCTTTTGTCTTGTTCTATAGCTTACTCATGCTTTCCCCCCTCTCATCATCCTGCCTGCCAAAGGAGTTTTTCCAAGGAGAACTTTTAGGGAGGGGAAGAGCAGAAGCAGGAGTCTTAGTATCTGACTTGTTAGTCCACCACTGTCCAATTTGTTGAGGGTGGTGGGTTTGATTAAAGTAGGGGTCCCTCCTGCTGCTCGCCCCTCCCATCAATCACATTGATAAGTCCCAGAAAGGCAACATATTGCCTGGGAAGAGGACGGGGAGGGATATCAATTTCACTGTCGTGCCGTTCGCTCCCCAACCCGAACATCTCGCGCCGTTTTGGTGGAAATGCAGACCGCCGAGGAGGAGGTGAAGGGGAGAGAGGATGTAGCAGTTCTGCTGGGGTTTGAGGGGCCAGCCGGGGCTCGAGGGATTGAGAAGGGGGCAGCTTTGCCGTTAGAAAGGCTGGTCAGGGTCAGTCGAAGTTTGTTAATGTCTTTTTCCTTTTTTTTCCCTTTTCAGGTTAAATATGGTAGGATCTAATAGTGGAGTATAGTTTGTGCTGACGTTGTTGAGCACCGCGTGAGGCTGAATGGGTTACTTTTTTCCCCCACTGTGGTACAATGCATATGAATTGCTTTGCTTGTCTTGTTAGCTACATATATGACATTAGCAGCTGCCAATCAATAGCTGTACAGAGGTGTGGATGGAAGGCCAAGGTGAAGGTCATGGTGACTGGATCAACTTTAAAGAGAGAAACAGATGCATGGCCACAATGTTTATAATAGTCTAATGAATTTAGGCATTATTGTCACAAAGAGATTGGAGATTAGATTTGCATTTCAGTATTGTTGAGTAACTATTGTAGTTTTTATTAGTGATTAGATTTTTATTATTACTTTAGTTTTAGTTGTAGCAATTTAGTACTTTTGTCATTTTAACAATTTTATATTTAGTACGTGTTTTTAATTAAAGTTATTTTAAAACAAGCAATAAGCTATTTTTTTTCTCCAGTTGACATTCATTAATGCTAATTTTTTTTCAAGTAATTAAAGTCCATACTTAAGTTTTGCTGAAGTCAAGTTTTACTTATACACCCACTATACAGGGGAAGAATGAATGCATTTTGATCTCATATCTCATTAGGTAATATAACAAAGCAATATATAATTACAACAATAATTATCATCAAATCTCAGTCTCAATCTCATATATACCTATATTACACTGACCATTTCAAATAATCATTATCATCATGAACCTAATTATTGTTCATTAAAAATAAAATTATAAATTCAAATTATAAATTAAACAAACACTAGATATTGATTGAATATAGAATCAAATAGATATAACAAAATATTGTGTTAAATACTTATTTAGTATCCATAGACAGACAGACAGACAGACAGACAGACAGACAGACAGACAGATAGACAGACAGATAGATAGATAGATAGATAGATAGATAGATAGATAGATAGATAGATAGATAGATAGATAGATAGATAGATAGATAGATAGATAGATAGATAGATAGATAGATAAGTGGTGCCCAACAGGGGGGTCCTGGCCCACAAGGGGGGCTCAGCAAGCTCTATGGGGGGGGGGGGGAGATGGGGAATGGGGGGCACGACATATTTAAAAAACATTTTAGCAATGGACAATTAGGAGAACTATCATGCTGTCTTAGTTAATTTTATCCCCTGGCTGACCAAAAAAAAGTACTCCACAAAAAAGACTGAAAAAGACCACACTGATTCGCCTTCAGCAGCTAATAGTAATGACCCAAGCAAACTGTATCCAAACATTTTGGGTCACATCGCTAGCAGTAGTGGAAACACCAAGATAGTTACCTGAACTATGGTTTTATTTCCTTTTATCGAAGCAAAAAGTCCCTGGCCCAGCAACAGTGCATTATCTGCGCCAAAGTTCTTGCAAACGAATGCATGAGGCCGTCCAAATTAATGAGACATTTGCAGACGACTCATCCTCAATACCTAAAGGTGTACCCAATACAAATGGCCTTCTGATGTTTTGTTTTCATATTTTATATTAGTGCACAAACACTTGTGCATAAGCAAATCTAGATAAAGTAATAAACAAACCATCTTTTTTGACATACCTACTGCAAACTTATATGAACAATAATATCATTAAATGTGGAGAGAACCTTACAATATTTTCCGGGGGGAAAGGCGGTCTCAGGCCGGCCGGCCGGTAGGCAGGCAGGCAGGCAGGCAGGCAGACAGACAGACAGATAGATAGACAGATAGATAGATAGATGTAAATGTAGATAGTAAATCTACTTTTGTTAAAATTGTGTAAATATACAGATTTGTTTTTTGACAGAACATGTTTAGAGAGCTTATGCATGAATGTATTGTTCAGTCATATCTTCATTTACTTATTTCTAATGATATTTTCCTTTGATTTAATCCTGCGTAAGCTGCAAATGGCATCTTCTGTGAAGTGACAACATCTGTCTTTTTTTCTCTGCTAATCTTTTTATATCTCAATTAGACTTTGCTAAAAGTGCACTCGACTCTGCGTGGACCTCAATCAATTCTTTTTCATCTCCCCGAGCTGTCGTCAAACATAACAAGATCACAGCAGGAAGTTCATGTCACCAACTTCCCCTCCCGAACATGATAACTTCATCTGCCGCTAGATCTCCTCCGCCAAACCTCCCGTCCCGTCACATTCACACACTCAGTCACGTACAACCGCTACCAGCGTTTGCTTTCCACCTAATGGAATCAAACGCCGCAAAAAGCCCAAACGTCAGCGCTTTTCATCACTTTGCATGGCCATTTTATTGTCCTTCTCTGTGCCTTTTGAATGATAATGATACAAATTACAGTTTTGCTATATTAATAGTCAAACCTCGAATGAAGAGAAAAAGAGAAGAGAGGAAGGGGGGAAAAAAAGGTGTCTGGCTTTTCACCGTTGCTAAGTGCTAACGTGGGATTTCCTGGGCCCATTGTCATGTCAACTGGACCGGCAGCTATTCCATTGTGATGATAATGGATTCGGTGTTGTTGGCTCAGAGGTCACCAGGTCAACATAAGCTCCTTAATGGACTGTGAAATAACTCTAACTGCATTAACCTCCCCAGATCACATGGTGGGGAAAACGCTGTCTCTCCTCAAATCAGAGGCCTTTATAGGCGCCAACGCGATTGGATTGAATTTTAATTGGCGAGGCGTACACCTGGCAGCAGTGCGGAGAAGATTTTAATCTTTCAGAAAGGTGAGATAGGGAAAGATATGGTAAACAGACGGCTGACGGGGTCGTGGGGGTTAGAGCTAGAATACGGAAGGGCAGTTTGACTCGCCTTTAACAGAAATTGCTTTTCTCTTGTGCATGTTTGCATTTTCATTGCTTCATTGTGTTTGCATGCTTGAACCATTGGGCATCTGTGCTCACATCCCAGAGCGGGCTGTCCCTGGAGACGCCGGTGAGGAGAGGCAGCACGGCCTTATGTTTGGCACTAGCAAGTGTTTAAATCACTGTGATTAGAACTGGAATTTGGTAGGTTGACATTAACATATTTGGAATGGTTAGTGAAAGAATAATGAATCTGTAGCCCATTTTAGAGAAAAAAACAACACATTCTAGACAGATAGGCAGAGTTTATACAAGTTAAAGAAACCAATAAAATTTAAATAATTACTAGCCATCTCACCCTGTAGCACTGTTCATGATCATTTATCTGAATGATACAAAGCCTGTTCAAGATTTTGTTAGTTGATCAAGTACACAAGAAGTTGTGGGCAGGATTCAAAAAATTGTTGGTAGCAAATTGTTATCTTGCAGAAATGGTAGTTACATAATTAATGAAATGTAATTTTTGACAGGGCATCTTCAGATTTGAATCACAACTTGTTAATATGCGCGATATGGCTTTCATTTTCTAGTAGTTTCAGAGTAAAACATGTTTGTCCAAAATATATTTTCAAAAGATCAAATTTGCAAATAGTATTAGTGCATTTTTCATTAATAAACTTCACTAAAACTTTTTTCAGCAATAATCTGCTAAGTATCCTCTTAAGAAGAGACCACAATTTTATTTGCGCTCCAAATTATTCACAAGTTTAAATTGTCATTGAGTACATTTACATGGACACCAATAATTCGATTTTAATACGATTAGGACAATACTCTGATTAGGAGTCTACCATGTAAAGTGACTACGTTTACATGGACATCAGTAATCGAATTATTTGCTTTAATCTAATTAAGAGAATAATAAGACTAAGGTGTTTACATGAGCTGCTTTTTGAGTGTTACTTTCATGGTCACGTTTTACATGTTATAGCACATAATTCGATTAACATCATTGTGTCACTGCGCTCTCCGCATTTCCTCCGGAGTTTCATGTAATTTCGGGTGTTTTATTTTTAATTTGTCGACTTTAACTGCAGTTTGGCACTTTCACTTTCATTCACGGACATTTCATGCATGCCCACCGTGACAAACGAGGTATTGGATGCAACTATGAACTGCTGGAGGAGTTGTTTTAATGGAAGTTCATACCACATGCTGAATGGAAGAAAAAAACCTCTGCATTTCACGATGCAGGTGTCTGTGGTTTGCACTGACTCGGTAGGTGCAAAGTGTCAATCAGCCGTGCGTGTGTGTGTGTGTGTGTGGACTACCCTGTCGCAAAAAGCGGCTTAAAGTCCTACATGACGATAATAGTTCGATTAAGGTGTTTACATGTATGTACTGCACTTTAGTAATGCGACTAAAATCGGCATACTCCACATGTCTTAATTCGATTTCTCTTTAGTTCGATTATGACCTTAATCTGATTAAATTAATCAGAAATCACTGTTTACATGGTAGACTCTTAATCAATTATTATAAATAATTGAATTATTGGTGTCCATGTAAACGTAGTCAGTGATTTTTCATTAATTTAATCAGATTAAGGTCATAATCGAATTAAACAGAAATTGAATTGAATGAAGACATGTGGAGTATGCTGATTTTAGTCGCCTTATTGAAGTGCATTACAGACATGGGAACACCTTAATCCAACTATTACCATCGTGTAGGATTTTCGCCGCATTTTGTGACTGGATATTCCATACACACACAGCTGTTTGACACTATTCTCTGCATCTACAGAGTCAGTGAATGACCACAGACACCTGCATCGCAAATGGCGAAGGTTTTTTCCCCATAATGCGTGCAGTATCAAATTCTATTAAAACAACACTCTTCAAGCAGGTCCTACTGGCGTCCAATATCTCGTTTGTCACGAGGGGCATGAATGAAATGTTACTGAATGAAAGTGAAAGTGCCAAGCTGCAGTAAAAGTCGACAAATTAAAATCGAAACACGCGAAATTACATGAAACTCAGCAGGAAACGTGGATAGCGTGATGACACAACGATGTTAATCGAATTATGTGCTATAACATGTAAAAAAGGATCATGAAAGAAACATTCAAAAAGCAACTAATGTAAACACCTTAATCATACTATTGTCTTTTGTCAATTTGATTCCTGATGTCCAATATAAACGTAGTCATTTTATGACAATTTTGACTGCAACACAAACAGCACCAGAGGGTTAATCAAGCTTAAACAAGCATGCTATTAAGGTCATTTGATCTAACAGTACTGCTTTAAATTAACATGTATGTACTGTAAAAATAGACTGCATCAGTTTTAAGAGTAAACCTCACTGACTCAAGTGTGCAAACATGTGGGGGGGGGGGGGGGGAATACTTTTTTGGTGTTTCATTTGTGTATTCATATAAGAAAAAAAATTCATTAATGTATTTAGCTTTTATTCCAGTTTATATTTATTTCAATGATCTAAAATTACTTTATTACATTTTTCGTTTTTTTTCTTTAATTTTTGGTGAATGTGTGAATATAAAAACTGCTTTAACAGTTTGTTTAAAAACAAATAAAACCACAATGCCAAATAGCAATATAGCCTACTCACAGAACCCAAACCAAATATAAAGTCTTAAGCAAAGACAGAGCTCTGGAAAGGCTCAATAGACTCTGCACATCTTTACGGTCAGTGTGATGCTGCTTCAGCCAGGAAATGAGGACATGCTTGAGGAGAAGTCGCCATGCCTCCACCCTCCTCCAAAGCAAATCGCAGGTGGAGAAATGAGGTGCTGAACTTCATAACGCTGATGGAGCATGTTCCGAGTGAATACAGGATAAACATCAATTAATTTCCGTCAATAAATAACGCTTTGAGGTCTTGCGTCAAAAAAAGCCGAACAATTACTTTTCCATTTTCTTGCCAAATGGGCTGATGAGGGAAAACAGGGGATCCGGCCGCGTAAATCAGTCTTAATTTTGCCTTCCCCATTAAAAAGCCGCCATTAAGACCCTCCTCGCCTCATTTCATCTTCTTCTTGTTTCACTTTTTCAATTTGTGCGAAAGGGGGAGTTCACTCATCATAAAATTTCACTTTGGCTGGCCTATCATTTGCATCTGAGCCAATAAATAGCAATTAGCATTAACAATTAAACCAGAGAGTGGAACCAATGCCCGCTCCCTTGGAAAGCTGATGAATGGCTACGGGGAGGCTTTTTTCAAAGAGAGCTGGGGGACATTAGCAGCCGTGGCCTTGCCGTAAAAGCGTGCGCTCCAGGAAAGGAGTACATCCAGGGCTAAACGCTGATTTATTTGGCTCTACGAGAGCCCGACATGTCTCTCGTGGGGGGCGGGTGGCGTGTGTGTCTGCGGGTGGCATATTTGTGTGAGGGAAAGATTACGAGGAATTTCAATCCAATCTGCCGCCGTGACTTCCCGCTAAAGTACATAAGTGTTATGTGGCGCATTTGGTTGTAGAGAAATCGCATTTTATCCTCACGTCTGAGCGAGACCGAGTTTTGCCCTTGCACATCGCAAGAATAAGTTTCCTACCAAACCGGTCTCTTTTCTCAGTAATATCCGGAGCGTGGCGTATTATCTGCGGGTGGCATATGGGTCTGTTTAGCCTGCTGTAATATGAAAGCACATTTTTAATGTTTCATTTTAGTGACCCATTTTATTCCCCCTCAGCAGGACGTGAAGGTAAAGTGCAGGTTTGAGTGAGATTGAGAATAACCTCTAACAATAAGACTCAGACAGCTCTGAGACGACAAATCGCGGCGGTTAATGACGTGATGACTTACTGCACGAGACCCCTCCTCTCCAGTCTCGTATGCCTGGATGCTCGGCTTTATGTACACAGTGGGTACGCTGTTCAACTCTGCTGAAAAGGAGATCATATTGTCCGTGCCTTATGATTGCTTTCGCTTGCATTAATCATCCGGTAAAGCACTGACACAGCAGTATGAGCGCCCTGCCTAACAAACCATAGACTAAGGACAGTGACACCCAAAAGAGAAAAAGGGGTTCTGGTGAAATTGGAGGAGAGTGGCAGTCATTCTTTTCTTTTTTCATTTTTATTAACATCACAGGCCCATTAGAAAGCTCCTTGTTCACCTTCATTGGAGCAGCAAATGAAGAGGCTCCAGAGCACAGGACTCCTACCGTCTCCACGCGGCCACGGCACAGGCCAACGCCAGTCATGTTGTAACGCTTGTAAGAAACAGATGTTCCTTCCCTGACAAATCTCCCCCTTTGATTTATTATTCATTTGCTCAGATCACAATGGAGAAGTCTTTGGCTCATTAATTAAATCCCACGCAAAAATAAAAAAGGATAGAAGGAAAAAAAACCTGACCCTCACAAACTTATTACAGGCAAAATGACTTTGACACATCACACCAGAGATCAAACTTCCATCTATAAGGAGACAATGAAAAAACATTTGCGTAAACTCTTGTTAACTTGATATATTGCAGAAAATTTTTATTTGTTTTTAATGGAAACATCATAATAAGGCTTCATTTATTAACATCAGTGCATTAGTTAGTATGAAGTAACATTGTATAATACATTAATGAATCCTAATTTCTATATTTACTAACACTGCTAAAACAAATGTTGCATGCATCGTGAACTACGAACATGAACAAGCAATGAAGACACAAAAAATTGTGTCAAATCTACTGTATATAGAGGTCAGAATATTGATCAAAATGTTAATGTCTGGCATCACGGTGGCGCAGTGGATAGCACGATCGCCTCGCAGCAAGAAGGTCGCTGGTGTGAGCCTCGGCTGGGTCAGTTGGCATTTCTGTGTGGAGTTTGCATGTTCTCCCCGTGTTCGTGTGGGTTTCCTCAGGGTGCTCCAGTTTTCCCCACAAGTCTAAAGACATGCGGTATAGGTGAATTGGGTAAGATAATTTGTCCGTAGTGTATGTGTGTTGATGAGAGTGGTGTTTCCCAGTGATGGGCATCCATTGCGTAAAACATATGCTGGATAAATTGGCAGTTCATTCTGCTGTGGCGACCCCTGATTAATAAAGGGACTAAACCGATAAGAAAATGAATGAATGAATGTTAATGTCTATGCATAACATATAAATTAATAAATTACTTAACAATTTGATCCTTAAGAAATCTAATTAAAATGTTGTTTTTTTCAATAAAGCATTTGTTGTTCTATAATAAACACTGAATATGGTTGTGTTGCTGGATGATTGAGTAGAAAGATTTTTGCCTGATTTTTGGCTGATTCCAGCATTATGGATGTGACATTTGCAGTATAAAAATTAAACATACTGTATATACTCAGAGAATGTAAAGTCTAAGTCAGAATTATTAGCACCCCCCCCCCCCCCCCCCTTGATTTTTCTTTTATTTTTTTAACCCACATTATGTTTAACAGAGCAAAGACATTTTCACAACATCTCTAATAATATTTTTTCCTCTGCAGAAAGTCTTATTTGTTTTGTTTCAGCTGGAATAAAAGCAGCTTTTAATTAAATAAAACATTTTAAGGTCAAAATTATTAGCCCCTTTAAGCTATATTTTTTTTCGATTGTCTACAGAACAAACCATCGTAATACAATAACTTGCCTAATTACCCTAACCTGCCTAGTTAACCTAATTAACCTAGTTAAGCCTTTAAATGTCACTTTAAGCTGTGTAGAAGTGTCTTGGAAAAAAAATCTAGTCAAATATTATTTACTGTCATCATAGCAAAGGTAAAAGAAATCAGTTATTAGAAATGAGTTATTAAAACTATTATGTAAAAATCTTCTCTCTGTTAAACAGAAATTGGGGAAAAAAATAAACAGGGGGGCTAATAATTCAGGGGGTTTAATAATTCTGACTTCAACTGTCTTACCCCTTAACCATGGAGTACAGGCATTAAAAAATATTAGTCTATACATGTGTTTTATATTTAAAATAACGGCAACATTAATGCATTAAGGACATGACAAAAAAGACATCAGTTTTTGTGAGTTGACATACTTTGTTGAAATTCTTTGAATAAAAATGTAGAAGCCAAGTCAAAGGATATTGGTTGGCTCTGCATGGAGCATTACATAATAATAATTATTTAAATTATGTTGTTCTGTAATAAACATTGAATATGGCTGTTTTGCTTGATGATTTAGTAGAAACTGTGATTTTTCTCAAGACTCTAAAAACGTTAATATAAAAAGCGTTTAAAAGCGTTAATATGAAAATAAAAATTTCATAAAAATCTTTTTATTTCTACTAATTACAAACTGCCGTCACTGTTACTTTTTATCTGTTTAATCTAATTTTAAGTCATAGCTGTCTTTAAAATTCTCATTTGTTTTATTTAATTTTTTTAATCTAACTGACCACAAACTTTGGAACTGTATATATTTATAAATGTACAACATTTCAGTAAAGGAATCCAACTTGTGCGACATGTCAGACAAATAAAAAAAAAGAAGTTCTTTAAATCTGCTTTTTATATACTACTATATAAAAAAATGTGGCAAAACTTGCATGGAGTGCCAACTGGTGTAAACATCCATATACAGTAGCCATGATCAAATTATTTCTTTACTGCTGTTTCTCAGTGCTGTCTTTTCATTGTGTGTCTATCTTGTCACTGAAAGTAAAACATAGCACATATTTAAACCTTATTATTAAGAAACATCTTAATAATCTAAACATCACTCTCAGATCAGATTCAAGTTTGCTAACTATTACAGAAATCCTAGCCTCAACCCCCATAAAAAAAACTTTGCAGTAAGTACACTGAAGTCTACTCCAACCAAATATCAGTCAGTCGTGACAGCCTGCTGTGCTTGTTATTAAAAATCACACAACTTGCGAAACACAAGAATATTGTGTGCAATAGCTGCCAATTCCAGTGTGTCAAACGATCTTTTAATTAGTCCTTTTGCATCACTTGTTGAGAGCAATTAAAAATGAGGAAGCCGTCCCACCGGTCAATCTACAAACTCTCACCAAACACAGTGGCGCTCTGGGGGAAGTCATCGCACAGTTGGATAATGCAGATGTCTGTGTCACACCCCAATTAGAGAGCTCTCACACTCCTGAAGGGTGACAGTCTCATAGCGACTGCGTGCCAATCAAATTTTATCATTTCTATGACATCATTTCGCAATCTACATTGTAACACATGCCAAGTCATCGGCTGAAGAATAATCTGCATCCCGCTCATAAATAAACCGTGTCAAGCCAAATTTTATTGCAAGCTAAGATTGATTGTGTTGTTTGACTACAGAATATAATTTGAGCTGTAATCCCTATGAACTCCACTGGGACACAAATAAGACCAGTGCTTTTTATACAGGCGTTTGCCTAGAGCTCTATACGAGTGCAGCACGAAATGAATCTGACGTACAGAAATTTTTAGGAGAACTTTAACTGCTCCTAACATGTGCGATCTCATATCCCAAGGACTGTCAGGCCAGATCCAGTAGGTGAAGGTCAAGAATTGCCCATGAGCAGGGTCCCTTGACAGTGAACTTTTTTCATAACATGTTGTGGAGAAGATTAAATACTTATTGACTAGCATCACAACAGACAAAGGTTTGATCTTAATGTTTTCCCCCATGCGACTGCTTTGTTTGATGAAACTATGTAAAAATATCCCTCAAGTCCCGGCATACGAGGCCGCTCCTGATGCAAAAGCGCTTTGGGAGCTGCTAAAATTAAGCGATGTCACTTCTCAATGACACTTTAATGATACTGGAGCTCAATGAAAGAGTCGGGATGCTTTGGAGCATCTGCTGGAGATAGTCAAACACACACACACGCTCATCCAAATGACAGAAACTTCCTTTGTCCCTGCTGCCACAAGGACCGTGGGGGACGAGGCCGGTCTAATTAAGTCAATCCGTGGGGAGAGCCGGTGTCATTTCTACTTGGCATCAGCACTCTGGCACTGGCAGCATGGTTGGCATTGAGTATCTCGGAGGAGAGATGGAGAGACAGATTTGAGGAGAGAGATAAGTAGGAGACATGTAACTGATTTGGCACGCGCCGAGTGCTTTGGCATGTCTGTGGTTCACCAGCTCCTGTCTCTCTCCGTCTCCCCGGGCTCCTCAGTGTGTTTGAGTAAGCACTCTGTGTTTCGACAGCAAATGCCAACAGAGCAGGTACAACATGTCTTAATAGAGTCAACAGAAACGGCACAGGAAGCCTGATGATCAGTCAACTAAGAGCATTCATTTAGATGCCGAAAGATTCAAATCAAGTTCGCAGACTTTTGAGACTCCCATGAGTTTGGAGGACTGCATCCGTACATCTCTGCAATGACTCAAATAACTTATTAATAAAGTCATCTGGAATGGCAAAGAAAGCGTTCTTGCAGGACTCCCAGAATTCATCAAGAATCTTTGGATTCATCTTCAATGCCCCCTCCATCTTACCCCAGATATACTCAATTACGTTCATTTCTGGTGACTGGACTGACCAATCCTGGAGCACCTTGACTTTCTATGCTTTCAGGAACTTTGATGTGGAGGCTGAAGTATGAGAAGGAGTGCTATATCCTGCTGAAGAATTTGCCCTCTCCTGTGGTTTTTTTATGTAATGGGCAGCACAAATGTCTCGATACCTCAGGCTGTTGATGTTGTCATCCCCTCTGAAGATCTCTCGCACTCCCCCATACTGAGTGTAACCCCAAACCATGATTTTTCCTTTACCAAACAATCTGATTTATGTGAGAATCTTGGGTCCTTGCAGGTTCCAATACGTCTTCTGCAGTATTTGTGATGATTGGGATGCAGTTCAACAGATTATTCATAGGAAAAATCTTCCTTCTGACACTTTTCCAAATGATTAACTAGAATATATATAGAATATATAGAATATAGCGCTGTCGCCTCACAGCAAGAAGGCCGCTGGTTCGAGCCTCGGCTGGGTCAGTTAGCATTTTTGTGTGGAGTTTGCATGTTCTTTCCGTGTTCGCGTGGGTTTCCTCCGGTTTCCTCCACAAGCCCAAAGACATGCGGGACAGGTGAATTGGGTATGCTAAATTGTCCGTAGTGTATGTGTGTGAATGTTTCCCAGTGATGGGTTGCAGCTGGAAGGGCATCCGCTGCATAAAACATATGCTGGATAAGTTGGTGGTTCATTCCGCTGTGGCGACCCCAGATTAATAAAGGGACTAAGCCGAAAAGAAAATGAATGAATAAATATATATATATATATATATATATATATATATATATATATATATATATATATATATATATATATATATATATATTATAGGTGGGCATAGATTAATTTTTTTATCTAGATTAATTTCAAAATTAATCTAGATTAATCTAGATTAAAATGGCTCATTTGAATTCTGCCGAAGGCATTCAGAATATGTGTGCTACCCAAATAATAAATCTTTGAGAACGGGTTTCTCAAGCCAGGTGACGCATTAGACCAGGGGTTCATCTCCTATTTCCAAAATGCATCACAAACTGCTTGAGAAACTGTTCTACTATGATAATTGGTGATGAAAATAAATGATGTTTAATAAGATGTACTTGTGTTTACTAACTGTTTATTCAGTTAAACATGAATGTTGAACTGTAGGCCTACATAAGCTCCAAACAGTGATTTCATACTTGCTTTTGATGTACGTACATACAGAAAATGCTGCTTCGCAAAGGAAAGTTCACAGAGCCCTGAAAGTGTCAAACATTGAGTATGTTTACATGGGCAACAATACTTTAATACGATTTTAATATGATTAAAACAATACTCTGATTAAGAGTCTACCATGTAAACAGCGATTTTAGATTACTTAATGCGACTAAAGTCATGAGATAAATGACGTCAGTAATAACCGGTTATGATTATTACTGAACCGATACCGAATTGTCCGAGTCTGCATCGCAGTGCACCGAAGAAACGATTAATTTTGACACCCCTACATGACGTCATGCTTTACTAAGTCACATCTGTGTTGATTATGTCAAGACATATTCCCCTTTCAAGTCGATCAACTCGATCTCTCAACATTTATGAAGGATAAAAACCTGCCATAAGAAACACCGAACACAAAAAGAGGCGAGGGGCTGTAGCAGTGAAAAGTGAAAGTACCCGCCCCCATTACGTCAGCAACGGACCTGGTTGAAACTCATATAGGCAGTCAGGCTGACGTAATGGGGACACTTAAATGCTTGCATTTGTTGTATTTGCACCAGCTTTTCAATTTTCAAAATTCACATTTTGAACTAATTCACATTTTGTAATAAGGGTTCCTCTGTTTGTATGTTTTTTTTTTACTTTGTGTGATAAACCAAGCAGATTGCCAAAAAAAAGACAAGGGACAGAATAAAATTTGATGCTCAAACCCATATTTGTTATTCACCTATTGCCACAGTGGACACAACATCCAATGTAAGAAGTCAGGATGATGCATATTCCCTCTGAAAGAGTATTAATAAGGGTGTAAGTAGGCTTGACCCCAGAGTCCACTCATATGGTCTGTAGCCGCTGCTGAATGAAGTGGGAAGCGGAGGGACAGCTCCTGCCAGCCTGATAACATGAGGGTGTTGGGCAGGGTGAGCAGGGCGAAGGGCTCAAGGGCTCCAGCAGGCCAGCAGCCTGGTGGATGGCACTAGCCCGGGGAAACAGGGTGGCACGGCCGAGGTGGCGTCCGGTGGGAGATGACAGGAGCGGACAGGATGTCACCATGCTCCTCCTCAGTCTGGCAGCTCGCCGCGCTCAGACACAATGTGAAGAGACAAGCCAGAGATGTTCTCTTTTTCTAAATGTCACATGAACTCGCGCAACACATCGGATGGAGAAAATCATGAATTCTGAGTCCTCATGTCACATTTTATGAGTTCACGCATTCACAAGTGCTTCTGTTTTCAGCGTTTTGTGGCCTGTCATCTTGTTGTTTTTTTTCAATGTCTAGGCTATAGTCTCAACAGGTGGAATCTTGTCCGCAAGCAGTTTTCAAGGTTTCCTCCACAGAGGGAATGGATGATAGCTTAAACTGTTGTAAAACTGAGGGTTCAGATAAGATAAAGGTGAGGTTGAACTAAGCTAAGTGGACAAGTAGGTCTTGGGCATCATTGCAGAATCCAAGATAATAGAAAAATGTAAAAGCTCCATTCTGTCACTGAAAATAAACTGTACTTTTTCATCTCAAAATTCTGACTTATTTCTAGCAATTCTTAGTTGTTGCAAAATTGAAAAGATTGTATTCTCATGATCTTTGAGTTTATATCTCAAACTTTAGAATTCTAGGCTTATATCTCGCAATTCAGTTTATATCTTACAATCCAAATTCATCTATTGCAATTCCAAATTTGAATCCTTTGATTCCTAGTTTGTGTCGTGTAATTCAATTTATGTTTAACAATTCAGAATTTTATCTCACAATTCCCAGTATTTCCCAGTCCCATTTTTTTCTTTCAATTTATTACAGTATATCTCTCAATTATTCAAATTTCTAAGTTTATTTTGATAGTCTCACAATTTCAAATTTCATCTCACAATGGCAAGTTTATATATCATAATACTGCATTTATTTCTTGCCATTTCAATTTTTAGTTTATATCTCGCAACTGTTTATACTGTATCTATTATTATATGTTTTTGTTCCTCAAAATTGGGCCTTTGTTTACAGCTGGGGAAAAGTATTGAACATGTCATGCTTTATTTCATTGAAAAATATTCTAATGGAGCTGTTGACATGGAATTGAACCAGATTTTGGTAAAAACCCATACAGGTAAGCATAACAAAACAAAAAAAAAAAATGTGGAAAAAATGTTATGTGTAATAACAATAAAATGACACAGGGATAATGTACTAAACTACTGAAATGTATTCAATACTTTATATAAAAGGCTTTTTTGGTGATGGTAGCTTACAGATGCCTCTTATATGGAGAATGAAGTCACATGAATTGCTCAGGTGTGAGTTTTCCACAGACTTCAACACAGTGTAATAATCTTGATGGTTGTGTGGGTCTCGTCTATCAAATCTAATATCTTTATTTTGTATTTTCTTTTAAACTCAAGTCAGATAATTGTCTGGGCCATTCTACAGCCTGAATTTCTTTCTCTGAAAGCATTTGAGAATTTCCTTGGCTGTGTTTTGGATCATTGTCTTGCTGAAATGTCCACCCTGGTTTCATCTTCATCATCCTGGTAGATGTTGGACTGAAGCAGTTAATATTCATTTACAATGACGAAGGGCAGAGGGTTGCTGAAGAACTACTGAGAGATTTCAGCTACTGTCTGGGCTTTCCCTGCCTTTCTGCACCTCCCTTTCTTCATGTGTTCAATACTTTTTTTCGTGTGTCTTTTTATTTTATTACGCATAACTTAATTTGTAAATTAATTAATATTGTTTTCTTTGCATATATGGATTCTTTGGTTGTTACCAACATCTGGAGAAAATTTCAAGTCAAAGGCACCTTTAGAAATATGTTTTCTGAGAAAAATGGAGACGTGTTGAATACTTATTTTCCCCAATGTATATATAACATAACTGTATAGGCTGCCTTGCAGTTTGGGCTGCTGAAGGGGAAAAAAACAAAAAAGACAGTCAGATTTGTGAGAAGTCTAAAGCTTACAATTCCAACCTTTTTCCTCAGAAACAAGATTCCATAAAAATCACAATATAGTGAGAAAAATCATAGCCTGATGTTCATTGGGAATATGCATTAGGCTAAAAACTAAAGCTGTGCTCGTGCCGCCCGGCTGCTAACATGACAATGTCTGCAGGTTTATACGCTCTCATAAAGCATGTGAAATTTTCTCAGGATCCCTAAGGCTTTCCCTGCCAGTGGCATGAGGTTACACATTTTAATGGAAATGTTTTCCTTGGGTACCACTCTATCCTCATTTCTATTGCAAAGAAATTTGTCTTTGCATCCCAGCGCGTATAAAGTAGTCAATCACTGAGGTAAGGAATGATTAATTTATGGCTCCTTCCTGCCTGCCTTATATAGCTTCCAGGGGAGCTATATGAGAGTTTCTGGCAGGACGTACCACTGACCTGGATCTGTTACCTGCTAAAAGTGCTCAACAGGTCTATGGAAAACTGTAATATATACTGAGTTAATATGTTCCGCTATATCACAGCAATATGAACTATTTATTTAACTTTTAATTTTGCTATTATTATAAGCATTATGATTTTTTTGTGAATCATATTTAAAAGGCAAACAAATCTCAAATACATCAAGTTTGTACTGTATATATTAAATGTTACTATTGCAAAGTGTCAACCCTCAAAAATTAAATGACAAAATTCAGATAAATTAATAAATTAATTACAGTGACATTATTGTCAAAAATGTTCCCCATTACTTTTTTTGTCCTGCTGGACGATTCATTAGTCTCCTTATCTCTCAAGCAAAAATGGATTCTGTCAGTTGTTCTGACTGCTGCGAAAAAAAAAACAATCCTGAAAATATGGCTGAATCCATACTCCTGTTGATCTTTCTTGGAAACTCTACCTAATGGACATTGTTCGTTTGGAATATACCACAGCCAAAAAAAATGGTGCCAGTAATAAAATTGTACAATTCTGGTCAAATATGAGAGAGATTGTATCAGATACAGTATGTTTCAATCTTATACCTGTCATTGCAGTATTACTGTTTTTATTATGTTTTACTATTGTGTTAGGTGGATCTCGGGCTTTGTTGTATATAATTCAAAATCTAAAATGTTCATTAAAAAAAGAAAAAACATGTTTTAATTAAGTTCTACCTTTCATAATAATTTACTAAGAAAAACAAACACATAAATCATTTAGATCCTATTCTATTAATTAATGTATATACGACACATACTGATCAGCAGTTTAAAACAGAATCAGATTTCTGGGTTGTTTATGATAGCTTGTGATATGAGATTATGGGGGTATTTGTGGGCAAGTGACGTGACGCCTTTCTTTTTAGAGACTGCAGTTTGAGTGACAGTATAAAGGACTGTTCATTAAACCATTGTGCTCATACTGCTTGCTACAACTCCCAGCGCTTCATCTTTACCTGAAGCCTTCAAGGACACAGCAGTGACACAGACGCTCCAGCTACAAGTTACATGGCTTTAGGCCAGATATCTGCTGTGTTCTGTTTCTGTTTGTGTAGATTCAATTTGACGTCTCACTCCATTTTTCTCGCATTTTCTGTCTCGCTCTCTCGCTGCTCTTTGCACTCTGCCATATTTTAAAGTTTCCACTTGTCAAAAAGTAGCCACAGAAAGAGTTCTTTCTTCCTTTGATAGCTTTTAATGGAGAAACTTTTACTTGCATTGTTTTGTATATGAAGACTGCTCTGTGCTTCTTGATAGAACACAAGATAGGCCATTGTTTTATGTATGGAAATATTATTCCATGATTATGTGTGTGTGTGCGTGTGTGTGTGTGTGTGTGTGTGTGTGTGTGTGTGTGTGTGTGTGTGTGTGTGTGTGTGTGTATGAGCTTACAGTAATTAGCATATTTCTCTGGATTTACACACTGTATTAGGTATATTAAAATAGGGCTGGGCGATAAAATCGGTATTGACGCGCTCGCACTTGTCACTTCAGGTCAGAATAACAACACACATGAAAATGAGTGCCATATAGCAGTGAGGATATTGTAAATAAAAAAGGATGTAAGGATATCGCCAGAGTGGCTTTTTGGTTTCTTTTCTTGTGCATCCCAGCCACTAACACCCCATCTGAAAGATTTTTTAGCATAGGGGCTTATATAGTCATTCAACTTCACAACTTGTAATGGTGCAAGATGTATTTGAATAATGATGGTTGGTTCCTTTACTTGAAAGCTTAGATTTGATTATCATAATTTGTTTTGTGTACAGAGTTTGAGGTTTGCTGTTTCATTACTATTCACATCTTACAGATGTTCATCTACCTTAAAGTTTGCTTTGATTTACCATTGCACACACTTTGTAACATTTTATTTATTAAGTTTAAGTCTCTTTAATAATTATGTTAATTTTATTATAAAGAGATCAGAAATTTTGTTTAAATATTTTAGTTTTGGCTAATAAAACTATTTGCCTTAGTAATGTTGGTAAATGAAAATAAAGTGGTTAAAAAATCCTAATATTTCTAAATGTATTGTTAAAAAATATTATTATTATTATTATTATTATATTATCAATATGGAATGATATGATTTCGTGATAATAATTTATTTTTGCATTTATCGCCCAGCCCTATATTAAAATATTAATATTTGTTTCACTCTATAAACGTTTGAGAACATTTCTTCCTAATTTCAAATTACAAGAATTTCTGCACTCAACAATTTATTAAATGAACAATAGAGGAAAAGATGTTTTAGCCAATGTTCCTGTTTCTCCTGAAATTTGGCAACAGCACACAACTATAAAGTATTTGGAAGAGTGCAGTGATTTACATTTAACTCCAAATTTCCAATATAAAAAATAGATAAAAATATATCAAATTAGAGGATTTGTTTAATACGACAATTGGTCAGAATAACAAATGTTTTCATTTGCTCCAAAAGATCAGAAGGTGTTTAGGTATATATGAATGTATATTCTAGTTACTTTCTTACCTTCCTTCAGCGTACTCCCTTCTTTTAACTTTTTGGTAATTTTATGTAAAATAAAAAAAGCCTCAAATTTAGAAGAAATGTCATCATTAGTTCTGGAAATCTAATATCTAACTCTAATTATTATTAAAAATCATAAATCCAGAGAAACTGAGAGAAACCAGAGAAAATTATCAAGAAAATTATCAAGTGGTATCTTCATTTTTCCATGAATGTATACAAATCACTAATAATACCAGACATTAAATTCTAAAACAAATTATAAGTATACTTAAAAACTAAATTTATTTTACTTTATGCATTCACATTTGTGTATATGACAAGTCACATAAATAAAAAAACAGCTGGAATTTAATTTCTCTTAAGCCTTTTTTCCCCTCGCTCTTTAACAACAGTCCAAACTGAAACAGGCTCTATACTCCACACAAGGGCGGCTGAAAGTCAGCGAGAGTGTGCTGGAGTCGGGTGTCACATGAAGTCTACATTGTGGCAGCTACGTGCAGCGGCCTGTGGCTCTTGCTGGAAGAACAGGCAAAAATAGATTGAACATGCCGGTGTTGCGCTTGTTCCATTGCTGTGTTTGTTACTTTTTTCCTGCAGTGTTCGACTGAGCTGGGACAAAAGGAGACGCAGACTGCAAAAAGGTGCGATTTTGACAGATGAATCGGGCTGGCCAAAAGGGAGCCCAAATGAGAGACTAAATCAGGACAGAGGGAAATGCAGAAGAGGGTGTTTTCGGCTCTCTTCATACCTGAACTCATCAGGGAGTCTATGTGTGCGATTATAGGAGGATCATTTTTATGGTTGCCATCAGGGGTGCCTTTTGAAATAAACTTATGCCCTTCAAGACTTCACTACTTTAATAATACAATTATAGCACAGCATAACTGTATTCTATGGAATAATAATGGCATAAATTTGTTTAATAAAAATTGTCAAGTTCTAAATAATATTTTTTAAGAGAACTTAATCAAAGCTACACAAAAGTGTGCCTTATGCGGTTATATTAAAACAACTGACTTCATTAAGTCAACATATTTTTTTAATATTGGTGAATCTCCTCATTTTTTGCAAAACTTCTTTAAAATAACTTTTTTATTATAATTTTTTTTTATATAAATGAAACACCCGCTGGCTTAATATTTACATATAATGCTAATGTGTTTACATTCAAGCATTTCATACAATGATGGTCGTAATCCAAATCTAGTTTTCATTTACAATAATAAAACCTAAAACTTGTCATTAAAAACTTACTTTTCTTGCTATCAGTCAAGCACTCAAGCTCAGGCAATGTGTTTTTTTCCTCAGTCCATTACAGTGATTTGTCAGTTGGTGACTTCTTCAACTGAAGATCCAATCATCTGAATCAGTGAATCCAATTGTCTAGAAAACAAATGCAATCGATTCAAAGTACTGAAACAAATGCAATAGATTCATTAGTGAATTAGTCCAATTCACTAATGAACCACTCAGTGCAATTTGGGAACCAGTTAAACAGATTTATTAGACAGCATCATTATATTCACAAACTGCTTTCTCCAACTCTTGCTGTGAGTAAAAACAAAATAAGTTATTACGTTTTGCAATGTCATTTTGTGAAACATAAAGATACACAGTTGCCACTTAAAACTACTATACTGTAAATGTCATAACAAGGGCTGACAACTATAACCTTATGATTTGTTTTTCCATAAATGTATAAATTAATATAAAATATATACATAAATCTATTTCTGATAAACTATCAAACTACAAAAGTACCAAGTTTTTTTAAATGGATAATAGTCATAGCACCTTTTGACTGCTCAAGTTAGAGCTAAAGAGAGTTCAAATCATGTCCTAATTACCGCCCAGCTATGGAAAGTAGAGCGCTCTGATTTGAATTTGCCCTGTTTCTGAAATAGCTCCCTAGGTCCAATTCAACATTTCACCAGAACTGATGTACTGTTTGCAATATTTAAGGTCCAGGTCATGTAAGGCGGAGTTGGAGAGTGAAATGAAAAGTTAGAAAGAAAAAAAAAAGGGGGAACACAAAAGCAACTACATATACAAACCATTATTATTATTATTATTATTATTAGAAATGCTCCGATAAATCGGCTGAAGATCGGTATCGGACGATAATCACATTTAATGACTCGATCAGTACTTGCTGATCTGGCCGATCTCATGAACCAATCACAAGTGTTTGTGTTATGAGCAAAATATTTGAATGACCTTGCATGTATTTAGGTCTTTTTAAATATAAGAACTTAATGAATTTCTGTGTTTTTGACAATATTGTTGACTAAAAACTGGCTGGAAATATTACATAAATAAAACGTAAAAATATATATTTAATATAAATGTATTTTAATATACTTATTGCAATAAACAGTAGTTTATAGGCCTGTTTCCTTTTAGTAAAGAAGTAATGGATTTATAGGTGTGCATTTTAACTTCTAATGCATCAAGCATGCGCTACTAACTTTTTATTGATTGAGACATGTTGAATTCTTCTACCATCATTTGCAATGTTTCCAAATTATATTGTTTGTCATTTTTCTTACCACTTTTTTATTTGTTTTATCTATTTTCTGTAAAGCTGATTCTGACTATGACATGTTCCCACCTAAATAGCTACAAGAGACATATTTAAAGGATTATATGCAACGCCCTTAATTTATTCTCTTAGGTTAGGAGAGATCTCGACTTAAGTATTACACATAAAGGGAAAATGTGCTTTATGCATGATAAAGCTTGAAACATCAGAATCAGTACTCGGTATTGGCCGATCACCATAACAAGTTATCAGTACTCTGTATCAGCTGCAAAAATCCTGATCAGAGCAGCCCTAATTATTATTATTATTATTATTATTATTAGGGGCTAGGTAATTTCATTCTAATTTTTAATGTGGATTTTATTTTCATTTGCCTTCATCCATTTGCCTAATTGCCTCACGGCTCATCTGCTATGTTTTAAAAGTGTAATGGGAAAACGTCCACAATGTAATATTCAAGACATCTCTGTGATTGAACAATATCTTTCAGCTGTTTGCAATAAATAAAGCAACAGAAAAATGAACCTCAAGCCTGGCTGGTTTTCAAAACATGGGGGATCTGTACTTTGACTTTTTATTAGTAGCAGCAGAAATAAAAATGACATTATTCTGTGAATGCCTTTTTCGAATCCTCAACTTTAAAAAGATGTTGGTCCATTAAACTACTGCAATTAAGTTGCTCAAAACTCCCCCACATGCCATTAACTGCAATATCTAATTAAAACTAAAAAAGGGAGTCGTCTTTGATTGATAGGATCTCTTTTCACTAGTTTGCATTTTAATGTTCATTAATAAACTTTTATTGTTTGGCTAATTATAATACCCCCTTTAGATAATGACTTTTTGCCTTTTGTTGTAAAGTGCACTCAGCTACATATGGAGAGGCTGAAGATGATGAAACCATGCTTTATTTCCCACTTAAAATATTCAAAATAGACAGTTGTTTAGGGGTTCATAGTGGTTTCATTTGCATGAGAAGCCAGAGCTTTCCTTTGAAACTGATATAAATCCAATTTCCCTTTTCAGTGGGCTTTCTTCAGTGTATTATTTTTTCTGATGCTTCATTCGGCCCAAAGGACAAAGAGTGCTATTCAAAGCCAGAATTAACTCAGTCAATGACTATAAACATTAGAATAAATTGTACAGATTAAAGCTAAGTGGTCTTTGAACAAATATGATACACATTGTTTGGCATTTACAAATAAAAGTGTGGATTATCTTATTTGAAAAATAAATAAAATGAAATATCCACCTAATTCACACCCCGAATTACTTTGTTTTACAACCTAATATGAACAAATGTTATATAAAATCTGCCCAAACTATCTCCATATAAACTTCCTTTACAAATGACGCTCTCTGAAGATGCACCCACATCATTGTCAGAACTATTTCTAACACAATAAACACCTTTATTACAGACACATTACAAATTAGGCACTATAAAATAACTATTCAAAAGTAGTTTATAATTTAATTTAATAATTTATTTCAGTGATTTTAAAGATGAACTTTTAGCTTCATTACGCCAGTTTTTAGAGTCACATGATCCTTCAGAAATCACTCTAATATTAATTATTATTACTTTTATTTTTAAGGGTAATAGTAATAAAAGCAATAATGACTGGAATAATCATTTAATTTGAAACTACATACAATAAGAACACAGTTATTTAAAATTTGTATAAATATTTAACAATTTAACAATTTTTTAACATTTAATAAATGGCGCCTTGATGAACAGAATTTTCTTTAAAAAATAAACATGAAAAAAAACTGACCCCAAACTTTTGACCGGTAGTGTACATCTTTCTTGAACAAAAAAAAAAAACTCACAGCTCGATAACTGAGAACTAAACAAAATAACGTAATTTACTAGATGCAAAAAATCTAAGAAAAAAATCTCGTGTAACGTCATCATCAGCTGCCAAAGTTCAGTTCCAATACTCAAAACCGCAAGAACAGAGGACGCGTGAAACTTCCCAGATGTGTTCTTGATATCGAGGATGCATGGATGGAGACTTGAGCACTGAACTCACTCTAGAGGTCCCAGAAGTCATTGCGACTGGAGGTGGGAAGCACAGCATTTTATATAGGTTTATTATTAAAGTTCAGAGATATCACTTATTTATCTCAGGAGTTTTCCTAAATGAGACGGTGAAAGTAAACATTAATATGAAAACCTTAATAAAGGAATGAACACATTAAGGGTGTTTATTTGTTGAAATTCGTATTAAAATCTGTTTTATTTATATTGTGCAACATATATTTGTGAAGTCTTTATGCAGAGTATATATTGTGAAAAGAGAAAAAACAATAAATCGCTGTAGGAATGCTGTAATGTTTAAATAATTTTCCATTAAAAACTCATGAAGGTCACATGACCATCATGAAGAACGCAGCATCTCATTTCTCACAGGATGCATTCTCTGTTCTCGCGATCCCCCAAATTCGTTCTTCCGAGGACACCTGGCAAGACCGGTCTCCACAAGAAAGCAAGTCCGTTCTCAGCGTTCTTGGAATTGAGAAACAGCCATTGAGGTCTTACAATATATTGAGGTTCACAGCCTTGAAATACAGTCCTGAGCAGGTTTATGAATATCTGGAAGAGTGAGATTTATGTTGCATAATGATGTGTACACTAAGAAATTGCTGTTACAAATGGTCAGATTCTACAGTAAAAAAAAAAATTATTTCGCTAAAACAGTAATATTTTGTTAAAAACAGTGCATTCTGGGTAATATTTGTGTTTTCGAGAAAGTAACCAACAGCAGAAAACTGTGAATTAACAGAGCACAGAGTCGACATGTTTGAAATCACACTTTGTGCCCTCATTCACCATTATGTATACTAGTTCACTAATAAAGTTCACTTGACAGAGTTAATAAACACATGAGTAAAATCAGACACTTATGAACACCTCCTGTTAATAATCACAATCACTGAAGGAAAAAAGAGAAACAAGAAACACAAACTGGCTTCAGTTACAGCCTTAAATAAAATCAACTAAAGTCAAACCACCTTCAGTCTCAGCAGTGGATCTTTAAACAACTCCACAAACAGCATCAGTTGATTCACTTATTACTGACCGCAATTGAGAATTAACAGTGTGTGTCACCGTAATGGAGTGAGGGACTGGTTTAGTTGGTCTCTTCACCCTTGAATTCATAAGTTTAGTTTCTCCAGCTGCTATAACACAGAGTTTTTGTTATAGCAAACAGTCAAAGTTTGACAAATAAACTCTGATAATATTCTGCATGTTTCTTTATTGTACATTGCCAATTTTACATTGTACATAGCCAATTTTACATTGTCTTGTTTTTTTGTGTGAGTATGTTGTTGTATATTGCACTGTCTGTATTTTGCACTGTCTGTATTTTACACTGTCTGGAGCCAGCACTTAAGCTTTTCACTCATCATAGCACACGTGCTGCTGATGATGTGACAATAAAAGTCATTTGATTTGATTTATTTAAATACAGTAGCTGTTTAGTTGCTGATGCAATAAGACTCTCTCTGTGTTAATTCCAGCTTTGTGTGGAGATGTGTTGCTGTGAGCTTAAAGACATTTAAATTAAACTGAAATTTTCTAATTAACTAAAATAGTTAAAATAGTTTTAAATAGTCATTATAAATAGTATAAGCATGTATGGCACATCATAAATTCATACTTGCAATTGGTTAATTTGAGGCAGTCGGCTTCAGTGAACAAAATGAGTTCATTTGAGTATTGTTTTTAACAGGACAATTTTTAACAGTGTAGGTTATCAAAAGCTGGAAAATCATTACACCTACACCTTAATACAGATAATAAGTACAATTTTATGAACAATACAAGATATGCGTTCTCTCTCTTAAATCTACTCAAAGTGTCAGCTCATATGAGTTAGTGTCCTTCGCACCCTCGCACTTCAGACTTGAACATGCTCAGGACAGTTTGCTGAGAAAAATTCTTCAAAATTCTACAATTGTGTTGGTGTTTGAATTAGGGTTGCACAATATTGGAAAAGTCTGACGTTGCGATATTTTGTATTTCTGCAACATATATTGTATGAATGCAATTTCACTAGATGACCTAAACAGCTTTATTTAGAAAGAATTCTTAATTTTAGATTAATTGGGGTGATATTTTTGGAGGGAGTGAGTCTTGAATAATATAGAACAAATAAATTACAAGCATAGATAAATACAATAAAGCAAAGATAAAAGTGAATGATAGTTTTCTGGAGAGTCTAACAGTATTCAGGTTACAGATATTGAATAATCAACACCGTATAGTCTTTACTGTATATAAAGTAATCTTTATTAAAGTTACAAACATTATAATTTCTTGTGGCCGAATGTTTTAAAATGTTCACACAGTCACAGGCCTTAAAGGGATAGTTCACCCAAAAATGAAAGTACTCACTATTTAGTGACCCTTCACTTGTTTTAAACGCTTATGAGTTATTAAAATATCTTCTTTTTTTGTTCAACATAAAAAAAGAAACTCATAAACGTTTGAAACAAGTGAAAAGTGATATAAATATAGTGAATACATTTTTGGGTTTAAAACTACATGCAAATAATATACTTTTACTGAATTATGATTTAACTGCATTGAGTATAATCAGTTATATAATCAACTATAATACCAACTCAACATTGCATATCCTGCGATGTGACTATTGCCGATGCACACATTGCGATATCGTTGCTGAAACGATATATTGTGCAGCCCTAGTTTGAATCAAGACTGTGATCTTTTAACAAGTGATCATGCAACTTTTTCATATAGAGTAAGTTTTTTTTTTTGCAAGCATATGGTTCCAGTTAGGGTTAAATTCATGATGAATAATAATTTACTGGTGAAAATGTTTGCAATCAGTTTTCACACAAAATTGTATGCATTCATGCACTGTCAGTGCAAGGTTTTAAAAAATCAAACCTGTAAAAAAGGCTTGCAAAATATTTCTCGTCTAGGAAGGGTAGTGGCAAAGGCTAGGCAAGTATTCAACTTCTTACTTCATTTTCTAATATGAATGAAAAAGGGAGAAAACAAGAGAACAGAGGGCCCAGTGCAAGAGTAGATTGATCAGGGCTTGTAATGGGGCAGTGATAACCTTGTGTAATGATATGTTGCTGTGCTTGTGATTCCTGTGCTGGCCATGGTGGCCGTGCATGATGGATCACAACGGCAAGCTGATAGTGCCATTACTCACTGACACGCGCACCTGCCTGACACCCATCCCCTCTGGACACAGCAGCCCCCCAGAACCCGCTCCACCGAGACTCTCCACTGGAAATTTTGCAGTCCAGCAAATCCCACAAAGTTCCTCCCTGTGCCTCTTTTGTAGGACGTTTTCCTTTTTCACTCCCTCTACCTGACGCTTCCTCTAGTTATACTTGCTCTTTGTCTCTCTCTAGTGAGAGTTTGGGTATTTGACCTTTGGATTTTCAAAGTATACATTCATTCATTTATTCATTAATTTTTCTTCGGCTTAATCCCTTATTTGTCAGGGGTTGCCAGAACTGGGAAACACCCATACACACTCACATTTACACACATACTCATACACTACGGTTAATTTAGCTTATTCAATTTACTTATAGAGCATGTCTTTGGGCTGTGGGGTAAAACCAGAGCAACCGGAGGAAACGGGGAGAACATGCAAACTAGTGAACCAGCGACCTTCTCGCTGAGGTGACAGTGCTAACCACTGAGCCACTCAAAAGAAAACATTAAAGTGTTTATTCTACAGCCTGTATTACAATAAATAAATAAATACATCACAAATACAATCATATCTGATTTTTCAGTGACTTGATGAATAAGCACTTTGCTGTTCTGAATCGGTTTGGTAACATGAGTCGTGCTAGGAAAACACTCCCATGTGACCCTGGTGTCACTACAGAGAATGTCATTACATCTTCCTGAATTCACAGATTAAATTTCACCATCATCTTACAAGCACGCATCTGCAAAACCGCAAAAAAGATCATCACTCACTACCGCTTTAACTCACACCCTGCCTTAAACAGATTTTTCAGGCATATTTTCTTGTTTTACAGTGGCTTGGCCAAACTAAAAAATATCCATTTAGGTTAATATTGCCACCATCTGTTGTTCAACATTTTCCCAGAGATGGGTTGCAGCTGGATGGGCATCCGCTGCGTAAAACATGTGCTGGATAAGTTGGCGGTTCATTCCGCTGTGGCGACCCCGGATTAATAAAGGGACTAAGCCAAAAAGAAAATTAATGAATGAATGTTGTTCAACATCACTTTTAAAAACCCCTTTGGTTAACTACACTAATGCTAGACTTGCTAAAATATACCCCTCTGTCAGTGATGCATGTAATAGGTGCAAGCAATCACCAGCGGATCCCATCCACATGTTGTGGGAATGCCCTAAATTATTTGATTATTGGACTAAACGATTTAAAACTCTGAAAGATGTGTTCGACATAGATCTGGATCCAAATCCACTTCAGGGCATTTTTGGGGTTGGCAGCAGATGCTAACCTTTCAGTAAAGGCAGTGGCGGAGCCAGAGGGGTGGCCGGGGTGGCACTGGACACCCCTGACATCCGACTGGCCACCCCAGGTGCCACCCCAAAATTGTATTTGCTACTGGCAGTTTCTGATGCTGATTGACATCTCTTTGTCTAAAGAAGTTTTTAAATTTTGCTGGCAACGCTCAAGCTATTTTCAAATCAATGACGAGCCGAAGACAAAAGCATGGTTTCAAGTAAGACGAATAATAATAATACATCATAACATAATATTTGAAATACGCTTTATAGTTTATTATAAGGTTTGTATGCTGAGGAACGTTTATCCGCTGCGTAAGTTAACGAGGTACCGACGACATCAGTTAACTTAATGAGAGAGATTAATTCGCTCTTTAGACAGTTAACGCTATACTTCATCTGTGCTAGTATTACATGCACATTCCATGTATGTAAGTTATTATATTTAATTTACGATGCTCAAATATTTTGCTAATATGGGGAAGTAATGTTAGGCTAACTGTTTGCGAGTTAAATTTATTTGAAATGGAATAGCGAGCTCATATACTTTCTTCAGAAAAATGTTTTTTAGATCGGTTGTTGATTTTAATGTGCAGGTATGATAATGGATATTTTTAATTAGGATAAATGTGTTTCTAACTGGATCAGATGTAAACAGACAGTTACAGTATTTTTCACAGGGTCAAATATAAAAAGAAACAGCGAGATCAGACTTCTTTATAAAGTAACACAAACAAACAGATCAGGTTCAAACATACCAGCTAGCCTATGTTTCCATCCAAAAATGCGAATGAACTTCATGCGCAAAACTGGATTATCGCATAAAAGATGTGCGAATAAAGCAGCGTTTCCATCCAACGAGTCAAAGAGAACAAAATGATCACTTCCTGATTAACTGGAGCCAAATATCAACAGTAAAACGGAATTTGCTGCGATAAGAGAAGCTGCGTCAATCTTTTCTTCATGTAATAAATGATTTGCGCCTCAGAAGACAATCTTCACGCAGTAAACGCGCGGTGGCGTTTGAAGGAGTTTGTGAGATGCGGAGCACAGACACTCTTGATTCTGGAGGTAATTAATAATATAATAACACTAATACTGAAATGGTTAAGGCGTTCAACAATGACCAAAACAACATTTCAGATGTTTTACAGTGTGCTCAGCCTGCTGATTTGTCTATTCACACACATTTTTATCATCACATGATCTCTCATAACAAAATTACATGACTTTTTAAATTCCATTGTAGTTTATGCACATCTTTTCTTATAGAATAAAAACAGTTTATTCTACTCAGTTATGTGCATATGTTTTTATGCGCATGTTCAAAATTTATGTGCATCTTGGCGTTTCCATTAACTGTTTTTTATGCGCAAATCCAAACTAGGTCAGACTTCAGGTCCACCAGCAGGTCAGAGCATCTACTAGGCAATCATGTTTTAACCAATGTTAGAAATCAAATCCTGTCATTACTTATTAACTCACAACAAAGTGAGTAGATGATGAGAAAATTATTATATTTTCGTATTTTGAATTATATGGTGGTAATGAATTAGATTTGGGTTTTCTAAACACTTTCAGTGTGTTTGTGTGTGCATTTGTATTTGAGTATGTGTGTGTGTGCGTGCGTGTGTGTATGGACCCCCTGAAATAGTAGTGGCCACCCCCTGGCCACCCCATGTAAAAAATTCTAGCTCCGCCACTGAGTAAAGGGTCCGAAAGACTTTAGCTTTTACTAGCTTACTTTACTAGCAAGACGCCTCCTCCTGTTGAAGTGAAAACATGTCTTTCCACCCACTTTTGATGCATGGACAAAAACAAGTGTTTACTTGCATTAAACTGAAAAAAAATTTTGACCATCACTTACTGGTTCTTTAAAGACCGTTAACAAGTTGTGGTGCCCCTTTTTAAATTACCTGCTGGCTAACTCTTGATTCTTCAACTGAGCAATAATATATGAATACATATTTATTATTTATTTTCAATTTTCATTTTTTATTTATTTATCTTTATTAAACATTTTTGTTAATTATGTTTATTTAGTTTTTTTCAATGGGAAGTTAGAGGCTGTTGAGAGAGGGAAGTGTTTATTTGGGGTAGTGTTAACAACAACATGGAAGGATCATTTTAAAATGAATGTTGTGGTTGATATTCCATGTAAACCTAATAAAAGGATTTCACAATTTCAAAAATCCATTTGCTAATTGAAAAGCAGTATATGTGATAATAAATATCATGTTGATGCACATTATAATGTATAATGTACATTCATTCATCAATTTTTTGATGCCTACATTGACATTACCATTAAAGTAATTTTAAACAGTTATTTTTTTTTATCTGATGTCAGTAATGTAATAATAATTATTGACTCAAACATTTAAAACAAATTAACAAAAAATAAATAATAATAATATATAATTATGTAATAATTTTGTATAAGACCATATCCTTAATATAAATTAATAATTACTACAAGTATCTTCTTTCATTTTTACATACGCTGATTAATGATTGATTATTGCTTATTTCTCTCATATTTTGACTTATTTTGAGCTATTTGTAAAATCCAAACTCTACTTATACATGTTCTTTGTATATAAAATCAATTTTGTAGAATTAATCTGATGCAGACACCAACTGCTCTTTAACCCTCATATATTAATAATTCCTCAATAATTAAAAAATTATGTCAAAGCTAAATGAGAAAAGCATGATGCCCAGGTCTCTCTCCATGACTTGCAGTACAGAAGACCATCATAACAAAATCCCAGCGAGGGGTCTTTTACAGTCACAAAACGCAGCACACCAGAGCACCAGTGTCGGGCAAGCAAACGTGTCAACCCTCCTGATAACTGCACCCTACTAGCCACCCAAACCGCAGCGGCCCCTAGCCTATCAATCATGGCAGACCAGCACAGAGAGCCTGCCTCCCCTGCCACTGGATGATGGAGGACGGGGGAACTGAGCTCCATGCATATCAGCTGCTGCATTTTGTAGCCCTCCAGGAGAAGAGCAGGTGAAGGGCTGAGAGCAAGAGTGAGGGTGCACATGGGAGTGATAAAACACTTGCCTCTGCTCCCTCCTTGAAATGATTTGTATATTATATAGAAAATATTGCATTAAAAATATTATATTTAAAATTAATTTTGAGATATTTCATGGAAAAGGGCTGAAGTCAGAGTCGTATTAATTTATTAAGACGACTGAGATCCTTTGGTGTGCGTCAGACACTGTTAAAGACTTTTTACGACTTTGTGGTGTCTTCTGTGATCCTTTATGCAGTAACCTGCTGTGACTGTTGGAGAAGGAGAAAAACTAATTAAATAAGCATATAAAAAGGGCAGGTTCGGTTGTGGGGTGTGTACTACCCACTATAGAAGAGATTTTTTTTAGACTGAAATTTGTCAGCATGCTGACGGATAGTTACGATAGTCACCCCCTTTTTGATACAGTCCAAGCGTGTGCAAGCTCTTTTAGCTCAAGATTAACTCAGCCCCGGTGTTACAGGGAACGATACAGGAAGTCATTTTTACCAACAGTGATCAGATTGTGTAATCAAAGTCATACTAGATGAATTTGCTGAATTGTAACCACATTAATACTGTAGATGTGGACTAGTGTCTACTTGTTGTTTGAAACTAAGGTGTGCAGTATGAATGTAATTTTATTTATATTATTGTATTTTTATATATGTAATTTATTTTATTTTATTTTTCTTATGATTTGGAGAGCTCTGCTGTGACGTGAATTTCTCTTCGGGATAAATAAAGTCTAAACAAACAAACAAACAAACAAACAAACAAGTAATTTTAATAATAATAAGTATTATTATTATTATTCATTTATTTTATTTTCGGCTTAGTCCCTTTATTAATCTGGGGTCGCCACAGCGGAATGAACCACCAACTTATCCAGCATATGTTTTACGCAGCGGATGCCCTTCCAGCTGCAACGCATCTCTGGGAAACATCCATACACACTCATTCACACCCATACACCACGGACAACTTTAGCCCACCCAATTCAACTGTACCGCATGTCTTTGGACTGTGGGGGAAACTGGAGCACCCGGAGGAAACCCACGCAAACACAGGGAAAACATGCAAACTCCACACAGAAATGCCAACTGACCCAGCCGAGGCTCGAACCAACGACCTTCTTGCTGTGAGGCGTGCTGTGCTGCCTTATTATTTTTATTATTTTTTCAATTCTTTTTATTATTGTTATTATTATTTACAGATATATATATATATTAGAATTTGCCCTGTTTAATTCATACATTTTGTCTGAACAAAAAAATTATGATCATACATTTTTACCATAATTTACAGTGTAACAATAGTACATTTGTATACTTTGTCACTATTCATCAAACCACTAGGTTTTACCCATTTTTCAGCAAGTATTCATTTATTAAAAATGTCATTTTTAATGTAAAAATGTAACATTAAGTATGATAATGTATTCTTTATTTTTAGATTGTAATAAGTACTGATCATGAGTATATTGTTGTGCTGATGCTGAAAGACAATGGAACATTAAATATGTTGAAGTTATTTCAAAAGATTAGACATGTAGATGCTTTCTATTTATACACTCACTTGTGCAAATTTCATTTAATGCAGAAAGCCGATTGTATGGGTCAAATTAATAAATAATATATTTTTAATGAGAAAAACAGAAATTGCATGACTAAATGAGGTTAGCTTAGATTTTATTAACCATTAATAAATTAACATCAAACGGTAGTCAATTTAATTTGACTAATTAATTACATTTTGTGTACTCTTTTATCAATTCCTACATACTTAAAAGGGAACTGTAATCATAACTGACAATTTAATTAAATACCCACATTCTCCACCACCAAAAGAGTTTCACTTAAGACGTCTCTTCTCCGACTCACAGCATTTATAAATGTCAAAATATTGTGCACATCCCTCTTGCTTTCTCTCTGGCAGTGCAAAGCTCGCAGCAGACGAAAGGAGGATTACACTTTATTGAGGGAAAGCTGGGAAAATTACTCAGCGGAAAAGAAAACCGTTGGCATACCATCAAAATCTCATCCAGAAGAATTACCATATGACTCTTTACCACTGACTGCCAAGAGAGGGGAAAAAAAAGGCTTGACTTGAAAACCGTAGGAGTGTTTTGCGCGTCTAAAGGAGCTCGCTACAACCGCGCAGCTACATCAAACACTTGAATAAGCATGCATTAGTATGCTTGTTTTAATCCTGGACGGCTCTGTGCTATTTCCAGCACCTATTGTAAAAATGTCAAGTGGTGAAATTGAACCGGGTTGCAGATATCTGTGGCTGTCACAAATCTGTCTAAACAGGTTCTGACAGTTTAAAGAGATTCCAGTGAGAGCCGTTAACCATACTGCCTATTGACTGCTCAAATTACCACTGTCAGTTTAACTAAAATATTATTTGACTTCTTTTGATGACATTGAAAGTGTGTGTCAGTGTTGACGCTGGACTTAACATCAAAATAATATCTGTTTACAGCAGGACACGGCGCTAAGAGGAAAAGACAGTTTTCAAGGTACCTGAAAATGCAATTCTGGAAATGCACTTTGATGTGAAGACTGTCAGCTTTCACTAAACACGCATTTCATGCTTGCACAGTTTTGTTAGACCATCAGCTCCTGTAGCTTCAGGAGTGCTTTCTGTTTATGAGAAGTAAAACAGTTTTGAAACAGATGTCTGTTGATTGGGTTTGTTGCAGAAACTAGCGTATGACTGCAGAGTGATTCAGAAAGAGTGAATAGCATGACACAAATTGAAGTTTAGTGGCTAATTAGCTTTAAATGGGCCACTTAATTGGTCTCGAATGCAATGAGAAAAACATCCATATTTCACTTTGTCTTCATTAACGCACTGGAAAGTGCTCATTTGATTTATAATAATGAAGTTAAATAGCAGATATTTATTTCTTGGCCTAAACCATTTTACTGAATCATTTAACAAGATAAACTGAGGAAACAAACATGTAAATATTGGAATGAAACGTTGCCATGTTGAGCACACGGCTCACTGATGAGACTCTACATTCTCATTAAGCCATTAAAACCCTTACAGAATGTGCAACTTTCAGTTTGTCATACGTCTGGAACTTGATGCAAGACCAAAAATGCAATTATATTCACCCAGGAACACAAAAAAATGGTTATGATTCACAGATCCAGCAATGCTGGATGCTCAAGGGGAAAGAGTTTGAGTCAGAGAACAGAATTGAGCAGTGGAAGGATCACAGAAGACGGCACCTGGGGGATTCTGGCCATATGTTTAAGCTTTGTCTTGTCCTACAAAGTTAGTGCGCCCTTCATCATGCTTCGTCAAAGAGGAGCTTGGCTGTGACATAGAGAATATGGGCTACCACCGCGAGAGGAGGTATCAGTGAGGTATCGCTCCTGGCTGCTTTTTAACAGGGCCAACCACTGCACTGATTATGGCATAATTACAGCAGTAAAGCCAGGAGATTATCCACCTGGTTATGGGCTCAAGTCTCTTCACTAATAGGGCAAATGAGCAGCTCCAGCTTGTAGGTTCGGGCCAGCCGAGCAGCCGATTAATGCAGTTTATTGGGATCTGTTAAAAGCATTAACTGAAGACAAGCACAGCAATTCGTCATGTTTAAAGGCAGGGAAATTAAATCATAGCAGAGGGAAATGAGCATAGATAAAGCAAAAATGCTCTTTTAGAGGTTACCTGTTTGCAAGCGGTGTACTTTCACACACCACACCTCTCCCCTCCCCAGTCTCCTGGTGGACCACTTTCATTCTCCTTTAAGTGGGTAAATTGGAAATAATTGCCTCAACCGTAAACAGAATTTGATTAAAGGACAAAAGATACCTGTGAGAGCATATGAGAGAGAATTAAATTGGATTTGCGTAACTGCTAAGTGTGGCAGGAGCCGCAAACCCACTTTCTCATTTACCCTCACTGGCAGCTGCACTCAGCACTGCTGGATGCTGCACATATTCACATTCACGGGACAGTTTTAAAACTATTTTCACTAACTTTACTTTGTGTTAATTGTTTAAGGTCTTTTAGAGCATTTACAATATTTCATATATCGTTATGTTAATTTACAATTTTTATATCTCTTTTAATATAAACGCAAACCCATACTTTCACACACCTAAAGTGCAGACTAAATTTCAGGTTCAATATCGTTAAACCAAATGTCCTCGGCATTCAAGTAATCTGAACACCAGCAACAATTCTAATCTTCAGTCAGATGCCATTAGAGCCTTGCTGAATTAGCAAAATATGCTAATTCAGGTAACTGACAGCTAAAATTTGGAAATCCACAAAACTACAATGGAAACCATTTACAAGCTTTGCATTTACATAAACATGCAGCCTTGTCAAACAAACATGCTTCACTTGAAAATAACGCTTCGGTTTTCATGAGAAAACATTTTTCAACATAATAGTAAAATTCAGAAAGACTGTCCTGTCATAACTCACATGAACAGACATGCATTTCAAATGCATACAAATCCTGCAAGACATGACAAGTCAGCATTTTTGCAACTTTGGCAACTATGAAAAATAAAACAGGATCTCACAGTCACACAAAAATAGAGTTTTGTACTGCTACTCTAGTCAATATAACAAGGTTTTAAAAGTGTTTTGAACAGCAGAAAGACAAAACTAAGGCACATGCAGCGTATCATTGTGAAAGCTTGCATATTTTCCACTTTAATTAATTTTCCAAGGACAAAAGACAGGAGTTTTGCTAGACTCCATAAATTATTACAAAAGACAAGAGAGTGTGACTCTCCACTTAAAGAACAATTTCTGCTTTTTCTAAATTGTGTAGAGTTCTTTTGCTGATGTGCTTTGGAAGAAATATACCATTTCATGGTAGGGGGGGCCATCTGCTGGTCATATTAAACAACAGATCTTTTGTGCGCTTTTCATCTTGATCCAATATTTTATGTTTACTTAAATTGCAAGTAAACTGCATTGTAAATGCCTATAAAATAATACATATAATGTGTATAAATATACATACAAATATACACTTTGTCAATAAATGGTTTAATGGCCACATAGAAATGTATAGGTCTACGATAATAGGTCTATAAAGGAGATTCAAACTAACTGTATAGAAGTATTTCAGCTTGAGTGTTTGTGCTAAAGAATGTCCATTAAATACATGTGTGTTTCTCGCTTTTGTTTCTTTCCACCTATTTGTGAACTAAAACAAAGAGCAGGTAACTTAGTGGAAAGTGATGAATAGGTTTGCTGGCGCCATCACTCGTACAATGAAGGTGCCAGGGCCGGGTGCAGAAATGTTCAAAGTCATTGTTCCCCTGGAGACGGGTCAGCGTATTGGTCAAAGCCTGATGCGACTGTACTGTGTTTTATCCTCATGTGCACCTAACCACCTCCACCTAGAGCCAAGCACTGAGGATTCTCACATTTATTTCCAGTAAAATCTCCCTCCCAACTGCAGCGTATGCAAAAACATCTCCTTGATGTTTGCAATGCGTCCTCTGATGTTTACCTGCATAAATAATGTCTTTGGTGCGCCTTTGCAAAAGTGATCATGTGTGTAATGTTAGTGTGAATCCAAGATATCAAGTAGAGCGATGCCGTATCTGGGCATGGTCCCATGCATTCTGTATGTTTAACTTGGTTTGTCATGAAAAGACACTGATAAAAGTTAACTTTTACATATAAGAACGCATTTAAATTGATTAAGAGCACACACCTTGATGAATTGATGTGCTGTTTTTGACTGTTAGAATGTACAGGCTGAATTGGACAATGATTTGAATAAACAGTATCTAATCTGAGCATGCTATCTGATGTATTTGCAAATCATTTGAGATAACTGTGATAATTGAGCAAATTTGAAATGTAAAACCATAAACAAGTGCAAATCGAGGATTAACATGTAATGAGACAATTTTTTTTTACTGTTAACGTTCATGTCATGTCAAATATACTTGCACTGTAAGAAACGCTAGGTTCCACACAATCAATTTGTGTTGAGACAACATAAAGGAATGAAGTTAACTCATTAGTTTTTACAAATTCAAGTGGATTGAACATAAAACAATTAAGTTGTCCCAAATAAAACCTTAAGGATTGTGTTATTGCAGCTCATTTTAAATAAGAAGTTTGAATAAACAGCAAACATTGTTTTGAGTGTACTCCTCACACCATCACACACAATGACATAGAAAGTCAAATTTTATCTTAAAATTAAATTAAATTAATCCAAATTATTTATTGGCTGTTAATGTCGACACAAAATATACTAACTTGACAGGCCTTGTATTTATCTATTTATTTGAACATGAACATCTATGATTTGTTTTTGACAACTTATACATGCCATAAACAATAACCTTATATTATTTGAATAATTATTAGGATACAACTGTAAAACCTGCATACAAATATTTACTAAATAATATGACTTAGTAAATAGTACAATTTATTTATATTATGAATTTAAAGTCACCCGAGTTGTCTACTTATTGATAACATTTCTCGGTCCTTATACTAATCTCCATGAATTTTGTTTCACTTCAAAAGTTGAAATCGAGGAACAGAGTGCAAGGGTGTGCGCGCGCGTGTGTGCGAAACCGTCAAAGACACGCCGAGCGCCCAGAGATTCCCCACGCAAGGCACACCTTATTAAACACTGCCTGATAGGGTCAATAGCCCGCTCTCCCAACACCACCCTAGAACAATTTCAATTTTAATAGCTTTTACTATGTATTTCACAGGCAAGCCCCCATTGAAATAGAGCCATCAAAAAATCCCGCCGACAGATTCAAGCCCGGGAGCTTGGCGTAATTATCCCAGCGGACGCGCGCCTGTGTAAGGTAGTTCAACCTCGTTCATCATCTCCAGCAGGCCCCGGACTCTGCCTGCTAATTTCATCCCCAGGATTAGCTTTGCTCACTTGTCCATCTTGTTATATTTCTTGAGGGTGAAATATCGCCTTCCACTTTTAATAAGGCTGAGCGGGGCCACGCACCGTTGCCTGCGCGCGGCGTACGCGCGGAAAAAGGGGCAGAAGGGGAGCAAAACTTTGCCGCGTGCTCTTCTGGGGAGTGACCGGAGAGAAAGAGTGAAGGTGAAAGCGTATGCCTGTGATACCTGCAGGGCAATGCAAGCTGTTTGCTCTCTGAATAGAAAAGAAAAGAGGTGTGGAGGAGCTCTGGGCCGTGCGCGCTGATACACCTCCAGAGAATGCTCGTGCGCGCCGAAATTAGCAGACGCTCGCAAGGCGGAGAACGAGCATGACATCTTATTAAACTTGTGGATCAAATCCGCGTATCCTCAGATCATTTGCCATCCGTTTGTCACCTTCACCCTCCACCCCGCGCGCCCCGCACTTAATTACAATGTATTGTGTTTAAAAGGGCAATTAAAGCCATCACACCAATGGCGTGTTAGACTTTAATTACCCATTGACAATAAGGGTGAATGCTGCTGTGTACTTGTAATAGCTTATGCCTTATTTGTGCAGTGCACTAGTTTGTAAGTTTTCTAAAACATAAGCATGGACACATACAAATAACACTTACAAATAACTCGTAACTTGCATTAAATACTGCACTATATACGGTTTTGCATCTGCACAACTCTGGTTTGCACTCCATGCCATGTGCCCTTAAGTGTAATTGTATTGGTTACAAATTTGTATTTTTTCCTTATATTTTTAGAATATATTATATGTGTAATTGTATTTATTGTAATTTCTTTTTAAAATTCTACTTTTTAATATTATACGTTAGGGTCTGAGAGTAACACAATTTCGATTCTCTGTATGTCCTGTACATATGGTTGAATTGACAATAAACTAAATTTGACTTTGATAATATAGTAATAATGTCATGCTAAAGCAATACATAAATAATATACAATAGATAATGCACATTAAATCTGTCGTATTATTATTTGTCTACAGAGCAGTGGTTATAAAATAATACTTCTGCAATAATTATGAAAAAGCTGTTTATTGTTTTTTTTTTTTTTTTTTAAATCTAGGGAGGATTGTAAAGGGGATCAAAGATTAAAACTTTTTCAGACATTAAAACGATAAAATTCATTCATTCATCCATTTTCTTTTCAGCTTAGTCCCTTTATTAATTTCGGGTAACCACATAAAGGACCGCCAACTTATCCAGCATATGTTTTACGCAGCGGATGCCCTTCCAGCTGCAACCCATAACTGGGAAACATCCATACAGACTTATTCACATACACTATGGACAATTTAGCTTACCCAATTCACCTATACCACACGTCTTTGGAGTGTGAGGGAAACCGGAGCACCCAGAAGAAACCCACACAATCACAGGGAGAACATGCACACTCCACACAGAAATGTCAACTGACCCAGCCGAGACTAGAACCAGTGACCTTCTTGCTGTGAGGCGATCATGCTACCTGCGCCACTGTGATGCCATCGATAAAATAATAATACTTTTTTGTAAAGTCCATATATCATATATTTAGCATAATTTACAGAAGACACCCACTAAATTGTCATGCATTTGATGGCAGATTAAAAGGCTGTAAGGGCCATAATGGTTCTTCAAACACCAATCAATTGTCATTTTAAATGCTTATATTTTCCCACTGTCAGAGCAAGATGTTTTTAATCATATAAAATATAATAAAATGTACTATAACCAGTTATCTATTTGCACTATTTAGTAAGTACCAATCAGAATTGTTTTCTTTCATTTTAAAATTAATATATCTGGTTTGCTGACTGACATTATTTTAATAAAAAATTTCATTTTTACAAAAGTCACATTTAATCGCCTTTGTTAATTATATTTGATGTGGACACCAAAATAAATCATCCTAAAACAAAATAAAAACATAGTAAAATAATAATATTACTCTATCATTAATATTTTAAAGTTAAAATACTGGGCCCCTTGGAAGTTCACTGAGGCCCCCTAGTGGGTCTAGGTCTAATAGATAAGAATCTGCATTATAGTGTATTGCTTTGCGTACTCTATTATTCAATTTTGTTGTGGCAATGACCACTTATCACAAGAAATTGTGTCTCTGCAGGCAAAAAGTTAACTTAGTTTAACCTTAAAATAAGTGGAGCATGTTATCAAATAAGCGCCTGACAGTCCAGGCCAGAAGCTTGAAGAAAGAAAAAAAACTAAACCTAATTACATTCGGATCACAGTGACATGAAGTATTTCAAAACACTGCTAGCTATTATTCTGTTTCTGCTCACCTTGAAATATTCAAGAGCTCACATATCACTCATTCATCGAGCAGAAAAATTGAAAAGAGAGACGGCAAAATATAATTAACCTTGTTACAGCCAGGTCAAACAACCGATTGTTATTCGTTTCATATGACAGCGCTTTGAGGCAATATTTTCCCAGGGAGACTCATGGCATACGACATAAATTGAGATAAAAATGAAAACAAGAAACCTGAATTAATACTACTGTACTGTATCAAATAAAAAGCTTCTTGGCACCTGTGAGATACCCTTAAGCAGTTTAGAGGTAAATCGCTATTGAACCAGATCCTTTTAGCTACTGGAGCTTATTGCTTCAGACTTTCATCACAGAGGCCGGCTAACATTTGATACTTCATCATCT
The DNA here is from genome assembly GCA_903798195.1 of Danio kyathit. Classification (NCBI taxonomy): domain Eukaryota; kingdom Metazoa; phylum Chordata; class Actinopteri; order Cypriniformes; family Danionidae; genus Danio; species Danio kyathit. Next base: position 36,405,671 of record LR812535.1, read on the forward strand.
ACCCGTGGCCTCACCGGAGCCACTGAGTCAACCTGACGCACACACACACACACACACACACACACACACACACACACACACACACACACACACATACAGTGCTCAGCATGTATAAGTACACCCCTCACAAATCTATCTTTTATATTCATATTTTTAATAGGAAGCTGTACAATATTATATTTGTGCATATACATTAGATTAGTCAGTACAGAAGACAAATCTGGAGCTTATTTAACAAAATAACTTACGATAACGGTCCAAAAACTAGTACACCCGAATGTATATGTTATAGAAAAATATTAAATACAAATTTAAAAAAAAAAGAGGAAAAATCAAGAGAAGCAAAAAAATAGAAAAATTTAGTTAAAATTTTGTAGGTTGTACTTTATTTTTGCAATATTTTGCTTAAATTTAATTGTATTATCCTTTAATTTCTTAATATGTTTGGTGACTAAAATATTATTTTAATAAATATATCTGTTTAATAAATCTGTTTTGTTTAAATGCACCAACAGACATTGCCTATATTTACTGAGAAATGGATAAAAATATAAATTTCCAAAATGGGGTGTACTCAATTATGCTAAGCACTGTATATTTATTAATTGTATATATATATATATTGAATGAATCACTCATTAAGATACTGCCTTAACCAGCTATAGTACTAGCAACACAAATTGTAAATGTGCACTTACTGAATTGCTTTAAAAACAGATGAGTTTCAAATGTGATGAAAATACATTGTTTATAATCGCAATGCACCCGATTTAGCTCATTTGTTGGTTCCCTTTTACAATGTTATTCATTTAAACTGATTACCATATTTGAAATAAATGAACGAGCAAGTTGAAATTAGACGGTGTTATTGAACTGTCTCTCTGGTGGTCCAGACCTGATCTGGTCTAGGTGTTTCCTGCTTAATTAAGACTCAGCTGACACATTGTTCATTACTTTTGCAACCCTCTTGTGAGTGAATTGCCTCTGTCCATTAATATTTACAGCCTAATATCTGCAACCCCGAGAAGCCACAGCACTCAAATTATATGTCAGATAATTAAAAGAATAATTATGAATGGTCAGCAAGGTATGAGCCATATTTCATCGATGATTGTGTATTTATTTTCCATTTTTCATGGCTTCAATGTATTTTGTATGCAAATAAGCACTGGACAGTTTTTAATTAACCGTGAGGGGCATTATGAGCAACTTGGTAATAAAATATGTTTACCATGCGTATACACAAAAACAATAACTGTATACCATATCTAACAACACTGTCCTAATTTAACTCACATTATTTAATATAATTACTCATCAATAATAATTACATGCCTTTTAGGTTATTACATGCATATTTTGTTATGATGCTCTTGATGAAACATCAGGGCAGGAATACGAGGTCATCATCATATATATTCTTATATTATATAAATGCAATCCATCCTACAAATGTATGTGCAAGAAGTCAGTACAACAGCTGACCCCCCAAACCCAACCACCTCCCACCCCCCAACCCCCATTCCCCACCCGCCATACTATACTATACAATGTGCCACACTTCACCTCTCACATAAAGATGGTCATTAACTGAATCCCATAATTTTCTTCTCTGCCTCCCACGAAAGGCCATTTGCAACTTCAGGTGTGGCGGGATAATGGAGGATGATATTTCTATCCAACAATGCCAGGGGCAGACTCTGATCATTTTCTCTTCTGAAGGTTAAACTTAGATAACCTGCCTTTGGCATTTAATCAGCTACTTGTTAAATACTCTTTCGGTAATAAAATAATTTAAAATTTTATTGCTTCTCAAATAAGGCTCTTTTTAAATGGATTTAATGACTTTGTTAAGGCTTTGCTGAACGCATCCCTAGTTAGGCTAGTGTGTAAAAGCCTAATGGTAATGATATGCTTTACAGCTTGCAAAATCGCAATGATATTCATTAAAATGACTTTGGTAATCACTGTGTGTAAATTAGAAATACCTGTCCTGTCGGCAGACATTTAAAGGGATAGTGCTCCGCAGTACAGCATTCAGCATTATGGTTTCTGCAAAAAGAATAGATATATGTGAGGGCCTGTACTTTAATAGTCAATCCTCATATAATTTAGAGGTTAATGTGAATGGGGCAGCACGGTGGTTCAGTGGTTAGCATTGTCGCCTAACAGCAAGAAGGGTGCTGGTTGGAGCCTCAGCTGGGTCACTTGGCATTTCTGTATGGTGTTTGCATGTTCTTCCAGTGTTCACATGGGTTTCCTCCACAAGTCTAAGGACATGTGGTATAGGTGTGTGATTGAGAGTGTATGGGTGTTTCCCAGTGATGGGTTGCAGCTGGAAGGGCATCCGCTGCGTAAAACATATGCTGGATAAGTTGGTGGTTCATTCCGCTGTGGCGACCTGAGATTAATAAAGGGACTAAACCGAAAAGAAAATGAATGTATGAAATCAGTTAAAGCTAAAAAATTGTTAAACATTAGTTCACTCACTCACTGAATTTCCTTCGACTTATTTTCTACTTTATCATGGGTCACCACAGTGGAATGAAGTGCCAATTTAATGATTAGCTTATAATAGATAATGAATTAGAATTAATTTTACATGCAAAACCTGAGATAGTACAAATATATTGGTATATGTAAAACTAATACTAATGCAAAATTTACTACATTTACATAAATTTAATTAATTTTTAAAAATTATACATAATGTATGATTATTAATTTAAAATGTTCAAAACTATGAGACATAAACAATATATATGAATTTTAAATGAATGTATTATAATAAATACTGAAAACAAATGTCCAGAAATCTATATTCATTCATTCATTTTCCTTCGGCTTAGTCCCTTTATTCATCAGGGGTCACCACAGTGGAATGAACTGCCAACCTATCCAACATATGCTTAACACAGTGGATGCCATTCCAGCTGCAAACTAGTACTGGGAAACAGAAATCTGTATACAGTTGAAGTCAGAACTATTAGCCCTCCTTTGAATTTTCTTTTCTTTTTTAAATATTTCCCAAATGATGTTTACCAGAGCAAGGAAATTTTCACAGTACGTCTGATAATATTTTTTCTTCTGGAGAAAGTCTTATTTGTTTTATTTTGGCTATAATAAGTTATACAATAACTTGCCTAATTACCCTAACCTGCCTAGTTAACCTAATTAACCTAGTTAAGGATGAAGGTTCAGATCACGTTATGGTTTTTTTAGTCACGGATCGGATAATTTTTCGGATCTGCCAAAAAGGGGAGGAGACAAATGTCATTTGCTTTCCATTTATTACAAAAACAGTACTGCAAGACACTTTTGGTTTTAACTTAGAACCTGTAATTTTATTAAAAATAAAATGAAGAAATAATCAGCTGAATAAAAATAAATAGTAAAATATTCAGTACTGTGAGAAATTCACTTCTTCTACTACTGTTGCTGATAACGCTAAATGTAGAAATCTAACATTATTATTTGTACAACTCATATTCATTTTTTGTCTCATTTTCAATAAATGATTCGGTTATTCACTCATTACAGTGGCATATTTTTGATGGCTGATTGTCGGCACCTATTGGTTAAATAATGTAATTGCTGCCTACAACTATTATTTTTGAGCGTCATTAAATGCATATGACGTTGATTTTAATCTTAACCATAAGCATTAGTGATTTTATCTAAACTATAAACTGTTATCCCAGTACTTCTGTGTTATTTGACTGTAAATTCATAACTAACTCAAAAGACTAAAGACTGAATCTCTTTCTTGATTTTTGCGTTTTTCAACCACAGATATGAATGCAGCGATTCGAAGGATTAATAAACATATGCAAATCACCATCATTTATAATTTATTTTGCGTAGGTCTTTTAATGATTAATTGTGCAGCTTAAACTGAATGCATTAATGCAGGCTAAACAAGTAGTGGCAAAAAACACTTTTAATGAAACCCACCACATCCCGAATAACCCACCACAACTTCATCCGTCATCATTATATTTTATAGGAAAAATGACGCGATTACGATTAATCTACAAAAAAAAAAATTAATCCGCAGGTCACGTGTGTTCCTATCCATGGGTTATGATCTGTACGCATCAACCGTGATCCGTTACACCCCTACAAAACACACAAAAAAATAAGCTTTCACCTTGCAACATTTCCTTATGAGGACCTGATGGTCTGTCCTTCAGAGTCCAGATATGGTCATGCTTCCTGTCCACTGACACCCATATAAATGGCCTTATTATCTCCCATTGCAGTGGGGAACCTGGTCTGGTCTTGTCCAATGAATCACCAGCAAGTTCTCCTTTTCTGGCCGGGCTCCAGCTCTTGTTTTCTCATTAGGTTCTGGTGCCTGTTAATGATAAAGTAACAATAACTCACATGGATTAAAAGCCCAAATCTGCAGTGGAGAGGCAGCATGAGCAACTAATGAGGTGCATTTGGGTAAGTTGTTGACACTGTTTTTCACAGCAAAGGAGGGATATCTTTAATTTACTAAAGCTATGACAACAGCCGAAAGAGCAAAGTCAAGCAGATGAAGATGAATACACCGCTTGGGTCCCCAGGAACTTCTGCATTAGTGCATGACAACCTAAAATGCTCTTGTCACCAATGAGCGTCACATTCGCCTGTGGGCACTTAGTGGGGGAATAAGAAGCCGTCAGGATGACAGATTGCCAGAGACCGGGACTTGTTGGGGAAAAATGAGAAATGAACATTTGGTGGCGGCAGCGCTGCACACGATGGGTGACAGTTATGTGATATGCTCATGTCAATTTAATAATTCTGTCACCGGACGAGTGGAAAAGAGAGAGTGTATGAGAGAAGCCATTAACTTCATACATAGTGGCCTCCATAGTGTGTGAATGGCTGTGTTAGATCAGGTCTTTGGAGATTTGAAAATAAAAAATAACATTGTTTTGGCTTAGGTTTGTGTGTTTGAGGTGTCAGTCTTTAAAGAATGAACCACCAATTCAGAGTATTTCCACAGGGATGAGATGTGGCAGCTACTGCAATTTAATAATCTCTACACCGGCCTCACGATATCTTCATTTATTCTTAATAAACCACATCATTCTATAATTTCTTTAATAAAAAAAAAAAAAAAAGGAAAAAAGAGACCAGAAAAATGAAAGAAACAAAAAACATTGTAGAAGTAAAAAGTGGAAAAAAGAAAATAAAAGGAAAAAGGAAAAAAGAAAAGTTGAGGAAAAGCCAGCTTTGTGAAAGGGGTGGTTCTTTTTTTTCTCAAAAAGTGGACATTTTTGCCTCATTTAAGCTACCATTTAATTATGAGATTTAAATACTGCATTTTAGTGACATTTTAAGCACTATTTTACCTGAAATAGATTGTTGGATGATCATAATTAAAAAAAAAAGTTCATTTAAAAATTTATGTATACCAAAAATAGCCAAAATAGTATTCAAATTACTTTTAATGGGCCGCTTTTGGTGCTTCACACCTTTTTATTGGTTATTTTTTGTTTAAAGAATAAGGTCCAAGATTTAGAATAAAAATTACTTGTAAAATATTTTCTCTATTTAAAAGCAATACAGTGGCGAAATATGACTTCACTTCATCAGATTGTATGTTTTCTTGCACAGCTGGTTGTTGAACTCATGAAAAATAATTGTGTGCACTGGCCAAAACTGATTAGCTGAAGTCACACCGAAGCAACAGCCAACAGAGGATTCTGGTTATTTTCACTATTTATGATGGCATTGCAGTCAAAAAAGGAAAATGAGTATGGGACAATATCTGTACTTTTGTCAGTGAGCGGTAGATCTTTTTAAGACTTTTTAAGACATTTTTAGGATCATTATGAATGAAATTTCAGACTTACACAAGGCTAAATGCTAAGGATTTTTTCTAATGGCCCAGTTAAAAGAATAAAATGTTATTGTAAGGAAGATATTCAAGCCTTATTGGTAAATAGAGTTAATAAATTAACGTTTGTTAAAACTTTTATTGAGATGGAAAGTTTGACTAGATAGGTTGGCCCGATTGAGTAGCTTCACATGGACATAGGAAAAATAAGACCTACAAGACAGTGAATTTCGGTGAATTAAAGACTTTAAGCCTAAAATTTTGTTTAGAAATTAGACATTTTAAGATCCCGCGGATACTCTGAATAAGCTTCAACCTGTTATAACTCACTTCGTCCAGCAGATGGACACAAAGAGCTGGCAGATAAACTCAAGTTTGTACTGTAGTCGAGCTCATTGTATGATGCTCATTATAATACTAATTAAGTCACATCAATCTTCTGATAAATGACATGCTTGTCTTATAACAGCGTTTGTTATTTGAGACGTGGAAACACTGGGACACTTAAACATAGGTAACGTTAAAGAGAAAAACGTAGTTTAATGTGAAAAAAACCCACTAAAAAACACAACACAACCAAAAACCGAGTGTATGATTGCTGCTGAATTTGTTTTTAATTAGGCCACAATTAAAATAGGTTTGCTCACTGAAAATATCCTTAGTTTTACCATAGTGACCATACTCATGAAGCACATTTGTCAAGTGAGTATGTTATACAAATGATTAAAAACACTTACCTGAAGTTTTAAACAACACCTGACTGTTTTCAAGAAGATTTTTGTCCCAAAATCCCGCTCAACAAGCGGTGACGTTGGGCGATACCATCTCCACAGGGACTTGAGGGAGAGAATGAAGGGGCGACACCATCACTCAGAGAGGAAGGGGTGACCAGATCGCAGTAAGAAATCATGGCATGCGGCCAGCGGCATTTTCACAGAGTCTGACCGCCAGTGACCAGCGGAGACGCGGCTCAATCGCGCATCTCGGAGATATGTACATGAACAGTGCGATCCCTGCCGATTTCCCCTGGAATATCTGAGTGAATTCACAATCAACTAACGGTGAGTTTGTTCGCGTCTTTAATGTGTTTATTGCATTGCCCGATTTATAATAAATGTATAGGAAAGATTCATTTGCCATCCTTGGTACATCCTTTCTGAAACTACCGCTAAATACGCTATGATCGAGTAGAATTAAATAATAATTATAATAAAGAATATAGGGAGAATATATTTAAAGACTTTTTGATAAAAGTAATTCAGTATCATGTATGCTAAAGTCTAACTTTTAGTTACTAATGTAACTTTTTAATTGCAAAGTCAGTAATCTCATTCATTCAAATAATAATGAAATGCAAAGAAACACGTTATTATCACATTATTTGATCGTCTATAATGTAATTAATAGGCATGATTAATGCTTTATAGAGTTAATTCAAATATTGTATCTGATTTGAAGTTGGTTTTATTAAATAATGCATGCTGACAATGCTAACTTGTTGCACTGAATAATGCCTTGTAGAGTTTTACATCGATCAAAATGTGATTCAATTTATTGTTCATAGGAAACTGTGTTTACCCTGATCATAAAGTTATTGCATTGTAACTTTTACATGTGTCTAATACAAATGACAGTGGCTGCGTATTGCTGTTCTTATCTTATACAAGTAATATGCTCTCTTTTATTGCGAAAGAGTATGAGCTTGATTTAAAGTATACTCTGATTTGTCGGATTTCCCACCATTTCCCACTACAGACAACACAAACACACCGTTTATCTCTTCTTTTCTCTCAAGGACAAACGTTATCTATTGCTTTTGCAGTGAGTTTCCTAAAACATGCTTTAAAATCTTTGTTAGTTTTACCATAAATTATCCAACAGAAAAAAAGACTGGTGCACTTTTTTTTTTTACTAAACTACAAAGCGCTTTTTACTTACAGTAATTTAAATGCAAACTAGGACTGCACAATCCTGGAAAAATGACACATTGCAATATTTTTTTTTATTCTGCGATAAATATTGTGATATGAATACAATTTTACTTGATGAGTTGAATAAATGTTTGTTAAGAATCTATAATTTTAGATTGATTGGGAAGATTCTGTAGCAGAGTGCATAAAATATAACTAACAATCTACAAGCATAGATAAATTCAATAAAGGAAATTATGCTAATTAAATAAACAGCGTTTTATTGTTTTCTGAAAAGTCTAAATGTATTCAGGTATACAGTGATTGAATAATCAAATGTAAAATAGCACTGCATAGTTTTCATTTTATAAACAATTCCATAAAATTAATCGTTAATAATTTTTTAAAGTTACAAATGGTACATTTTTTCATGCCTGAATGCTTTTAAACCCCTCACACATTCACAGGCCTTAAAAAACACTTGCAAAATGATCAATTATAATCCAGACTCAACATTGCGTTGCGCGATGTGATTATTGTGAACGATCACATTGTGATATCGATGCTGAAACGATATATTGTGCAGCCCTAATGCAAACATTCAAAAACAAATTCACATATTACATACTACATTCACATACTGCAAACACTCCATGCTACAAAGACTCGATGATATAGTAGTTACGTCTACATAAATGTTTACTTGTCCATTTACACTTCAAGTGATTTTACACTATACACTGCTTACCCCAAAAATCTCTCGTCTGCTCAATTTAATATTCAAACTATATATTTTGAACTATTTCATGTACAAATATATCTAATTTATTGTAGTTATGTACAGTTTTTTGTGCAGTCTCAGTTTGAGTATGTGTAGTCAACTCTTTATGGTGGTTATAGTATATTATAATCGGACATGGTTAACTGTTGCATAATCAATAGTTGTTTTTTCTGATACTGTATTGTTGTTGTATGTTTATATTTATGTTTAACTAGTATGTAGCACTGTGGTCCTGCGAAACACATTTCGTTCCATTAAATGTCCACATATGTAGCAGAATGACAACAAAGCTTGGCTTGACTTCTTAATAATTTTCAAGAGGTAAATTTGCTTTAGTCCAGGCTAAATAGCTACATTTATGTTGGAAAAATTACTCCTTTTGTTCGGGTTTCAGGGCTGAAGCAGCAAAAAGGAATATGTCATTTGTCACTGCCTCATATGTGTCTAATCAATTTGACATTATGAATTTATATGACCTTCTAATAATTATGCAAAAATTATGCATTCGGTGAAGCAGAAAAGACACAGGCTGTCTAATGTAGACATGCTACATCATCTACACAAATGACAAATTTTACTGATTTATTTGAGTAGATGATTGAGTAGCGTGTCTAAATTCGATTGCTTGTGTTTCTTTTTATTGAATGCACCATTTTTGCATATTTTCATTATTGCATTTAAAAGAAAAAAAGGTTTTTTACAGTTGATTGGTGGACTGACTGAGTATTTTTAGTTTTACAAAAAAAGCCAACTGATGTCTCAAGAAAGCATATCAATTAATTATAGTTGGTATTGCATAGGATTTTGTAGGGAAACATACTATTTTTAGGTCAATCAGACTGTACAAATCATACAAATGACATGTTTCTAATTAAAACAAATTAGCCATCATTTCTCCAAGACATGTAATAATTGCATGAGTATTGGAAAAGCTACCAATAAACCATCAATCCCTTTCTCTGTCACAATACAAAAGGCCTTTCAGCCTGCAAAAGAGCAAACTGAAGTAGTAATTACAGAAATTGGTAACAATAGCCTCAGGTGTTAATCTCAACAAAGGGCATCTTGCAACTAAGGATTTACTACTTACTTCAGCTGTGAAATATGACATAGGTTTGTTATTAAGACCATGTCTTATAGGTATGTCAATGTGTTTTTTAATACATTATTAAAGATAAGCGCTGTGGCAACATAACTTGATGAAAATTGGAATTTTTTTGTTCAATTAAACTGCAACTTCTCATACCCCAAACATTCTTATCTAGTATCTTTTAACTGCTTCACTAATTGGGATTCATGTTGCAGACCAAAGGCAAAATACCTTGTTTTACTCATGCATTTAAAAAAATATTATGCAAATCTATTAGGAAAATCGTAAAGACACCAGCTGCAAATTAAGCCCTGTTCAAATTTTTTGTCAATCTGATAACAATTGCAGAGGTAGTCAAAATACATTTTACTGGGTTGCTTTCTAGTCTAGATTTTCATGTGACCACATTCCAGCAGGCACATGATGTTAGATTGACGTTGTACCCCAACATCATGGGACATTGCATTTTGATAGGAAATGAAAATCATGTTGACATCAGAACCTAACATCAGGCCGACATCGATGTCCAACATCAAACAGACATTGCATTTGGGTTACTTTTCAATGCAACCTAAAAACAACAACATTTTAATGTCTAATGGTGTTACAGCTTGACGTTGTGTGGACGTTACTAATATGACGTCTATCAGACGTTGGATTTTGGTTGCCATACCTGACGAATAAATGTCAGGATTTGACGTCAATGTGATGTTGGTTTAAGATGTTGGCTCAATGTTGAATTTTAGTCACCTTCCAACTCAACCTAAAATCAATCAAATATCATCGTCATTTCACGTCACTATTGGACGTCAAAATAACATTGTCCTTAGATGCTGGTGACCTAAATCTAACCTAATATTAACATCTTATGATGTCGTGTGTATGCTGAGATGTGTCTATCCACAAAAGATCACCTGCTCTTAGTTTATTTTCTTTAGTTGTGATTTATTTTATAAATTCAAGTGTTGTTGAAGCACGCTAGCCAAATAAAATTCAAGCTTTGCCATCTAAAAAAGATAAATCTGGTTTGAAGAATCCAAACATATGTAAAAAAAAAAAAAAAATACTATTTTCTCTTCCTAGTCCTAATTCTAACACAATCCCAAACTTTAAGTTTTGCAGCTATCAGGGCAAATAAGTAAGCCGCTGCTCTCAATAGTTTTCTCGCATTGATATGCAAGTTTCACAAGTTCATTTAACAATAGATGGAGATGCGTCTTCCTCATCTACTTGTCATTTTATTGCCAAAGCACATCTTTATTACCGGCTGTAAACAGGGCCTTCCTGGATTTTTACACTACGGCTGCAGCACTTTATGAGAAGGAGACCTCAGATTTTGGCGGGAGCTGTTGGTGTTTTGGGCTGTGTGAAGAAACTGACAACATTCAGAGCCAGAAGGATATTTTTTTGAATTTTGAAGGACAGATGCCGTTGGTGAAAGTCTTAAGTTAATGATAGCTTAATTAAGACAGGTGGTCTGTTTACAGACCCTGTGAATACTCAGTTCATCAATTTAAGATGATAGTATACACCAACCAGACATCTTTGTTTTATCTACAATTTTATGCTCTCTTTCTCTCTCTCTCTCTTATGCCAAAAATAAGAACAAATTATTCTCGCAGTATGCAACACGTCTTAAGATTGGACAAAAAGACCTGTCTGAATGCAACTGGCCATCCTTGAAATGTGATCTCTCGCAGGGGTGCAGGGGTCAGAGGCTAAAGGTGATGAGAAGAATGGAGCGGTGCTATCTGACTGCCCTTCTCAGCCTCTTTGTGTCCATTGAGCCTCTGGCTGGACCATGCCTGAGCACATCAAAGCACTGCCCAAACATTGTTTGCCAGCCCTGACCTTTGGCCTGTTGCTATGTGGCGGGTTTCACGCAGGAGTGTGTGTGTGCGTGCCAGTAGAGAGCGAGACGGTGGGCAGAGGCGAAGCAGAAACCTGCTGTGTCACCCACCCTCTTCTCAACAATTACATTCAATAAGTTTCCTCTCTCTGTTTGGGGGCTCTTCTGCTGGTCGTCTGCTCAGTTTTATTGTATGTGTGGAGCGTGGAATGACCCCAGCCCCCACTTACACACACACACACACACACACACACAACTCCCAAGGCTAAAAGTCTTAAAAGCCATCAACCCCCTTCTTCCAGACCCTTTGGAGGAGAAAAATGTAGTGAAAGTATCAGTTTTAACTATTCAGATAGCAATTTTAGAGAGAGCATGGATGACTTGAGTGGTAACAGAAGTTTGTCTAATTGTAGGAGTTTTAAAACAACAGTGTATACCGTGTATATAATTTTATATATACCTTTGTATATACAAGGATAGTATATTCTTGCTTCCCCTCATGATTCTCATATGTTTTTCAGGATTATAGTCTTGATTTACGTATTCACAATTCTGTAATAGTACATAACAACAGTTGAAATTTATAATTCTTTGAAAAGTATGTGAAATTATAAAAGAACCAAATAATAAATCAAACATTTATATGCTGCCTTTAAAAAAATGTGGGTTTGGCAAGATTTTCTTTCCAAAATGATTAATAATGATAATATTGTGGAAAATATATCTCTTTGACTTTTTAGGTTGTTTGTTTTAATTGTGAGTTCTGTGGTGGTAGGGCTGAATGTTCAGCAACCATTTATTCTTCAGTGTTACATTGTTTATATGCTTATTTTAATGTTGATTTATTTTGTTCCTTTTAAAATTGATTTATATATATATCAGACCTCTTTTCTTGTAAATGAGCATTTTCTATCAGGCTCCTATAATTAGGTTCAGAAGTTTCATTTTATGTAATGATAAGGTTATTAGCTAGTAAATAAAATAGCTTTTTTCAAAAATGTCACTTTAGACAATTCTTTGGTTTTTAACAAGGTAGATTTTCTTTTGCGTCAAAACCAGCTAAATCCACTTGTGCTTTTTTTGCAAAAACCTCTAAATCCACCTATTGGGACAAGGCAGTGTAATTAGTTAAAAAATCACTAAAGATGAAATAAGAAAATATTTTACCAAACATAAAACACTACACAAACCACCTAAAATTAAAAATATGTAAATCTGTCAAGTAAGTGGCGGTTCATTCCGCTGTGATAAACCGGGGAAAAAGCAGAAGGAAAATGAATGAATGAAATCTGTTAAGTAAATGCATTAATCAATAACATTAAAACTGACATTAATTAAATCTTAACTATCTGTTGTCATTTCTGATATTTGGGATTTAGATTTAATGTAAGTAGAGCAATGTAAACATTGCAAACATTGTAAGCTAAACTTGGTAGATTCGAATAATGTAGTGTAAAAACATCAATATCTGTGCATTGTCAATTAATATAAAAAGCTTATCAGACGTAAAGGTAATATGAAGTCATATAAATAATGTATAGTTTTATAAAATAGCTTAAATTAGCTAATAAAAGACAAGATAGGCCTACTGGGGAAAAAGAAGATGCCTCTCAGACAATTTTAGAAGCTGTCATTCATTCATTCTCACCATACTTAAGGTCTTGGTCTCTTGTTTATCCTCATAGCATCCACGAACAGCATCTTAACTCTTTCGTGAAACGCAGTTGCCGTTTAATGTATAGTAAATCGGACTCATTCAAAGTAGTGTCGCTACGCAAAAGCACGTTATGAATGCATGCAACACTTCCGACTGTACATTGTGTTTTCTTTTTCTTATAATGCAGGTAAGGGACGTTTTCATTTGCCATTCACTGACAGTCTTTTAAAATCAAAATCGAAAGCGGAATAAAACTGTTTCTCCTCATAAAGCAGGAGTATCAGCGCGCCACTACATTGAAAACATATGATTCGATTCGCGCCTTCAGATTGGTTCTCGGGATATAACGGCTTTTGCTGTCAAAAGCAAGTGCCTTTGGCTTTTGCCAACAAACTGTTATTTCAGAATGCCCTGACACTGGGATTTGGTTGATTAGAAGCAAATCTATTTGTTGATGGTGTACTACGTGCCTAAAGCATTCACTCAATGTCATTATCTCATTTTTGGCGGAAGTGGCGTTTAGCGGCTTTTGCATCTGAACTCTTCATATATATATATATATATATATATATATATGTGTGTGTGTGTGTGTGTGTGTGTGTGTATAGGGCTGCACAATGTATTGTTTTAGCATCGATATTGCAATGTTGCCATCCGCAATAGTCACATCACAAATGTATGCAATGTTGAGTGAATTATAGCTGATCAGAAGCTACAGAATTGTATTTAATCACTGTATTTGTACTGAATTTATATGATTTATGCAAAAAATCTTACTTTGAATGTTTGTCTTTGAAGTTTTGTCTAGTCCAAATATCTACATTTCAAAGTTAAAAACTGATTATTTCAATTACCCCACTGGCAGATAATTTAGCTTGTTTTAAGAAAAAATCTCTTAATTGGGACTTATTTCTTCTGACGGTGAAAACAAAACAATATTTTTACTTGCTCTAAGAATTTTTAGATATTTGAACTGAAAACTAGACAAAACAAAGTAAGAAAAGCATTTCTTTTCTATTGTGGTTATTGAATTTTTGTACCTGCATAGTGTTAGACTTGTGCATACTGTTAGACCTAGAAAACTATCAAATAGTGCTATTCAAACTATCTTGTGAAATGGTATTCATATCACAATATTTAAAGCAGAAAAATAAAATGCTGCAATATCAGATTTTTCCAATATCGTGCAGTATACACATTTTTGTTTTTTAATATGGTTTTACAATAGGTTAGGCCCACTCTAGAAGGCCCTGATTGTTCCCCTCTGCTTATTTATAACAAATCCTGGGCCATTATACAACATCCACCTACAATCATCATTGTCATGATTGTCTTTTTGTTGTTGTTGTTGTTGTTGTTGTTGTTGTTGTTGTTGTTGTTGTTGTTGTTGTTGTTGTTGTTGTTGTTGTTGTTGTTGTTAGATTAAACCTCATTAGAAAGTTTTGGGTCATAGTGAGCCAGCTTTCAACATGAAATTGAGGAGACAATGTGTCTCAACTGTGGCATTTTCTAGCTAATTCCTCCTCATTTGAAGTGTAGAGTAAAGAGTGTCGGAAAGATCTGTAGACAGAGAAGGACAGGACTGTCTGTAAGAGAGAAGGCCATAAACAGAGTCACAATAGTCGGGTGATGTTGTCCCTGTGGGGGGGTCCGGGGAAGATGAAAGCCCTCGTCACCTCCCCGTTAGGAAGCTCAGTCCTGGAGGATGGGGCTGTTGAACATCCTCGCTGCTATCACGTCTTGCTCTTTTATCTCCTTTACTATCTGCACACTCAGAGCCTGTCTGTGCATTTGCATTTGTTTTCTCCTCCTCCTCAAAACAAAAATACTAATATGTTTTGGGTTCATTTTGCAATTGTCTTCTGATTTGCTCCAAATGCCCCAAAAAAACAAGATACAGCAGATTGGTGATTTGTCATGAGATCCCAAAGATTCTGGCAAGCAATATAATGGATTTCACTTTCTAGCTATAAAGGTTTTATTGGTAGTACTGGTTGATGTTTATATGACATGTTGCTGGTCTTCATTGTTTTAGGGTGTTAGTATGTTGTGAATTCCTAATGTGTGTTGGGGCAGGGAGAAGGAACATATGGCAGAGAGCATTTAAAGAAAAGGGGATTATGTCCAAGGGGCTTTTTTCTGCCCCAGAGCTTTTTTCATTAGTTGTTTGCCATTCACACGGTTGAGCAAAATGCACTCACTGCTATTTTGAACATATAAAACTAAACGAAAATACACTGTAGGTACATGTAAAATAAAAGCAAATGGTAAAGGAGTATATTTTTCAAGGTAAAAATGTACTCACCCTCATATTGTTCCAAACCTGTAAAACTGTTTCCTTTTTGGAGCACAAAACAGATACGGTGAGGAATGTTTCTCCTTTTACATGCTGATGCAGTGAATCAGGTCTAAAGCCACAATTTCAGGTTTCAAAAAGAAAAAGAAAAGAGCTATAAAAGTTGTCTATATGACTTATATCTTTTTGTATAGTTTACACCACCGCAGTGATTCTACTTTTACAGAAGAAAAAAAAAACGATTTCTTCATTCATTTAGTTCACACAAGAATAAAACAAAACCCTATGTGGGAATTAAGAAAGCTTGAACTGATATAGGTATATTTTACTTGGAATTGTTCATGTTTACAATGATTCTTCAAGGAAATCAAATACAATTAGGTAAAATCTACTTTTCTTGCGTTCCCAGCATCCATTTTGATGTTTTCAGTTGAATTTACAGTTTTATTCATGTTTTTGTATGTTGTTCTGTAATATTTATGACAAGTTTTATAACAAACTTACAAACACAGAGTACTTGAAACTTGAAGTACTTCAAAGTAAACTTCTAACTATTAAATAAAAAATCAACATTACTTTTATTTAACTTAAACAAATGTGAGAGTTACATGGGATTGACTTAAAAAACTTCAGTCCTACAAATCAAAAGTGTAATTTTCCTTTCTCCATTGTTATTAAGATGTATCTTCTTCAACCCAATCACCAGTGGACAAGAGGTGGAAATGGGATCTAAGCTTAGAATTAAATGAGATTTTAAGCTTCCAGAGGAACTACTGGCAACCTATTGACCCAACACATGATTGTTATGGGGCATGTAGTGAGAAAGCACACCAAAACAAGCTATCGACCATTTCAATGTGGTCACGTCATTGGGCCATGAACATTTCCTGCTTGTTATCAAACTATTTCGTAATTCAATCATACTGTAAGTTAATGTTAAAACAGCTCTCATAACATTATTTATCATTATGTTTTTGGATTCTCGAAAGAATATGGACCATTGTTTTTGTTTACATCCCTCAAAATGGTCTATTCATTCATACTTCGCTACATGATTCAGATGATTCAAAGGTTGAAATGGTAATGCAGCAATGCATCAGATCATGGAAAATCCCGGTGCACATGACTTTTGAAGTATTACAATAGCATTGTATGATTAATGGGGCAGCACGGTGGCCCAGTGGTTAGCACAATCGCCTCATAGAAAGAAGGTTGCTGGTTCGAGCCTCGGCTGGGTCAGTTGGCATTTCTGTGTGGAGTTTGCATGTTCTCGTGGGTTTCCTCCAGGTGCTCCAGTTTCCCCCACAAGTCAAAAGACATGCAGTACCGGTGATTTGGGTAAGCTAAATTGTCCGTATGTGTGTGAATGAGTGTGAATGGATGTTTCCCAGTGATGGGTTGCAGCTGGAAGGGCATCCACTGCATAAAACATATGCTGGATAAGTTGGCGGTTCATTCCGCTGTGGCGACCACAGATTAATAAAGGGAGTAAGCCAAAAAGTAAATGAATGAATGTATAATTAACTGGACGTGAGTGCAACAAAGGACAATAGCACCCATCATTATTAGTTGTATTACAGTTCCATAACTGTATCAGTAATTGGTATGCTCCATTCGGTTTCTGATGTACTT
The DNA here is from genome assembly GCA_903798195.1 of Danio kyathit. Lineage (NCBI taxonomy): Eukaryota > Metazoa > Chordata > Actinopteri > Cypriniformes > Danionidae > Danio > Danio kyathit. The sequence goes on from LR812535.1 coordinate 36,422,719, forward strand.
TAACCACTTTTTTTCACTTCCTATGCAAATGACAAATGGATTTGCAATGGTCACTTTGTCATGTCCACAGTACTCACAGATAATCCTCTGAGCTGTTAACCATTGTGACTAAATCAAGTCTATGAGTTGAATGGTTTAAAAGCAGGGCTTATGTTTGGCAAAAGGTTGTGGGTGAAAGTACTTAATATTCAGAGTGGTCATGAAAATTTGCCATACTGAACAACAACAAAAAAAGGTTCTTGGTTTGAAAGTTACATTTGCACTACAATTTTACCCATAGAACCTTAACCAAAATTCCACTTAAGTAGACTTTAAGTTAATAATTGGCACCAGATGTCTCTACATTTTACTTTGGTTTAATATTGTTTTGCTATATCATAGGCTAGTTTTTGAAATAGATGGATTAACTCATTCACTGAAAAGGTGAATGAAAATAATGATGTGTTTGTGTTTAACAAAAGCTAGGGCATGTAGCAAGATTTTCCGAAACACTCTGTTAAAGCCTGTTATTCACAGAATGTTCTCATAAAAATATATATTATTCATCCTGTGAGCACAGTCTTTCCCAGTTTCTAGCTTTTTGTTTATTGTTGGAGGTAGGTTTCCCCCTCTCTCTCTCTCTTTCTCTCTCTCTCCCGCTCTCTCTCACATAGTCTGGGTCAGAACGCCCTGACACTGGTTCATGGTGACTTTATGAGGTTGCAAATTGGACACTCTACAAAAATCCTATTTCTATTTCCTCTGAGGAAACTGGCTCTCCGCACACCCAGCTGTATATGCTTTGAGTTCAGTCTTGTTCTGTGATAATCATATTTACTGACCACAGAGAGAGGTTGATTGCCTGATGAGTCACTGACATTAAATCAGCTTACTCCAGCCAACATCAGGCTCCATAACCAGAGCTCTGTGTTTGTGTGCAGTCACAATCACATGTCCTCAAATGACCTCTGTGTTACAGCTGTTTGTTTTCTTACAGAGTTCTCGGATTAAACTATAGTTATAGCTATGGTGCGATATTTTAGGTGGGATGTTTACTGGGACGATAGACATTAGCACGATAAATGATATGAATAATTACTCTTATTCGTGTTTGTCAAAATTTTATATTTTAATTTAAAATTGTATATGTTAGGTTTTTTTATACATTTTATTTATAGATATCATTTTCCTTTAAAAACATTTAATGCATTAGTAAAAATATTTTATAATGAATATGAATTAAACACTAATTACAGAAAATAATGCTGTACAGTGTAAAACATTATTCATTCGTTTTCCTTCGGCTTAGTCCTTTATTTGTGAGCGATCGCCACAGCGGAATGAACCGCCAACTATTTCAGCATATGTTTTATGCAACGGATGCCCTTTCAGCCGCAACCCAGTACTGGGAAACACCCATACACTCTTGCATTTACACACACTCATACACTACGGCAGGGGTGTCCAAACTCGGTCCTGGAGGGCCGGTGTCCTGCTGAGTTTAGCTCCAACTTGCTTCACCACACCAGCCCGGAAGTTTCTAGTATGTCTAGTAAGAGCTTGATTAGCTGCTTCAGGTGTGATTAGGGTTGGAGCTAAACTCTCCAGGACACTGGCCCTCCAGGACCGTGTTTGGACACCCCTGCACTACGGTAAATTTAGTTTATTCAATTCACCTGTACCACATTTGTTTGGACTGTGGGGGAAACCGGAGCACCCAGAGGAAACCCACATGAACACGGGAAGAACATGCAAACTCCACACAGAAATGTTAACTGATCCAGCCGGGACAATCTTCTTGCTGTTGTCGATAGTGCTAACCACTGAGCCACCGTGCCACCTGAAAAACTTTAATGATTTGTTAATAATTTTCAAACCATTGCTGTTCAGATGAACACTTTTTCTGAAGTAGCCATATTCATTTTTTTTCTCTGCATTCTTTTAAAGGTCATGGGGAATTCCTATACAGGACACCTTCAGAGTACTCGGTTTGAGGAAGTGTTGCACAACTCCATAGAGGCATCACTGCGCTCCAACACAGTGGTTCCCCGACCAGTCTTCTCTCAGCTGTACCTGGAGGCAGAGCAAAGACCTTATTCTCATGAGGGTGAGCTTTTACAGTGTTTCATGATAGTCTTCCACACTCTTTCAAACACATCTGTTCATTTATTTTGAGGATTTGAGTACTGATCTGACAATGGACCCTTTTCACATTTCTGGGTTTCTCAGTAGCGGAAGTCCTAGAACTAGAGCTTAGTGAATGGGAGAATACAACAAATAATTTTTTTGCAATCCTATTTGGTGAAATAATAAAAGAAAAACTCCATGATGGTGTTATCAAGACCTTTAGAAGGAGTAAAGAAATAGTTTGAGACTGATAACGGCAGCCATAAGTGGTAACATTTTTTTGTAATTTGAAGCAAAGATGATATAATACAAACATAAATACATATAAATAAAAAAAATCTAAATATTAAAAACTTTCAAGTATTTAAGATGCTAATGATGATGACTTTTGAAAAGGGTTCATAAAGCATGGGGCAGAGAGAGAAGAGAAGGGAACTGGAATATGACCTTGAACTGAGAATAAAACATGTATTTCCAGATGTCCAATTGTGCAACATGAGACTTATAGTGCCAACTTACTGAAGTTCATTACTTTTTTTTATTTCCAGGTCGAGTAGATGAGGATGAAGATGAAGAGGACGGCTCAGATTCAAACAGCCCTCCAATCCCATATCAGATGAAATCTCCAGCAGAGGGTTCATGTACTACAGATGGTGAGACCCTATATAGTATGAGAAACATGACTATTTTTAGCCTTAATTCATCACATCTTCAAGGCATTCATTTATGATTGCGATTTATTAAGTGTTCACACTTAGTGATCTGGCTTACTTGATGCTTGAAAATAGTTCTCAATCATCTCTTGGAAATTTCTCTATAGTTATAAGATTTTCAGGCACAGCGCTGCTCTAATATCATTGCACCTTATTACGCCAGAATGAGAGTATAGTTCGTAGCCAATTTGGCCTAGAAAAGAGAACATTTTCATTTTCCGTCGATCTTAGTGCACAATGTAACTACAGAAGTGTCAAGCTTTAAATAGGAAAATGGTCTAATCCAATTCAATGATCTATGCTAAAGCTAAGCTAAGCTAAAAATGCTCCCGCCAGACACAGAGATTGCCTGAATGGTTTAAAAAACGATAAAACTCAACTGTTTGACTCTAGGGGGGTTGTAAAATTAAACTATTCTCAAAAAAGGGAGAGTGGAATGCTTGTTTCTGTGCCATTTGGGTGTTTCATTATCTTAAGAGCTGAAATTTTGCAGAGATATGTCACCAGACAGCTTCATCTGATTCAGAAGTCATAGGCTTGTTAGCTTTTGTAGTACTGCCAGACATTAGTTTGTGGCTAATCAATTTGGTTTTCAAATCCTTAATAATATCCATTTATTTTTTCACACCTTTTAACCAAGCCTAATTGATCATCTAGTAATTTGTCTAGATGTGATTAGAGATGTTCAATTTTTGCCTGTGACTTTTGTGCTTTAGAATCTGCTGTGAGCAGTTGTTCAGTTTTATCCTTTAAATTTGTAAATACCTTTTTAGGCTATTGGGTAGGCTAGAGGCATTCAGCAAATTTACAGCCTCAATGATTTCTTTGTTTACATTTCTTTTGTTTAATGGCCACTGTTTACCACCATATGGAAATTTCCTCACAAGTAGCATCCAGATTAAGGACTTTTCTAGTGAGTTTGTACTAGGCATGGGACGATAACCGTTTTCAAGGTATACCGCGCAGTTTGGAAAAATCAAGGTTTTAAAACTGCCAAAATATTCGGTATGTGTAAGATTTTTTTATTTACATTTTTTTTGTTTTGTTTTTTAGGACAACAGTATCTCCAGCAGAAAAAATATCCAAAGATGCCGTTTTAAATTGTAAAGAAATCTGTGTTTTTAAAACAAATGAAAACAGCAGAGGACAATGATCTATTTGAATTATTTAGCCTGACATGTTTATGTATATATTGTTTTCAAAGGGGAAAAAAGTTTTTGTTTTTTACCCAGACATTTAAAAAGAATATATTTTAGAGCAGTGAGCACAATACCGTGAAACCGTGATATTTTTATCCAAGGTTATCATACCGTCAGAATCTTATACCGGCCCATGCCTAGTTTGTACAGTACAGGCTGAACATTTTCACAATGTAAACAGCTCATGATCGTTATAAATATTTCATTCCATATTGGAGGACATTTACTTGGATTTCACAGTGAGATGATTACTTGGATTATTCTGATACTTCTAATTCCTGTTTCATACAGTCATGCAAATGAAGACTTTCCATACCATGCCATAAAGCAATGAAAAAAGACATACTCACTCTGAGGTTAGAAGTTCAGCTTTAATCCACTCAGAAGAGTTCTTATTCTGATGACCATCATGTGTCCAAGAGCAAAATAATCCATTTCCAGAATAAGTAAAGTAGATGTTTATACACAAAGTATGATGCAATTAAAACTCGCCAAATTTTATCACATCAGGATCACCAAACTGTTAGGCTTGAAGCTCACATTTCTTTAACAAAACAAATGTGGATTAGTATCTGATGATTTAACTTGAATATGAGTGTACAGTAGTGAATAGCTCACTATTAGCTTTCTCCTCAAAAAAAGTTCATTTGCAAACATGCATGCAATGCACACGCAATAAACACAAATGCTGATCACGTTGCTGCATTTAACATCATCATAATAATTTAAAGATCATGGAATATATTCACTCATCTTCAAATTCCAAGAAGTTCAGTGAATTCGCAGGACAAGCAAAAGGTTTTGAAGTGTAATGCAATTATTGAACAGAAAGTTAGGTTAATCAATTATACAATTGGTGACTAGACTTCTGCATTTCAGGGTTCTGTCAGGCGGGTAAAGACCTTCGGCTGTCATCTATGGCCACAGAGAGTTTGGAAGTTCCGCCTGGGTTTCTGCTCGTCGGAGCCAAATCTCCTAGCGTGCCTGATCACATTCTGGTGTGTGCGGTGGACCTGCGCTTTCTCCCCGATGAATGTGGACGTAATGCACTTTTAGGTAAGACACACTGAACCTGATGCACCAGAATCTGAATACCCTGCATTTAAAAAAGAGAGGGTGTGAAAGAGAGTGAGAAAATAGAAAAGCCCAGACTTATGTCAGGGTACCCCAACCTCATTCAGCTACATTTTCAGTTGTCAAAAAGACATCTTGAAAGTAGGGCTGCGCAATTATATTGTGATTTTCATGTGCATTTTGTGAGTAAAGCCAGTTGTAGTAAATCTCCAGCATGTGCTTTCAAATCTAGCAGCATTACACAGAGTCATAGTTCACTGACAAGCTTTTCAAAATCATCAAGCCACGTATAATAAACATTTTTTACTCCAAACTCGCTTCATTTCACTCGAGGGTTTGAAATAAATCCTATGATATGATTTTGTAGTCGTGTGATTATTTGTCAAACTGAACCAATGATACAGTTAAATCTTCCTGTTATAATGGGGATTTCCTGGGTTTCTTCTTTGTGGGTGTTTGGACTCACACGAGAGCACCCTCTGCCCTTCGGAGGACATTTCACACAACTGTGCTTCCCTGACGAGATGTGCATGACGATCGCAGATAAATTGCCAAGCTCTTACCAATTTGCAGGTATTTTATTTGATAGAGAGTATGATAGAGAAATAGGCGTTGCATTGCTAGATGGCTGCAAAACCACCTGTTCTGACATTGTTGCCATGTGGTTGATAGGGTGTTTTGGGGCATTGGTACACATTTGATAGGATGTTCCTATTGGGTTGCTAGAAACACAAATGGTTGCTATGCAGTTGGATAGTAGGGTGCTATTAATTGCTAGTTAGAAAGACAGTCAGAATGAGATACAGACAGACATACTGGTTGCTAATTAGTTCATTGATCATCCGAGGTGATTTGGTAGGTGGCTGTTCTGAGTGGATGTTAAGGCACTGATATACTTCGTCCAAAATCAAAGAACACAAAACAGTTTGCCCAAATGAACTCTTTGGCTTTTGATCTGTGGCTATTACATGAAAAGTAAAGGTTTATGCTAAAGCGCTGAGGAACTCTGCCCCTGGTAATATACTGTGTTCATTCCATCAAGGTCAATGTGTTTTAGTTTACTGTAGAAACTAATAACTCTAATTGAAAGCAACATTGATAATACCATAAAGCTGCTTGATTTAAAGAAATCTACTGTATGGAGTGCTATTTAAATAAAATGTGACTTTACTTGATTGGAATGCTGAATAACAGAGCTCATGCACATATCCAGTCATTTTACATTGTATATTTATATTCTTTATTAAAATGACATAATTATAATAAACATAATTTAATCATTTTAATGTTTTTATTGTACAACATTGGGGAGAATGTAAAAAATGTAAAACAAATATATTTTGAAAATGTAAAGAACAATAAACACACACTGCAAATGGAGAATATTCGCTAAAATAAAGAGTCATTGCACATCAAGACAAAACAATTATTAAATGCCAACAAGAAGAGATAAGTTTTAAGAGTAGATTTAAAAATAGATAAAGTAGAGGCAGTTTTAATGTGCACTGAAAGACTACTCCACAACTTGGGGCCAACAACAGAGAAGGCACGATCACCCCTATTTTTGACACGTGACCTGGAAACTTGTAATAAACCAGAATCTGCGGATCTAAGCACTCTTGACTCAGTGTATGGTTGTAACAGATCGGATAGATATTGTGGTACCAGATTATGAAGCGACTTATAAACAACCGCAACATTTTAAAATCAATTCTAAATTTGACTGGCAACCAATTCAACGAGACCAAAACAGACATGTTAGCTTTATATTTGTGCTTCCCATAAAGAACTCGAGCTGCAGCATTTTGCACCAATTGCAGATGAGAAACACATGACTGAGACGTGCTGATATACAGTTGGAGTCAGAATTATTAGCCCCCCTTTGAATTTTAGTTTCTTTTTTAAATATTTCCCAAATGATGTTTAACAGAGCAAGGAAATTTTCACAGTATGTCTGATAATATTTTTTCTTCTGGAGAAAGTCTTATTTGTTTTATTTCGGCTAGAATAAAAGCAGATTTTAATTTTTTAAACACCATTTTAAGGTCAAAACTATTAGCCCCTTTAAGCAATTTTTTTTTTTCGATAGTTTACAAAATAGGGGCGATAACCGTTTTCAAGGTATACTGCGGTTTGGAAAAGTCAAGGTTTTAAAACTGGCAAAATGTTTTGTAATACCATTCCTAAGGTATGTATAAGATTTTTTATTTACATTTTTGTTTTTTAGGACAACAGTATCTCCAGCAGAAAAGATATCCAAAGACGCTATTTTAAATTGTATAGAAATCTGTGTTTTTGAAACTAATGAAAACAGCAGAAGTCTATGATTAATTTGAATTATTTATGTTTAATGCTCCAAAATACTTTAAATCTTTCACAAAGTAAAATATATTGTGTTCAAAGGGGAAAAAAGTTTTTTGTTTTATACCCAAACATTTAAAAAGAATATATTTTAGAGCGGTAATTACAATACTGTGATACCGTAAAACCGTGATATTTTTATCCAAGGTTATCATACCGTCAGAATCTTATACCGGCCCATGCCAACTACAAAACAAACCATCGTTATGCAATGACTTTCCTAATTACCCTAACCTGCCTAGTTAACCTAATTAAACTAGTTAAGCCTTTAAATGTCACTTTAAGCTGAATACTAGTATCTAGTAAAATATTATGTACTGTCATCATGTCAAAGATAAAATAAATCAGTTATTAGAAATGAGTTATTAAAACTATTATGATTAGAAATGTGTTGAAAACATCTCTCTGTTAAACAGAAATTGGGGAAAAAAATAAATAGGGGGCTAATAATTCAGGTGGGCTAATAATGCTGACTTCAACTGTATAATGAGTTGCAATAATCCAATCGAGACATTACAAAGCGATCATTACCGTTTCAAATTTCTTTCGAGACTAAATTGGCTTCACCTTCATCAAAAGACAAAGATAATAAAAACAAGATTTGACAACAGCACTTATCTGCTTATTAAATATAGACAATACTGATTACCGTACTGATAACATATCGCCCAGCCCTAACAGATAGCCATACAGACAGATGGGTGGCTAGATAGGAAAGCAGGCAGGCAGATTGATAAAAAATATTATTTATAAAAGCACTGCAGCTACCATATAGCAACAGCCCCTGGCAACATATCAGCCAAAGAGACAGAGAGAGAGAGAAAATGGGAAAGCCCTAAGCAAAGAGACAGCTTCTGGGTCAGGGTACCCCAACCTTGTGGGTCCATGTTTTCAATTGTCAGAGAGACATATTTAGATCTTTAATTTGGGTTTCTATTGGCTTCAGCTCAGCTCAGCATCCTCGCCCCCACTGACGGTTTGTGACTATGGAAACTGGGTGCTCAGCTGGGTACCGTCTACACTATGCCTCTATTTTAGATAACCGATCTTGGTCTTCAAGGAATGTAGACAGAATCTGTGCACTCAAAGGCAGCAGAAATTCACCGGATGTTTTGCCTGTTCTAGGTTTTTCAGGGAACTGCATGGGCTGTGGAGAGAAGGGCTTCCGCTACTTCACAGAGTTTGCCAACCACATCAACCTGAAGCTCAGCACACAGCCCAAGAAGCAGAAGCACTTAAAGTACCACCTGCTCCGAAATGCACAGGGCATTCTGGTCAAGGGACCACCAATCTGCTGGAAAGGAATAGGTAAAGCTAAGCAGAACATTCCACATGCTATGCTAATCGTCATGAATGGGCATCTTACTATAGCAGCGGGTAGCATCAGCCACACATCTCTGGTGGATTATTGACAGCTAGAGACTAGGAGGAGGGTTAATTTGACCCTGTTCAGCATCCTGGGTCAGCCTGACCCATTCACAAGTGCTTGCCTTCTGAGACTGACAGTCCAGATGGCCGGCACACCTAGTTAAGCTCACTGCTGCCATGGTGACATGTCAACATTGGACCAAACAGCTTTAGCAGTGTGTGCATTTATTTCAAGAGTATTACATGCTTTACAAAAAAAAGGTCTAAAAAAGTTTACAGGCCCTTTCACACAAATGAACGAAACTATTGTGATACAGTTTTAGTAATCAGTCTAATTCTATACGAATGTCCACGCAAAATAAAAACTGCAAATAAAGTGTGCACATCCCACAAACTCCGCTAGGGCTGAGGCGTATGACAAAAAAGGCAATCATAAGCAAAAAACAAAACAAAACAAAACAAACCAAACCAAACCCTATCATACACCCGGCGCAATAAGGCACAAGATGTGTTTGCCGTGATTTGTTGCTGTTTTTAGACCAACGCAACCCTAATTTTCACGTTTTGCGCCACATTGTTTCAATAGCGAATTCATTTGCTCCACTTTGTGGACCCATGTTCTGGTTGGAAAAGGAGGTGTGTTAAGGCGCATTGTTGGTGCTTTGAATATTTTCATTCATTCATTCATTTTCTTTTCGGCTACAGCACTACCTACTGCGCCACTGCGTCGCCGCTTTGCTATTTTGAGGAACTGAAATAGACCCCGCCATTGACCAACTGAAACCACTTTTTTTTTTCAGTTTATTCATGACAATTTGCATTTGTATAATGTTATTATTATCAGCAGTATTATTTATTATATGCATATTTATATTTGTTTTAATAAAAACAAGTTTATATTTGTCCACACCTCAGGTTTTGGAGATGCATCACCATATGGGGCATAAGAATAGGATATGTGTTTGAATATAACTATATAATAGTTATAGTTTTTTGACCACACTTCGTTATTATTGCTCATTTATTCGTTTGCTGGAAATTAGAACTGAATTTATAAATAGTTTTGAAACAAATGTTTGCACTTAACAAACGAAATTAAATATGTAGGCTGATGGATGTCTTCAGCGGAGTGCGTACAACACCATTTCCTTATCCACGAAAGTAATGGAGTAAAGTAAAGAGTAAAAGTAAACTAAAGAAAAAGTAAAGAGGCCGAATGGAGGAGGCCCATTCTTTATCCTCGCACTGCAGATGGTCTGTTTAACTGTTTTCTCGCTAGTGAAGCATTCAGTTTTTCTATCTACAAAGTCTGCAATGTAAATAGCAAATGACGCAGCTGACTCTTAACGGGAATGGGAGATGAGACTCTGATTGGTTTAATGCAAGTTATGCTCAAAACACACCCATAACTCATTAAGCGAATAAGCACAACCCTGTTAAACCATGCGCCGGGGCACAAAGAGTTCCTTAAGAGGTCCTTAAAATAGCAAAAGTTGATTCGGACATGCCCTTAATGGTTTTGTGACATGCACTTTAGACTTTGCGTCTAGATCGTTAAGATAGAACCCAAAGTCTGCACACTGATAAACTGCTTCAAAAAATTGTAAGACTTGTTGAATGATTTTACTATGAGGTCTTCATCACCTTAATTAGGTATAACCTAAGATAAATAAATAAAATTAAGTAAAGTACACAATAAAAGTCAAATCCAAAAAAGTCCATATCACAGCTATAAAAATGAAAACACTGACTGTAATATAGTCATAATTATATGCATTATATTCATATTAGAACACTACACTTTGCTTGAATAGGGTTTGATTAATCGTAATTAATGAACATTGACAGACTCATTTATAGTTATTGTTCTTGGTGTGAATTCAGAAGGCCAGTTGTTAATATTTCCTAATCCAAAAGCGAATGATGGAAAGATCCTTACTAGCCACCATATATCAGACGAAAATCTCTTGCTATGCATTGTTTTACTGTTGCTTTTTCCTCATTTTATGTGCAGACAGCCGAATGAGAAATGCAGTCAGTAATATAACTGCCGGACCAGAGGAACAATCAGCACATGGACCCAATGACCTGCTCTCCAATTCAGGGCACATGCCTTTAAACACTATTAACCACACAGGTACAAAAAGATCAGGGTTGTGTACACATCATTTAAACATATGTTTTTCTTCAGAATGTATAATGACTGCATTGACTTCCAAGAACCTCTTTTATCTTTAAGTTAATATATTTTATGCTATCCCAATCACTCAGATCTGAACACCCAACACCACACATCTGACGGTTCCCCTCCCATTACTAATGGCAGTCATGTTCCAGCTCAACCTCTGCCACAGCCTGGAATAGTTGCCACTGGCCCTGGAAGGCCCACAGTAATAGGTAATCCTGCCCTCCAGCACTCACTATTCACTCAGGGGTTTTACTTCAAGCTTAGATCAGAGAAAGGGAAACCTCAATTTTACAGAGGCGGTCCCTTAAACTAATCCCCCCTCTAGACTTCACACCTCCAGTGAAAGAGAGCCCCCCTTTGGAAAAGTCTAAATGCTTTAAAAAGAGGCAGCTGTATTGTCTTGCCTTTTTCTCCTCCTCTTTTGTAGTTGGTGTCTGTCATTATTCAGCATTTGGGGCTGTAAAAGATCCCTCTCTTTTCTTTCAACACTCTCTGCCTATCACCTCCATAAAGTGCTGCTGTAAAGTCTCTTCCCTTCTCTCCCCGGCTCTCTGTCTGCATTGTAAAATGTGAGACTTCCTTCCTGATGCTTTGGTTTTCATTAGGATTTAACACATTTCCCCTTTTTTTTCAGCTTCTCTTTGCATATAAAGGGACACATGCACTCGCTTTTACAGTCTGGTTAATGTGTAACATAATAATCACTTCCTGCTTAGAAAGTGAATTTGCATACATCGTTTTAGTCTGCCAAATATAATCTTAATACAAAAAGAAAATGGTAAAATTAAACTTTAATACAAGCTTATCAAAAATTGTATGCTATAGTAAAAAGAAATACGACATCTGTTATATATAAAGTGCTCAGCAATACACCCCCTACTTATTTTCTATAGGATTATTTTCTAATAATATATTTGTGCATGCACTTTACATTAGTCAGTACCAAAGATAAAATAAAACTCAAGATCAGGGTAAAAGATTAGTACACCCAAATTATTGTGTTGGAGAAAAATATTAAATAAAAATTTTGAACAAAAAGTAAAAACAGGAAACATCAAGAGAAATTTAAATCTATATATATTTGATTGAGATTTTGTAGTTTGTAAATTTTTTTTGCAACTTTTGAATAGATTTTTATTGATTAGAACTCATATTTTATTGAATATAGCTGTTTAATAAAATTGTTTTGTTTAAATGCATCAAACGTTATTGGCTATATTTACTGACAAATGGTAAAAAATATTAATTTTCAAAAGAGGGTGTACTCATTTATGCTGAGCACTGTATGTGTGTGTGTGTGTGTGTGTGTGTGTGTGTGTGTGTGTGTGTGTGTGTGTGTGTGTGTGTGCACATGGATGGATGGATGGATGGATGGATGGATGGATGGATGGATGGATGGATGGATGGATGGATGGAAAAATACATGGATGGATGGATGTTTGGATGGAGAGATGGATGAAAATATAGATGGATGGATGGAAAGATAAATGGATGGAGAGATCGATGGACGGAAAAATGGATGGATGGATGGATGGATGGATGGATGGATGGATGGATGGAAAAAAAGGTGGATGGATAAATGGATGGATGGATGGATGGATGGATGGATGGATGGATGGATGGAAAAATAGATGGATGGATGGATGGAAAAAAGGATGGATGAAAAGATAGATGGATGAATGGATGGATGGAAAGATGGATTGATGGATGGATGGATGGATGGATGAAAGGATAGATAGATAGACAGACAGACAGACAGACAGACACAGACAGATAGATAAATAGATAGATAGATAGATAGATAGATAGATAGATAGATAGATAGATAGATAGATAGATAGATAGATAGATAGATAGATAGATAGATAGACAGACAGACAGACAGACATACAGACAGACAGACAGACAGACAGACAGACAGACAGACAGACAGACAGACAGATAGATAGATAGATAGATAGATAGATAGATAGATAGATAGATACACAGAGTGATGAATTATTTATCAGGAGTCGCCACAGTGGAATGAACCGCTGTATATTTAATTTTTTTTTAAATAATTGGATGATAAATATCATTTTAACCAGTTGTGATGCTTTTCAAGGTTCTATGGCAAATTCTGGGCCCCCCAAGAAGAGACATAAGGGATGGTCTCCAGAATCGTCTGCTCCTACAGAAGTGACCTCCAGACCTGCTCCCAACAGCACAAGCAATGGCACTAAATCAGGTAGACACACTCAAATATCTGTAGTGCCCTTATTTACCACTCAGACTGTGCAGTGAGTCAGTCTGTCCCTCTGAATAAGAGCACATACAGGATTTAGGGACATTGGAGGCTTAACCCAGAATCATGGGGGAGGTGGGGGATGGAAATTTACAAAAGTGCTCAGTAAGAATATTAAAATATCTGTGAGCAGCACAATTTGGGTTTCATTCAGACAGTATTTCAGCCTCTGCATTTGTGACGTATTATTCACCATGGTAGCAAAAATCCAAGTGATCAGGACTTATTTAAATTTGCATTCTTTTAGGAACTAGGAACCCTGTTTCATTTTGTGATGAAATAAGCAATTGATGGAGATATTGTAATACAAATAAATAATGGTGTAAGTGGCCTTATGGCTAGGAGGTTGCATTTAAATAAATACATAAATAAATAAATGTTACAACTCCAAGACCTCAGTAATCTACACCCCTGTCTCTGAGTGCTAAAATGTGATGTGATCTGATAGCAGCACAGTCTCTGCCAAAGAGGGCAATATTATTATTATATATATACAGCAAACCTGAACAGAGTGTTCTTCAAATGCTTTCATGTGAGAGCACTGAGAGCAAGCATACACAATAAGAAACAATATTACAAAAAATATAATGGATGACACGAGATTGGATTGATCATTTCAGGTGTTACCTGAGACAGTAGTTCCCAAGTTCATTAAGCACCCTTCCTTACATATAAGGTCAATGACACACCAAGTTGACTTCAAAGAACTAGTGCTGGTAAAAGTCTAGCTTGTTACATTAATTTGGTTTAAAATTCATTGAACACACCATATAGACTACAGCCAACAGTGAAATAGCAGGTCTTCTGCACTATGCATAGAGAATGAACAGTCCACATCAGCAAGTATAAATAATCTATATTTGTCATTCAAAACAAGAAACCAAAATTAGGACCACTTTGCTCTTTTCCATTACTTTTTGGGGTTTATTCTTATGCATTGACTCGTTCACTAAACTGGACATCAAATCAGAGCCATCTCTCACCTATTAAAAACTAATTCAATATGGTGAATCTAACGCCATGGTGGACAGGTCTTTTTACAGAACACTTTATACACGTTTTTCTCAAAACAAACAGGCCACTGACGAATTGCTTAGTTTCCTCTTGATTCTTCTAGTTATTTAGTTTTTTATTTTTAACATTTTTCTACTTTACACATTAAGTCTGAACCTAATGTCATATTACATACTGTAAATAAAGGCTTTTATGACATAATATACCATTGTGTGCTGAGCTAAATTAACTCCTTTGGTGACTTGGATTGTAAGTCATGTCTCTATTGATGCAGATTTACATCATGTGCATCATTTGGGGATGTGTTTGTCCTCAGCTGATACCGGGGCATCTGGATGTTTATCTGTGGGGTCTTCGCCGCCCCTTGCTATGGGTGAGTCTGTCACAGTGCCTGATCATCTGCTTCAGACATGTGGACTACGGCCGGTCATTTTTAAAGGTAAATTCTTAACATTATTTTATTTTTGCATCCTATTTTTGCCCATAAACCCAATAATTGTACATTATTTGGGCAAATATTAAGTGTTACAGGTGAGAGGGCTTGACAAACCACCTGTAGAAAACACTCTTTCATCTCTTTGACACTTTAACTGACACCAGTTTTACACATTTGCACCAGACACTTTCTTACAATCACTCCATATCACAAAAAAACATTGTGCATTTATGAAGTGTGCTTCACACAGGTGAGTGGGCTTGACAAACCACCTGTAGACACTCTTCTCTCTCTATAAAAAACACTCCCCCTCTTTACTTTAGCACTTTATTCTCTGAGCACTAACAGTTCCTTTGTATAATTAGCACTTCTTGTCTGTGTTGCCTCTTCTTGTTGAATCGCTGATTGCCTCCTCAATTGTAAGTTGCTTTGAACAAACGTCAATGTAAATGTGTTTACCAACTTGTATATAGAAAAATGCATATATACTCAAGCAACCTGGACACTTAGGGGGAAAAGTAGTCCTGTTTTTGGGAGGTTGGTGGTTGTTTTAGTCTACTGAGTGACGTGAGCAGTATCCAATAGCAGTTCCCACGTCTGTATCGTGGGCCAGCTGTTCATTTCTACTGTGTTTGTGTGTGTGTGTTTTTGTCTGTAGGGCACGGGACACTGCCTCATCTGTCTGGTAACCTTGAGGATGTGCTGGTGAGTGGCCTGCTGGAGAAATGCTATCGCAGTTCCCAGAACCTCCCACGTGTCTATGAGCAGTACGGCACCGCTCCGATACAGCCCATCTCCACTGAGATGCTGATCCTGCTTACTGTCTACTATCTAGTGCAGCTTGGTGAGAACAACAGTGTTCATGCAACTTCCACAGTCTTTTTATGCTCAGTAGTAAATATTTTGATACTGGGAGTGCCAAATATGACGAGTGTCCATTGAAAAACATCAGCTGTATTTACATTAGTGTTCCCTACAGTCTTTACAACTTAATCAGTCAGAATAATAAATACTAAATAAAACTAAAAATATAAGATAATTTTAAATAGTTAATAGTATATAACATAAATTATACTTCAATTACAGTTTAAAAAACTAATTTACAATTCGAAAGATGTTGGCTAAAACAATATTGACTTACAGGCCCGACAGACTTATCAGGCTTATAAGATTGAATTTTTATTCTGCTAAATAATAATAAAATAGCACTGGCTTACAATTAATTAAAAACGAATTCAAAATATGAATAAACAATAAATAATCTTAAAACACTGGTTTACTGTTAAAAAGCTCATCCAGAATATTAATAAATAGTATATAAATACTAAAATCACTGCTTATGTTTTTAACAAAAGATCATTTAAAGTAAATAAATGCTAGTATTATAATAGCATATACAATCACTGGCCATATTTTTTAGGTACACCTTACTTGTACCAGGTTGGACCCCCCTTCAGAACTGCCTTAAGCATTCATGGCATAGATTCAACAAGTTACCGGAAATATTCCTCAAAGATTTTGGTCCATACTGACATGATAGCATCAAGGAGTTGCTGCAGATTTGTCGGCTGCACATCCATGATGCGAATCACTTGTTCCACCACATGCCAAATGTGCTCTATTGGATTGAGATCTGGTGACTGTGGAAGCCATTTGAGTATAGTGAACTCATTGTCATGTTCAAGAAACCAGATGATGATTCTGAGATGATTCGCGCTTTATGACATGGTGCATTATCCTGCTGGAAGTAGCCATCAGAAGATGGGTACAATGTGGTCATAAAGGGATGGACATGGTCAGCAACAATACTCAGGTAAGCTGTGGCGTTGACACGATGATCAGTTGGTACTAATGGGCCCAAATTGTACCAAGAAAATATCCCCCACAACATTACACCACCACCACCAGCCTGAACCATTGATACAAGGAAGGATGGCTCCATGCTTTCATGTTGTTGACGCCAAATTCTGACCCTACCATCCGAATGTCCACTTTTTTCCAATCTTCTATTGTGCAATTTTGGTGAGCCTGTGCAAATTGTAGCCTCAGTTTCCTGTTCTTAGCTGACAGTAGTGGCACCCAGTGTGGTCTTCTGCTGCTGTAGCACATCCGCGCCAAGGTTTGAGGTGTTGTGCATTCAGAGGTGCTCTTCTACATACCTCGGTTGCAACGAGTGGTTATTTGAGTTACTGTTGCCTTTCTATCAACTGGAATCAGTCTGGCCATTCCCCTCTGACCTGGCATCAACAAGGCATTTGTGCCCACAGAACTGCCTCTCACTGGATATTTTCTATTTTTCTGACTATTCTCTGTAAACTCTAGAGATGGCTGTGCATGAAAATCCCAGTAGATCAGCAGTATCTGAAATACTCAGATCAGACCGTCTGTCACCAACAACCATGCCACGTTCAAAGTCACTTAAATCAACTTTCTTCCTCATTCTGATGCTCTGTTTGAACTGCAGCAGATCGTCTTGACCATGTCTACATGCCTAAATGCCTAAATGCACTGGGTTGCTGCCATGTGATTGGCTGGTTAGAAATTTGTGTTAACAAGCAGTTGGACAGGTGTACCTAATAAAGTGGCAGGTGAGTGTAAATAATAACAAAATAAAACATTTAAAAACTTTGGCTTCATTCATATAATCAGTATAATAAAGTAGGCATGATTACATTCTTGATTTTGTGTTAATAATGCTTGTTATCTGTAAATATATTTTTCAGTAAATTCAACATTTTAGACACTTCTAAATTCTTAAGGGTTTTTTTGCAGACATCTTAGCACCCCCTTCAGGTTTAAACATAATATTTTAAAAAAAAATTATACTTCCTTACTTATATAAATGAAAATTAACTCACTCACTTTCCTTTGGCTTACGCCCTTCTTCATAAATGGAAATTATGTAATTTATTAGTGAATTATCAGCATTCATTAGTATATTTTTCCGTCATGTCACAACAGCACCTGACCAGGCTCCTGTAATGGAAGACTTGGAGCAAATCTTCATGCGCTCCTGGCGTGAGTCTCACCTGACGGAGATCCGGCAGTACCAGCAAACACATGCTCAGTTTCCACCTCCTCTGCCCTGCCTCGCGCAGCCCCTCACTCCCTCTCAGCTGCCCTGGCTCGCCAAACTGGCCACTAGCTCATGTGGAGAAGGAGTTCTGGTGCTGGACACTGCACTCTCTCTGGCAGAGGCGCTGGAGGACACCTTTCACAGGCTGATGGATGGAAGATTGAGCCACACCAACTATGTGGTGATCATCTGCATGAACAGGAGCCAGGAAATAGAGTCATGTGTGGTGGTGACAGGTAAGTGGGTTACACATTTTCAAATAATCAGGGTTCCCACACTTCTTGAAAGTACTTGAATTTCAGACATATGGATTCAAGGCCTGGAATGTAGCTAAAAACAAACACAGGTCCTTGAAGTGCTTGAATTAAATTTGAAATGAAATTTCAAAAATTTTGTTATTTTAACAATTGTCATGCCAGGCCTGTAGCCAGCCTGGTGAAAGAGGTGGTTCTTTTTCTCAAAAAAAAAGACCTTTTTGCAGTTATTCGCCTCTTTTTTTATTTAATTATGAGATTTAAATACTGAATTTAGGTTACATTTTAAGCACTATTTTTTTACATTTCAGCATAACCATACTTTTTGATGTTCCAAAAATATTTAATATGAAAGATGACAAATATTTAATTTTAAAAAACAAATTCATTACATCATATTGTAATTTAAAAAAAACAAATTCATTACATCATATTGTAATTTAAAGCCTATTGTAATTTATTAGGCAAATAACAAACTGGCCAGCACAACTTTCCTTAGTCAGAATGTGGCCATTTGAATAATAAAAAATTAAAACATAATAATAATTTAGAGCTTCACAATTTTTCTAATCTCTCTTGTAGAAAAAGTACATTTGAAAATTCATGGATAACAACAATAGCCAAAACAGCATTCAAATTGATTTTAATATGGGCCGCTTTTGGTGCTTCACACTTTTTTATTGGTCATGTTTTCTTTCAAGAGTAAGGTCCAAGATTTAGAATAAAAGTTACTTGTCAAATGTTTTCTCTATTTAAAAACAATACAGTAGAGAAAGATGGCTTCACTTATGTCAGATGTTTTCTTGCACAGTTGGATGTTGGACTTTTCGATGGGTTATTTTTACTTTTTATGATGGCATAGCAGTCAAAATAGGACAAATGAGCTCATGTATGGGACAAATTCTGCAACTGACTGCATTTAATTTTAATATTTCTAGAAATGTTTAATAAAAAAAAATCTTAAATTAAAATCTTACACAAGAACTATGACAAATAATGCATATATTATATATATATATATGTATATATATATATATATATATATATATATATATATATATATATATATATATATATATGTATATATATATATATATATATATATATGTATATATATATATATATATATATATATATATATATATATATATATATATATATATATATATATATATATATTTCAGAAACCAGTTTTATATGATATATGGCAAGTATATTACAAGAATATTACCAGTTTTGAATTCAACAACTTTTATTTAAGTTCTTTGAACATTTGAACAACACTTTAAACTTTTTATAAACGACACATTCAAAACATTATCACTCTGACATGTTTAATGTAAATATTAAGTGTAAGAGAAATGTTATGTGCTGTAAGGACTTTCATGGTGCTACATACTGTATGCTGGTGCTTGATTTGAAATTAACAGTGCTTTAAAAAGTCCTTGAAAGTCCTTGAATCGGCTGTTTATGAAAGAGTGGGAACCCTGAATAATAAAGGTATATTTTTTTAAAATGTGTTTAGACTTATGGATTTATTTTTTTATTATTATTTTTTTAACCAAATATTTGTCTATAATGGAATTGAATTCAACTTTGATTATAAGTTTATGTACACTGTCTACAATTTCTCACAGGGAAGCACCAGACTCGTGCTCTAGCCGAGTGTCTTCTTTCTCCCAGTGATTGTGTGAGAGAGATTGTTCATGAACTGTCTTCTGGGATGGCAGCAGAGCTGGGGTCTTATTTCAGTTCTTTAGGTCCAGGTAAGACCTCTGCTTTGCTTTGTTAATCTTTCCTATGCTATTTTTGCAACGCAGTTTTTAAAAATCTCTATACCACTTTTTCAGATGGAGATGTGGAAGCTTTGCTGGAGAAAGCCAGCCCTGAAAACGCCATAGAACCATCAGGAGATAGTCCTAAACCTAAGTGCACTGGTGAGACTACCAACTTGTCTGTTTAAAGGAACAGTTCACACAAAAATGAAAACTGAATCCTTATTTACTCAACCTCTAGTGGTTCCAAACCTTTATACGTTTCATTTTTCTGCTGAACCTAAAAAAAGATAGTTTGAAGAAACCTGGAAAACGATAAACACTGACTTCAGTAGTTGGAGAAACAATACTATGGAAGTCAATGGTTACAGGTTTCTTCAGAATATCTTCTTTTGTGTTCAACTGAAAAAAGAAAGTCATACAGGTTTTGTGACAAGTGAAGGGTGAGTAAATGACAGATATTTAGTATTCAACTATGATGTTAATCTGGTGACTACCTTTGGGAAATGTGTGTTGACCCTTCAGTGTTGATTGTTTTGACAGAATACTTTGTAGAGTGGCATGAGATTCGGCCCATTCAACTCGCCTTGGCACGGAAGCTGCTCTCACATGTTTGTGCCATCGCTGATTCCAGCACACAGAACCTGGACCTCGGTTCCTTTGACAAGGTTGACTTTTTAATCTGTGTTCCACCCTCAGAGGTCACCTTTCATCAAGTCGTCCTTCACCTGTGGAACTCAGGTAAAAAAAAAAAGCTACTTATTACCCATAAGCCTCATTCACCCTTACTAAAAGAGAAGTATATTTCAAGCTTAGTTTATCATGTAAACTTTTTCTTGGATACTACATTTGGGAAGTATACTAATAGTATTGTACTACTAATATACTATAAAGGGTATAATTTATATGTCTCTTGGAACTAAATTAAACCATCTTTCAGTACATGACCATATTTATAAAAACGACTAAATAAATAAGTTCTGTGGGTTTTATTTCTCTCTCACCTTCTTTTGTTGTGTTTTTAGGAGTGTTACGGGAGTTAGGACTCGACCAAAACTGCTTGTCGCTGAAGGAGGCTGAGCAGTATGTGGTACAACTGAACCAGAGTGCAGTGGGAAAGATTAACAACCTCATTCAGAAGTCAAAGATGAACCCTTACACGCTCTTCATACTGGTGCATGATCACGCACACTGGGACGTCAGCAGGTAATTTTACCTTCTCCTTTAACCATAAACTCCTATTTGCTTGGCTTTTGCTGGAACGGTCTCTTGCATATTCATTCTTCTGGCAGTGGGCAGTGCAGTGGAGGAGACTCTAGTGTAGGACTAGTGGACGGTCTGCTGAACTGCAGGCAGATTCGAGACGCTGCCAATATCCTGACGCTCCACGTGACTTCATTCCCCTTCACCCTGCAGACTCAGTACACCCGCATCAGCCCCTATAATGAGATCCACTGGCCTTCAGGATTCAATAATGTATGAATATCATATAAATTTCAAAATCTTTCATTGCAGTTGATTACAAACACATTTTTTCTAGCGGTTACATATATTGTTCATGTGTTTTTGCTCATCTAGGATGTAGATCTTTATCATGAGAAGACAAAGTACTTTGGTGTGTCTGAGCTGCTAGAGACGACCCGCTCTGGAAGTGGCCTTCCTCTGCTACGATATGACAGTTCCTTTGAGAGTATGGCTGCTGCTCTGGAGGAAAGGTGTGTTTTCAGTGTTATGAAAATAAGTTTTAATATTGCATCTAATAATTTATGTATAGTTAATATACATTAAAAATGTTTTTAAGCATCAAAACCAAAACAATCTGTAATATTCTGTTTATTTTTATCAGTATTTACAGATTTACACCTGGTAAATGTAATCCAGCGCATCAATTGTTTAAATATCAAAATAAAACATCTCTCTAACTTATTTTAAAATAAGAATCATTTAATGACATAAAAAAGGCATAAGTGTGAATAATTATATATACAGTTGAAGTCAGAATTATTAGCCACCCTCTGAATTTTTTTTCTTTTTTAAATATTTCCCAAATGATGTTTAACAGAGCAAGGAAATTTTTACAATATGTCTGATAATATTTATTTTCTTCTGGAGAAAGTCTTATTTGTTTTATTTCGGCTAGAATAAAAGCAGTTTTTAATTTTTTATGAGCCATTTAAGGTCAAAATTATTAGCCCCTTTAAGCTAATTTTTTTTTCGAATGTCTACAGAACAAACCATCGTTCTACAATAACTTGCCTAATTACCCTATCATGCCTAGTTAACCTTATTAACCTACTTAAGCCTTTAAATGTCACTTTAAGCTGTACAGAAGTGTCTTGAAAAACATCTAGTAAAATATTATTTACTGTTTTCTTGGCCAAGATAAAATAAATTAGTTGTTTTATATGAGTTATTAAAACTATTATGTTTAGAAATATGTTGAAAAAAATCTTCTCTCTGTTAAACAGAAATTGGGGGGGGGGGAATAAACAGGGGGGGGGTAATAATTCAGGGGGACTAATAATTCTAATATATATGAAGAGTTCAGATGCAAAAATCTCTAAATGCCATCTAAAATGTCCCTTCCAAAATGAGAATTTTTCTCAGCCTTCTATATTTATGTTCAGTTATTTCACTTCAAATGCAACGAAAAGAACGTATTCGTCACTATAAAAGTAAAATTACTGAGTCCACATACAGGAGTTGGAGGAAAAATGCTAATTTTAAAAGAAAATATTACATTTTTCATGAATGACATAAACATTAAATTTTTACTTATATAATATGTTTTATATGTGCATAAAATCATGCTTGTAAATATTATTTGATGTGGACACCAAACTGGAACAGCTTGTCTCATAAAGTTTGGGGTCAGTAAGATTTCCTTTTAAATTAAATTAATACGTTTACTCATCAATGACACATTACACTGATAAAAAGGTATTAGTAAATACATTTATTATATTATATTATATTATATTATATTATATTATATTATATTATATTATATTATATTATATTATATTATATTATATTATATTATTATGTTACAAAAGATTTCAGTTTCTTTAAATCCATGCAGTTCTTTTGAAAATAGGAAACGCACACTTGTTTATACATCTTTAGTAATATAAAGAAATGTTTCTGGAGTAGTAAATTTGCACAATAGAATGTTTTCTGAATTATTATGTTACACATGGTTACACACATGGTTAATGATGCTGAAAATTAAACCATAATAAAGTAGAAAACCTTTACATTCATTTAGGAGATGCTTTTATCCAAATCGAATTACAATTGAGGAGAAAAGAAGCACTTAAAATCAGACCAGAGTGTAGCAATATATAAATGCCATGACAAGTATAAATTAGTTTAGCATTTATTTATTTATTTATTTATTTATTTATTTATTTATTTATTTTTAAATGAGTCCATTGAGTGTTTGTAGGAAAGTGCCTAGAGCATGTAAAGAGGAAAGAGTATGTTTCATACAAGTGGATTATCAAGCATGAAGCACACTCAGAATTGCATGTTTTCCCAGAAACATGGATTGTTAAAAAAGTGTCTGGTGTATATAAATTATTATTATTATTATTATTATTATAAATTGTATTATCTTAAATAAAATATCTTTTACTTTTATTTTTAATGAAAAAACAAACAGTCAGCAAAAGAGACTTCAATCAAAAACATATAACCAACCTCAAACCTTTTCCTCTCTCTTCATTGAATGCAATGTTTTACTTGCTTGTATAAACTCCCATTCCTTTCTTTCCTTCAGGTTCCCAAAACTACACAGCGCTGTGATTCGCACCCATGTCCTGATCCAGCATTACTCTCTGGCCCTGATGGCTACAGCGGGCGGCCAGGCTTTACAGGCTCTGCAGAAGCACATCTCAGTGGAGACGCTAGAGATGGTGCAATGTCTCCTCAACACCTCTCAGCATTGTCCTAGCCGTCATGGTCACATGCTGCTCCTGAGGATCCCGTCTCCAGCTCTCGCTGCCTTGGCACACCAGCGCCTCTGCCATGTGCGCAACAGACTCGGCCTTCACAAGCAGTTTGAGGTCATCCTGGGGGATCCATGCTCCGCTCTTTCTGTAGGAAAACACTTCCTGGATCAACTGAGGGTAATTACTTTTCATCTGTTTGTTGAATATGCTGCCTGGCCAGTAAAATAAAATACTTGAGAGTCGATAATATGACCTTTAGTGCAGTATCTGGATTATGTTAAAATGGAAAACTTTTTTAATATGTGAAGTTTATTTATAAACTAATTTCGAGAAGATCACGTGCTTATGATTGATCACAGCTGGTCCCGAAACGGCTCATGATTGATTCACCAATCAGATGATTCCTAACTCACTATAAATTACCAGAGTTTTCTTATCTCAGTATCTTTGTCTTGAAGAATCCCCCCCTACCCACCCCTACTTCTCCTACTTTCCAGATGGGCGACACGGTGGCCCAGTGATAAGCACTGTTGCCTCACAGCAATAATGTCTTTGGTTAAAGTTCCTACTAAACCAGTTGACATTTCTGTGCAGAGTTTGCTCATTCTCCCTGTGCTCATGTGGGTTTTCCCCGGGTTCTCCGGTTTCCTTCCACAGTCCAAAAACACGCCACCTAAGTATATGAAACATAACAAACTGATACCATAGCCAAGCTCTTAGCAAGAGTACATCTCTCCTTAGCCATCCTATATCTGTCATTAGCCAGAAATAAGTCGGGAGAGTTCATCGAGATCTACCAGGGCTCGAGGATCTCATAAGCTCAGGGCTCTCTCCTGGGACAGCATGCCAAACAAGCTTTATTATCAATCATCAGCTAAGTGTGAACTCTTGAAAATATGTAAAAAGCCTTCACATCATCTACTGTAGATATTGTCATTCTTCTAGTGATGTCTAGTGACTTGCTTTTCTTCTCATTTGTATATAGCTTTGGATTAAAAACGTCTGCTATATAAATACATTTTAAATTATTGACAACAAAACTATTAAACCTAACTGAAGGCCCAGGAATACTTCATACAAAATCAAAGAACAAACTGAAATTATGCCATTTTGAACAATAACCAACTGAAATGAAGCTTTTTATAGAGTTAATTTCGTCAGTTCAAAACAACTCACCAAAGCACTGCCTGAAATGAACTCAAAAAGGTCTGAAATGGCGTTATTTCAGTTTGTTAAATTTTGTTTGGAAACTGGAACTTGATTTCTTCCTCCCACATCGTTTCTCATTTCACGAAGGTCAGACAAGAGAATGACATCCAAAACAACACTAGCCACATGAATACACTGGAGAGTCGAGTAGCAGAGCTGGTACAGATCATAGACTGTAAAAGATATGGTCGTAGTTTCCGTGACGTCACCCATTATATGGATTTCTGAAGAACACAAAAGAAGCTACAAGTAGGCATGGCCAACCATCGCCATTTTGTTTGTGCGTCATCGCACTGACTGGGGGATACCAAACAAGGGCAAAGAGGCGGAGCTACAGACGCCTGCTAGCATTTTGGTTAGACAGGCTTTTCTTTGGGAGAAATGCTTAATACTTCATTACCTGTGACTCGTTTGTGTTCTGACCACTTGTGCTTGGCTGTACACTATATTAATAAAGTGTTTAGTTTTTTTAAAACACTGTTGTAATACATTGAGCCACTAAGCATTGTTTTTATGAAGTTTTTCTACTGGAGGAAAACGCGAATTACTTCCAAACACTTCAAATATAGTCTGTGTTAGTAAATGCAAGGCTATTTATGAAATCCAAGCATAACACTGTATGACAACGCTTCAGATGACTGTTTTATAGCCTACAGCTAACCAATCTGTCAGATTCGGGAGTGAATTCAAATTCTAAAGAAAATTATAAATGATAAATGATCTTAAATAAAACAAATACATTTATAGAGATGATATAAGTATATAATTTCACCCACCTGGGATATGGAGGCAACTTGAAAGGTTTGTGAGCACAATTAAGTGCACAGCATGCCATATCATCTGATAATTGTAGGAAATAATTCCAAAAAGCAAGTGACAGTGTAAAGCTGGAATCAACTGAGGTGAAGTGACGGTGACCAGGGAGACCTAGCTGTCACTTAAGTGGCCACACTCTTAATTATGCAGACTTAATAAAACTTAATATAAACAAAATGGATTTTGTTATAAAAAAAATTCACCTCCCTCACAGTTGTCATGAAGGGTAGTATTAGCTATATGAACCAAAATTGTTTTTTGTACCAGGCTGTAAACACCTTTTTTGCTGTTGTAAAGTTGCCGATTTTAACAATAGGCTAAATAGAAATTTGCTCTATTATGGCGCCAGGAATAGCGGAATTTCGATTTCAATTTCACGAGGGAGAGCGGGAGGTTGCTGCTTGGTTAAAATGTATATGCACCTGTATAATCACTTGCTGAGAACCTTTAAAGTCTCACTGGGCATCACACACTGGATAAGAAGCCCAATTTGTTTTTATTTCTTAAACAACTACAATAAATGCATTTTAAGGTTAATCCGGATTTAATTGTGAAAGAAAGATTTATTGACCACCAACGGACCTGAACCCCACTGAACATCTGGAGATATAGTGGCCACAAATAAATGACCCCAAAGATTTTCAGTGAGGTTCAGGCCAATTGATGGTCAATTCATGTGAGAAAATTAAACCTTAGCTTGAGCCAAAGAACTTTAGAATTGTCCTCCTTCAATTTAATTGGTTATTAGAATTAGAAAGCTAAGCACTGCACCATTTTTTTAATGTTAAATTGTAATTCCTAAACATATAATGTGCCAAAAACATATTAAATATTTGCTTGTTCAAATCTGTAAAAAAAAAAAAACCTTTTTTGGCCATTAATTGTTGTGTGTATTATTGCTGATATCCATCATTAATTGTGGATCTATTTGCTTTTAATGTGTCTCCAGGTATGGCTGAAGATCTTGGATCCAGACTGGGCTCCTCGCACATATCTAGAGCTGGAGGCTTTACCCTGTATACTCATCTTAACCGGCATGGATCCACAGGGAGAATCTTTACCCAGGTTAAACACTAATAGCAACTTGCTTATTTTTTAGCCTGTGGATTATTGTAGAATTATATATGTAAATCTAAATGTAGATGAAGCTGATAAATATCTACTTATCATTTGACTTAATTTAATAATTAAAAAACGCTTCTGTTTCTGCAAAATGTTTAATTATTTACCTAGAACTGTTTACCTAGAAATGGGCCTTTTAAAGCTTGCTAATCTATTTTGTTTGTTTACTTAGAAAATGGTTGGTAAATTTGTACAGAGGTCAGCAAGACCTTAGAAAACAATTACCTGAGGCAATTTAAGGTCTTTTTCTAAATTATTTTGTGTTGTCACATTTGTTTTTTAAAATGGTTAGTGAGTTGCAGGTTTTTTAATGACAGATTTTAGTATCACTTTAGTCATAATACTACATCACTATATTATTCTATGTAGATCATGTGTTAAATTGTAAATATCATGTTTTAAGCTATATATTGCTATTATGAGATCATAAAGAGAAAAGCATGCTTGCAAGATTTGATTTGAGAGCACAAAGGGAGCTGTTCTTTTCAGTGGTTATTAATCAAGTCTTGGAAATTCATTAGTAATTCATAGGAAATAGCACCTAAAATTATATCACAAATAATAGCTCTACTTTCTTGGTTTGTACTAGACGAGTTGCACGCCACATCTTTTAAAATGTGAATACACTATTTTTCATGACTGTACAATGCTAATGTTTGCATTGTCGTCTCATCTTGTATTGTTGAATTTTGCCATATTTGATGATTAGAGAGATTGTTTTGGACTGTTTGTTTAGTAACTTGTAGGTCTTGTCACAATAATCAATATATTGACTTATCGTGCAATACTTGGAGATGACCTCAATAGTTTTTGCCATTGCAATATATATTTACAAATAATGTTAAAGCCATTTTACAATGACATTTACATTCTAACTTACTGGTGTCAAAGTTTATAATTGGACATTTACCTAATAGGACATTAATTAGTATATATAATGGGACATTTACCTTTTTACATTAAATTATAGAATCTAAATAACCTTAAGAATAAGTATTTTAAAAAGTTTGGCTATTTGCATTATTATTATGGCATAAAATTATCTTAAAATGACACAAATATCAACAATAATATGATAGTAATATCGCAAAACAAAAATTCCTTATCGTGACATGCCTAGTACCTTGAAATGAACATATCTCATCCAATGTTTGATACCTTTGGATTTTCATCCGATGTGTGACCACAATTAGGCTTACCTCACACCCATGTTGTTCCTCTGTCTTCAGATCTCTGAAGTATTGTGACCTGCGTGTTATCAGCTGCTGGTCTCTGCAGCGCACAACCTTGGAGCAGGAGCTGGGACTAGCCGCCTACTTACTCAAGTCAAAACAAGAGTCCCAGCATGGGCCGAACGCACCCAGTGACCTCTCTGAGAGTGACCCTGAAAAACTGAGCAGCACTGACAACGAGGAGGAAGAGGTTGTGGTGGATGGTCAGTATTGCAAAGCTGGAATACATAAGCATAAACCATTTACTGTAAAATGTATGGGAAAGTATTACAGCATAGAGATCATTTATACTCTAAATTAAATAGACATTGTCATGGTCAAGTCCAGTGTTGGGGAAAGTTACTTTAGAAAGTATTACAATATCGAGTTACTCCCAAATACACAGTACTTTTTATGGCAAGTAATTTTTGAGTTACTTTTGTATTACTTTTTCTTACCTGGCTGAGGCTTGATCTCTTTAAGAACGTGCAGGGTTCTCAAGAGCTCTGGAATTAACAACACATTGTATAAAATACACCTTCATTTACCTTTAAAAAACACATAAAAAATAATGTAGGATAATGTTATCTTCTGAGAACTTCCTGATGCCTATACTTGCCATATATACAGAATAATGAAAGTTTAAAGCAATGTGTTTTTGCTACTTTTGTACTTTTTGTCTTATTAGTCAAGTAAAATTACTGTCCATCCTCCCCAATCCTCTTTTTTGATGCGTCCAAAATATTGAGAATACTTCCATCACAGAAATGTAAGGATTTGCCATCTTGGTTTCTGTCCGTTCCTGCATTCTTTCATTGAGTGTGTGACTCAATTTGACTATGTTCATTTTAATTCAGCTATTTATTTTGTTAATTTATTAACTCGCATTACATTTCTTTAAAAAGTAGCTCAAATATTGTTATTTATTTTTTTAAGTAATGCATTACTGTACTCATTGCTTAGAAAAGTAATTTTATTAAGTAACTCGTGTTACTTGTAAAGCCCTACCCCCAACACTAGTCAAGACACACCACACCTGCCCAAAATTTTCTGATAGTTAGAGAGGAAGAATATCAAGATGTTAGTCAGCTCAGCCTTATACCATATTCAGTCTTCAGCACAGCTTTTGGGAGGAAGAGAGGACCATTTCCCAAAATTCCAGCATCTCCTCATTGTCCTTCAACACCTTATGTAAGAATATCCACTTCAAATGACACATGTGCACGTGGGTAGAGCTGCTTCTTTCCTTTGGGGATATTTCTAATAATCAGAAACAATCAGTCAATCAATCAGAATCAAAATCTATATTGATTTAAAATGAAATGATGACTTTTAACACATGTTCTACTATCTTTGTATCATTACTGTTAGAAATGCTCTGGTCTACTGACAATAAATCAAGTACCTTTTTTGTTCCAGACTTTTCCAAAATGTCTGTAATCTGTAAACAAGATGTCAACAGCAGGCAAACTACTATAAAGGGCAGAGCAGTACAATATTTACAAGTATTTCTTACTGGAAATAATACTGGAAAAAAATCTCAGAATACTGAATTGAGGGAGGGTTTATATGGAGGGGCACTGATCACCTTCAGAAAGGTTTAGATTGTATTTTATTTTCATACAATGCATATTAAAATCACATTTATAAATGCTGAGGTCCTTTGTTTACAGTTATGCCACATACTGGCAGAGAGTGAATTTGCATTTTCATTTAAACCGTTTCACTGAACCTATTGTTTTTGTTTTGTGCAGGAATGTTTTATGTAGCATCATTTCAGGTTTTAAAGCCAGGATTTTGAAATGATATGTTCTAAGTTATATTTGAAACCTCCCATGCTACATGTACAGTATGTAGCATCTTTCTTTGATTAAAATGCAGTGGTTGCCTTAATTTTAAATGGTTCAGTCTGTAAAAGAGCAAATAAATAAATCAAATTGTACATGTACTGATATTTTTATTCTTTCTTGTTTCTTGCTTCTTGCTTACAAATAACTAAAATAAATGGTTTTAAAAAAACTCTGCAAATGGAATCAGCCCCTTTTTGTATTAAAAAAAAGATAAAGCAATAGGAAATAAGCAATTGGAATCTTCCCATTTGTTTGCAAAAATATGGCAACCAAAATCAGACATAAAAAAATATTGGTGCATCACTAGTTATAGTGTATGAATATAGAATATGTGCACTTTCTCCATGGATATTCTTGCGTATTCTTTGGCAAAAGTTGTCCTTTAATTGTAACTTTTCTGTTCGCCCCAAAAGGAAAATCTTGTCATCATTTACTCACCCTTCACTTGTTCATTTGAGTTTCTTTCTTCTGTTGAAAACAAAAGAAGATATTTTGAAAAATGCTGGGATCCATTGACTTACATAGTATTTTTTTCTATTATGGAAGTCTGTGTGTGCCACCAACTAGCATTCTTTAAAATATCTTCTTTTGTGTTCAACAGAAGAAAGAAACTTATAAAGGTTTATAAACACATGAGGGAAAGTAAATGATGAGGTCATTTTAATTTTCGGGTGAAATAACCCTTTAAAACGGTTTTAGCATTCTTTTTGTTATTTAAAATAATATATGTTAATGCTTTTTTTGCCAATTTAATTCCATAAACACATTGCAATGGCATGGAATACCTAACCTATGAATGAACTATCACTTCAAACTGACAGTCAGCCCAAAAGGGAAAATTCTGTCATCATCATTCACTAACCCTTGACTTGTTCCAAACCAGTTTGAGTTTTTTTTATTTTGTTGAACACAACAGAAGTATTTAAAAGAATTTTGGAGACTGCTAACCACTGACTTGCATATCAGAAAAAAATTAATACTATGGAAGTCAATGGTTACCGGTTTCCAACATTCTTCAATATATCCTTGTTTGTGTTGATCAGAACAAAATACACAACAAGTAGAGAGTGAATAAATGATATAATTTTCTCATTTTTGGTGCACCTTTAACAATAATAAAGCATTGGAAAAATATCAGGCAAAGTGGGCTTTGCTTTTTAAAAAGAAAAGTGGTAAATTCAAAGGTTGCAGTATGTATTTTAAGGAATCACCTAAAACTGACCTTGCCTCTCTCTGGTGGTCTATAGTAAACAACGATCTCCCTAGAGTGGGTAACCAGGCCTCGCCAGCTGCCTCTCAGCGCCCACAGCCTGACTGTAATCCTCTGGATCCAGAAAAGCAGCCCAAGCAGAGGCGACAGTCCAAATCCACTTCGTCTGGCTCTTCGTCCACACGAGCCTCTCCTCTGCGGCAGAGCTGCTCCTGGGCACGTAATCTCAGCCGTCCGCCTGTGGTGCTGCTTCCTAAAGCCGTCTACGACCCTCATCACCACTTTGGATTCCAGTGGTCTGCCCAAGTCTACTTCTTTCCTTCCTCACCCTTCAGTGGAGTGGGTCAGCTCCTTTAGACCCCTGCTCAGCAAGATGATGACCTGCACTGAACAGTCACTGTACTATCGCCAATGGACCATCCCCAAACCCCATCACATGGACAGCACTAACCGAGCGGAAGGACGAACTGATAACTTCCACCCACGAAAGTTGCTGCTGAGTGGGCCCCCACAGGTAAATGAGGATCTAGAAGGCTAAACAATTAATGGCAGTGACTGCGTTTGGATGATGGGTTACAATGGAATTTGCTGTGTGTTCAGGTGGGGAAGACAGGGGCATATCTGCAGTTCCTGGGGATTCTATCCCGCATGCTGATTAGGCTGATGGAGGTGGACATCTACGATGAGGAAGACATCAACTGCAGTAAGTATCGTGGAAGGAATCATGGGGTCACTAAGACTGACAGACACATAAGAGTCCACATAAGAGGACCAAAAATGAAGACTTTTGTTCTCTCATTTAAGTACATCATGGCCACATTGTATACATTTATTGTCTTAATTTCATTATGATTAAAAAGAGGGAGCAATTTAGTACATGAATATGATTTAAGCTACAATAATGGGGAACAAATTAGGTCATGTAGATGAAACTTAGTATGTAGCCACAATATATATCAAGGATAGGCAGCTTCTGTCCTTGAGGGCCACTGCCCTGCAGAGTTTTGCTTTAACCCTAAAGAAATACAACTGTCTGTAGCTATCTAGTGATTTTGAGCATATTCTGTGCACTTCAAATGGGATATATTATCCTACAAATGCCACTTTAGGGTACTTTTCCAAATCAGAGTGCTCAAACTGACCATTTCAAAGGGATCAATCAAAGGGATTAGGGCATAGGGATGAGCCATTATGAATGGAATGCAGTGATTAATTACCTTGTTTACTTGTGTTTAATAAAATCAACCCAATCAGTTGGGTTGGAGCTAAACTGCACAGGACAGTGAACCTCCAGAACCAAAGATACATGTATCTGATATACAATTGAAGTCAGAATTATTAGCCCCCCTGAATTGTTAGCCCCCCTGTTTAGTTTGTTCCCTAATTTCTCCTATTTTTTTTAACACATTTCTAAACATAATAGTTTCAATAACTCATTTCTAATAACTGATTTATTTTATTTTTGCCATGATGACAGTAAATAATATTTGACTAGATATTTTTCAAGACACTTCTATACAGCTTAAAGTGACATTTAAAGGCTTAACTAGGTTAATTAGGTTAACAAGGCAGGTTAGGGTAATTAGGCAAGTTATTGTATAACGATGGTTTGTTCTGTAGAATATTGAAAAAAATATATAGCTTAAAGAGGCTAATAATTTTGTCCTTAAAATGGTTAAAAAAACTGATTTTATTCTAGCCGAAATAAAACAAATAAGACTTTCTCCAGAAGAAAAAAATTATATCAGACATACTGTGAACATTTCCTTGCTCTGTTAAAAATAATTTGGTAAATATTTAAAAAAAAAAAGAAAAAAAAAATTAAAAGGGGGGCTAATAATTCTGTATACGTAACACATTTTCACACATATATTCCCCCAACCACCCATATTCAAAAACTCTTAGTGATCTAACCTAAAAATGGCAAAAATTATTACCAACTTCACCAAAACAAAAATAAAAAAACAATATTTAAAAATCCATTTAGCTCAAAAATCAGAGGCAGCGTGAAACCTTTTGTTTTATTTTTCATGAGAAAAAATGCCCAAAAGCACACACATCAATCTAAGTGCCCAGCCATCTGTCTGATGAACAGCCGGTGTGCTTACAACTTTACACGGTTTGTGTGAGCCTTTTTAATTTAATATATATATTTTTGGAGCTTTGATGTTGCTGCTTTTTTGAATATGTATTTTTCATGAGAACTATTTACAAATCTCAATCTGGTATTGCAAATAAATTGTTTATTTGTATCAGTCTCTGTCAGATCCTTAAAGGGATCATTCACCCCATTCATATCTGCACTTCCTATAAAGTATGTATCAGTGAAATGATTTATATTTTTTATTCTCCAGACTGCGAGACAGATTTGGCGCGATATCATCAACCTGTTGCATCATGCCCCAACACCGAGACTGTAAGAGGGATGCCTTTCGATTACACCATCCATGACCCTAAATACGAGGACATAAGCACTGTCTACTCACCAGACTTCACTCCAAATTCAGATGGTGAGACCAACAAGACAACTGCGCATTTAATTTTAGTTGAGTGTTAAGGTGTACATTTGAGTTGGTAAGTATTATTCAAATGATCTTTACTTCTTTAGATGGAAACTCCAGGAGGCAGGAAGATGTTTATCTACGCAGACGAACAGCACGGATCAAGCTTTCTAAATACGCAGCATACAACACATATCATCATTGTGAACAGTGTCACCAGTATATGGGTTTCAATCCACAGTATCAGGTGAGTTCTTTTATCAAACAGCTCTCTTCAATACTTCATTCTGATTAGCCAAAGACAGTTTGATGGTACATTATCACTTACTGTTTGGCTATAAACAGGAAAACCTTATTTTTGTGCACATAATTTGTTCTGACTTCATTTTGGGGTGTTCATTTTCTGTTTGCAGCTGTACGAGTCCACCCTTCATGCCTTTACCTTCTCTCACCTTCTACTGGGAGAGGAAATCCAGCTCTACTTCATCATCCCCAAATCTAAAGAGCACCACTTTTCTTTCAGCCAATCAGGAGGCCAGTTAGAGAGCATGAGACTTCCACTTACTTCTGATTGGGTAATGACCAGTATTAAACTAGTAAAAAATCAAATGTGCTCTGAGTGCATGATAAAAATGGCATGAAAGAGCTTAGTTGACTAGTTCCAGACTAGGTTTTTAGTGACTAAAATCTAGATTTAATGCTTGCAGAGTCCGGATGTTATCAAAAGTCCAATTTTCACACCCACCACTGGTCGGCATGAACACGGCCTGTTTAATCTCTATCATGCCATGGAAGGAGCCACCCATCTGCACATTCTAGTGATTAAAGAGTATGAGATGGCCGTATACAAGAAATACTGGCCCAACCATATAATGCTTGTCCTGCCCACTGTCTTCAATGGAGCTGGAATAGGTAACCATCAGTAGATTATACTGGTCATGCTGTGGTCATTGCGAGGTCTAATAAATTTGCCTTCTTTCCCACATCCTCAGGAGCAGCTCACTTTCTGATTAAAGAGCTCTCCTATCATAACCTGGAATTAGAGCGAAGTAGGCGAGTAGAGCATGGCAATCGCCCACAAGACGTCTGGCCCTTCATCATCCTCGCAGATGATTCCTGTGTCATGTGGAACAGTGTTGATGTAGATCCAAAAAGGTGCTACATTTTGTGGTTTATTATATATTATTATATATATTTATTTTTAATAAATGGTACAAACATTTTATTTTATTGTGATATTAGGGAAAAAGAGAGAGCGAGAGATATTTGGCTTTTGTATCTATCTATATAAATTGTAATATTATTTTTTATGTATAATTATTGTAAAAATTAATAGTTGTTATTAAACCTTATTTGTAAACTACACTGGTGGTCTTAGACGGTCAAAAAGGGATGAACGCCTGTAAAATACCTGCTTTTTTTTCTAGTACAATCAAATATGTTTTTATTTAATAATATTTTTTCAGATTTTATAGTACAAAGGTGTGTGAGTGTGTGTTTATTTCACACTTTTGATGTTTTAGAGTGTGACACCACTGATGTGTGCTGATGACAACAATCTCAAATGTGGGTGTCACTGTGGCGCAGTGGGTAGCAAAATTGCTTCACAGCAAGAAGGTCACTGGTTAGAGCCTCGACTGGGTCAGTTGGCATTTCTGTGAGGAGCATGTTCTCCCTGTGTTCGTATAGGTTTCCTCTGGGTGCTCCGGTTTCCCCCACAAGTCCAAAGACATGTAGTATAGGTTAATTTGGTAAGCTAAAATTGGCTGTAGTGTGTGTGTGTATGAATGAGTGTGTATGGATGTTTCCCAGTGATGGGTTGTGGCTGGAAGGGCATCCGCTGTGTAAAACATGTGCTGGATAAGTTGGCGGTTCATACCACTGTGGTGATCATAGGTTAATAAAGGGACTAAACCGAAAAGATATGAGCGAATGAATTCTCAAACATGAACATTCTTGTAAGTGTGGGTGTACGTAGATGTGTGTGTGTGTCTATTTTACACTCTTGGTTCTTTAGAGTGTCACCATTGAGTGTCAAATGGTGGATTTGTATTTTTGCAGACAAAATATTCTCTGAATGTTCATATTTTTACCTATTTGCCATTCATGTCATATGGTGGTCATTTTTGACTGATAAGACCACAAGTGTTACTATTTTTTTTTATAACCACTTAGCTAAGCTCGAATCATGGCCTCAATTTTTTTGTTCACATACCAAATACCAACAAAATCAAGGGGTTTTAGGCCATTCCGATGATTCTGTCATTTTTAAAAATTCAAAAAAATTAATTTTTTGGTCTAAAATGACCAACCAGAGGGTTAAACTATTTGTATTAGCTAGAAAGTAGTTTTTGTAGATGTAATCTCTATTATTGTTATAATTATTATGTAAAAAAGATTAAATAAATATTTTTAAAAGTCCAGTTTTAAGATAACAGATCAGACTATATCAAACAGAATATTGAGCCATCCTTATCATCTATCTAAAATCCTGTGCCTATATGTTTTCAGCGGCACCACCGAGACCGAAAGAAATGTGTCCTTGAAACAGGTTCTTCAGCACATGGAGTCTTCTCCAGATATCACTCAGTATGGTTTATGTGGCATGAGAAAGTGGTCCAGTCGTGGAGGTGTAGCTGGATGCCAAAAAGAGCCCTTCTCACGTGGACACCTCCACGACTTCCTCTTACTCAACGTGGACCTCACACAGAACGTGCAGTACAACCAGAACCGGTTAGTCCTGAGAACTAATTTCATTAGTTCATCTATCATTATTGTATAACTATTGACATGTTCCATTCAACTCTGTCCACAATAGTTTCACATGTGATGATGTGGACTTCAACCTGCGGGTACACAGTGCAGGACTCCTCATCTGCAGGTTCAACAACTTCAGTGTGATGAAGAAGCAGATTGCCATTGGTGGATATGGCACCTTCATCATCAAGACCAAGGTAAGTTCTAGCCAACATCCAAATCCATTTTACTGTAGATATCCAGTTTGCATTATTTCATCCAATTAAATGCTTTTTCTGAATCCTCCACAGATGACGGATGTCCCCACCACTATCCAGCCATCTCAATACATCTGTGCTCCAGACAGCAAGCATGTGTTTTTGGCCACACCAGCTCAACTACTGCTGGAGAAATACCTTCAGCACACCAGCCATCGCCTCTTCCCTCTCAGTGCCCAGAACTACATCCACCCCATCCTCTCTGTGGACTGCTATCTAAACCTCGGCCCAGAGGTATTTCAATATATTATTTAAAAAAAATACATTGTAGACTTGTGTGAAATAAAACTGGAATCACAATATGGCTTAGTATGATTAGCAAATAACAAATCCTGTTTCAGTGTTTTAGAGTGCCTTGCTTTACAGTTAATAGTGCTCTACAAACCATCTCTGCATTTGAGTGTGGGTTGCTTATAATGTGTGTTTTGGGAATGCAACAAGCATCAACCATCTACCAAAATCAACTTCCAAAAGAAGCAAATACACTCACCGGCCACTTTATTAGGTACACCATACTAGTGCTGGGTTGGACTCACTTTTGCCTTCAGAACTGCTTTAATCCTTCATGGCATAGATTCAACAATATTGACATGATAGCATCATGCAGTTGCTGCAGATTTGTCGGCTGCACATCAATGATGCGAATCTCCCGTTCCACCACATCCCAAATGTAACATGACTTTATGACATGGTGTGTTATTCTGCTGGAAGTAGCCATCGTTAGATAGGTACACTGTGGTCATAAAGCAGGGGTGCCCAAACTCGGTCCTGGAGGGCCGGTGTCCTGTAGATTTTAGCTCCAACTTGCCTCAACACACCTGCACGGATGTTTCTAGAAAGCCTAGTAAAAGCTTGCCCAGGTGTGTCTGATTGGGGTTGGAACTAAACTTTGCAGGACACCGACCCTTCAGGACCGAGTTTGGGCACCCCTGTCATAAAGGGATGGACATGGTCAGCAACAATACTTGGGTATCAGGTACTCAAGGTGTGCTCTGGCATCAACAAGGCATTTGCGCCAACAGAACTGCCACTCACTGGATATGTTCTTTTTTTCACACCATTCTCAAAGTCACTTAAATCACCTTTTTTCCCCATTCTGATGCTCAGTTTGAACTGCAGCAGATTGTCTTGACCATGTCTACATGCCTAAATGCAATGAGTTGCTGCTATGTGATTGGCTGATTAGAAATTTGTGTTAACGAGCAGTTGTACCTAATAAAGTGGCCGGTGAGTGTATATAAAGGCATTCACTGGATGGATGACAAATAAATAAAACAGTTTTTAAAAATATTGTAAATATAAACAAAAGGAGAGTTTACAACACAACTATAAATTATGCAGTACTACAGTATCAAAAGAAAAACTTGCAACCATCAAAATGCTTCCTGCCTTAAAGAGTTAAACATTTAAAGCAGAAGATGACAAACCTGCACCACACATGTAAACAGAATTATTTCAATTATGAACCTGAACTCATGAACTTACTTTAAGTGAAGTTTAATTTTAAACTAATTTCGAGAGGAGCACGTGCTCATGATTGACCCAGCTGGCCCACATTAGCTAATCATGATCTTCCAATCAAAGCACCCCAAGTCACTATATATATATCCTCATTTCCTCTCTACAACTATCTTCATCTGGAAGAAACCCCCCTCCTCCCCTTCTTCCACCTTTATCCAGAATGGGCGGCACGGTGGCCCAGTGACTAGCACTGTTGCCTCACAGCAAGAATACCAATGACGTCAGGTCCTTGCTGGGTAATCTGGTATTTCTGTGCGGAGTTTGCATATTCTCCCCGTGTCCGCGTGGGTTTCCCCCGGGTTCCCCGGTTTCCTCCCACCGGCCAAATATGCTCCTATAATAAGCCTAAATCTTTTTCTAATGTCTTACTCTCAAGAAGTTCACCTTGGCCTCAGCAGCGGGGGAGTTTGAGATCGACCTGAGCTCAATTTCCCCTCGCCATGTGAAAGGGGGGAGCCCTGGGCCCGAGGATCCCTTGAGCTCAGGGCTCTCTCCCGGGACAGCATGCCAAACAAGCTATGTGATAAATCATGAGCTAAGTGTGAACTCTTGAAACATTAATCCAACATCAGAGAAGCTTGAAAGTTTTTGACAAAAATAAAAGTTTGATTTAGAAAAAGAAATCAAGAATGTAATGTTGATGAATTGTAAAATTGTATTATATTTTGTCGAATAACTATTAGTGTTGTTGTCGTTAATATTATTATTTTTAATATTAAAAAAGTTATATTCAGTTTCTATTGGAATAAAATCGAATCATTTTGGGACAAATTGTACAGCATGGAAAACAAGCACATCTGTTCGCTTATCACATGATTATAAATAAATGTTTTGTGTGTGTGTGTGCGTGTGTGTGTGCGTGTGCATGTGCGTGTGTGTGTGTGTGTGTTTGTTTCCAGGTGACAGTTTGCTTCGTCAGCTCCAGACCTCACTCCATCAACTTCAGCACTACCGGACTGCTCTTCAGTGGCCTTCTCTTATACTTCTGTGACTCCTTTGTGACTCCTGGATTCCTCAAAAAGTTCCAGTTCCTGAAAGGTAAAGACACGGGAGATAAATAAAAGCTCTCACTTTCTGTTTGCATGTTTAACACTGTAATAAACACTGGAAAACCCTGTTTATTTGCTCTTTTCTGCTGTAGGAGCGACTCTGTGTGTGATCTGTCCTAACCGGAGCTCCCTGCGCCAGACTGTGGTGCGGCTGGAACTGGAGGACGAATGGCGGTTTCGTCTAAGCGATGAGTTTCAGACCGCAAATGCCAAAGAGGACCAGCCTCTCTTTTTCCTCACAGGAAAACACATATGACCCTCAAAGCTCAAAGACTCAATCACTTTGGTCTTATCAAGTGTCCTGTCTGTATATAACATTATCTCTGTACATAATGCACAGGAAGTGCTGTAAATATTCTGCTGGTTTGATGTTTTTTAGTTGTTGTTTTTAAGCTCATACAGGAAAACTTGCATATTAACACACTCAAAACAGGATTTACTCCAATCTTTATCATTGTTTAAAATGTATTTATTTACTGTGTCCTTTCTATGTTTTTATCTTTCTATGTTTTATTGTTTGATGTTTTAATTGTTTTTCTGTCACAGTCCTATATTTTAACGTAAGCTCGCTGCAGCTATGAAGTGTTTAAAAAACAGATTGAAGTATTTTGTAGAAAAGAGTATTTTTGTAGCAGTATTTGGTGTGTTCTGTGATGCGTGTGGAGAGCGTAATGTTATTAAAGTACTTATATCATACATTTCAGATCTACAGCCTCTGCTCGTTATTGATTTTGTTTTGCTGTACCTCTCTATGAACACTAGAGGGCAAAATAATATCTAAAGTCAAAATTATTTATTTTTATTAAATTTTTTTTTTTTTTCCTTTTTTAAATATTTCGCAAATGATGTTTAACAGAGCAAGGAAATTTTCACAGTATGTCTGATAATATTTTTCTTTTGGAGAAAGTCTTATTTGCTTTATTTCGACTAGAATAAAAGCAGCTTTTAAATTTTTAAAAATATTTTAAGGTCAATATTATTAGCCCCGTTAAGCTAATTTTTTTTTTTTCGATATTCTACAGATCAAACCATCATTATACAATAACTTGCCTAATTACCATATCCTGCCTAGTTAACGTAGTTAAGCCTTTAAATGTCACTTTAAGCTGTATAGAAGTGTCTTGAAAAATATCTAGTCAAATATTATTTACTGTCATCATGGCAAAAATAAAATAAATCAGTTATTAGAAATGAGTTATTGAAACTATTATGTTTAGAAATGTGTTGACAAAAATCTTCTCTCCGTTAAACAGAAATTCATTCATTCATTCATTTTCTTTTCAGCTTAGTCCCTTTATTAATCCGGGGTCGCCACAGCGGAATGAACCGCCAACTTATCCAGCATATGTTTTACGCAGCGAATGCCCTTCCAGCCGCAACTCATCTCTGGGAAACATCCATACACACTCATTCACACACATACACTACGGACAATTTAACCTACCCAATTCACCTGTACGACATGTTTTTGGACTGTGGGGGAAACCGGAGCACCCGGAGGAAACCCACGCGAACGCAGGGAGAACATGCAAACTCCACACAGAAACACCAACTGACCCAGCCGAGGCTCGAACCAGCGACCTTCTTGCTGTGAGGCGACAGCACTACCTACTACCTACTGCACCACTGCGTCGCCTAAACAGAAATTGGGGGGAAAAATAAACAGGGGGGCTTATAATTCAGGGGGTTTAATAAATCTGACTTCAACTGTATTTCTCTCTGACTCTCACACACTCACTGTTTTTTGAGAGTTAATATGTGATACAAACTATAAAGGCCTAAAAATATTTCTTCCAAATAAATGTTTTGTAATTTAGAAGTTTTTTTCTGACAATTATAACAAAAAATGCGATAATGCATCTTCATTTTATGTGTGTACATGTTTCAGGACAAAAATCTGTATACCTACATGTATGTGACACATATTACAAGAAGGTGGTGGATTATGAGGACATTTCTGATGTCCTCATAACTCAAAAAGCTCATAAATTATACAGAAGGAGTTCAGAAAGAATTGTTCCCATGAGGGTTGAGTTTACGGATAGGGCGATAGAAAATACAGCTTGTACGCTACACTCACCGGCCACTTTATAAGGTACACCTTACTAGTACCGGGTTTGACGCCCTTTTGCCTTCAGAACTGCCTTAATCCTTCGTGGC
Source organism: Danio kyathit (assembly GCA_903798195.1). Taxonomy (NCBI): domain Eukaryota; kingdom Metazoa; phylum Chordata; class Actinopteri; order Cypriniformes; family Danionidae; genus Danio; species Danio kyathit. The sequence continues at coordinate 36,464,183 of LR812535.1, forward strand.
ATAGATTCAACAAGGTACTGGAAATATTCATCAAAGATTTTGGTTCATATTGACATGATTGCATCACGCAGTTGCTGCAGATTTGTCGGCTGCACATGTATGATGCGAATCTCCTGTTTCACCACATCCCAAAAGTGCTCTATTGAATTGAGTTCTGGTGACTGTGGAGGCCATTTGAGTACAGTGAACTCATCGTCATTTTCAAGAAACCAGTCTCAGATGATTTGTGCTTTATGACATGGCGTGTTATCCTGCTGGTTGTAGCCATCAGAAGGCTATGTGATCATAAAAGGATGGACATGGTCAGCAACAATACTCAGGTAGGATGTATCGTTGACAGGATGCTCATTTGGTACGAATGGATCCAAAGTGTGCCCATCCTTCCCCATTCTGATGCTCAGTTTGTACTGCAGCAGATTGTCTTGACCGTGTCTACATGCTTAAATGAATTGAGTTGCTGCCATGTGATTGGCTAATTAGAAATTTGCGTTAACCAGCAGTTGGACAGGTGTACCTAATAAAGTGGCCGGTGAGTGTATAAAGACAACAGAAACCTAAGTAATGTCCCCACAATTCACAAAAACAAACCTGTGTGTGGCACGTACAAGCTTTAAAAATTTACTGATACAATTATTAACAGAATTAAATGTTCCCTTTGACATTTGAGCATGTTGCATTATTTTACATTAATAATGCATTAAGGTTACTGTAATTTATGCATTTGTTGTATATCATTCCAGTTTAAGGAACAATGAAAATTGTTATAGATAGGCTTTCAATATCTGTGATCTTAATAATGTTTGTTATCCTATTTATATCAATACGTTTTTATAAACATCCCTATATACATTATATTACATTATGTGTGCTTCCGTACTTTGTGTATTAAATACTGCCAACAGAGGGCACTAAACATCAGGGTCACTTTATTGCTTGTAATATAAAACTGATACTGCCGTCCACAAAAGTCAGTTGTCTCATTAATAGTAATATTGAGATAATTTCAGTTTCCATGACTACACATCTGCTCAGTGTAATTCTCCTATTCTTTGTGGCAGGACCAGTGCATTAATGACCTGTCCTCAAGGCTGCAAGGCATGTTATGTAACAGTTACCAACATGTACCATTCATCATTCTGTTAATGAGGGACATCAAAGTGTCACTCAAACTGTTTACAGCAGCCACAGATTGTGTCATGTTTATGTGGATCCTGGCGTTATGACCACTTACAGACATGACTTCATTCAGCCATAGTACTTAATATACAAATCGTTTTGGACTTATTGTGTGGGTTATTGAGTAAATTTAACTTTTAGCTGAGCTGAGCTGAACTGATATAGTTTCCGTCATGCATATTACGTCAGTCACCTACACAATAAAAATAAAATTAATAAATCTATTGTAAATCTTTTTTTGTCTGTGAGGTTGAATAAAATATATTTTTGAAAATGAATATATATATATATTTATACCAAATAATATTATGAAATGTATTCCAGGGTCAAGAAAAAACATTAATAATCTTACAATACCATGTGGCTGGAGAGTTAAAGCATCCATTATTTAAATTCATTCATTCATTTTCTTGTCGGCTTTGTCCCTTGCGGGGTCGCCACAGCGGAATGAACCGCCAACTTATCCAGCACGATTTTACGCAGCGGATGCCCTTCCAGCCGCAACCCATCTCTGGGAACTTCCACACACACATTCACACTCATACACTATGGACAATTTAGCTTACCCAATTCACCTGTACTGCATGTCTTTGGACTGTGGGGGAAACCGGAGCACCCGGAGGAAACCCACGCGAACCCAGGGAGAACATGCAAACTCCACACAGAAACGCCAACTGACCCAGCCCAGCCGAGGTTCGAACCTACGACCCAGCGACGTTCTTGCTGTGAGGCAACAGCACTACCTACTGCGCCACTGGGTTGCCCCATTATTTAAATAAATAAAATAAAATAATAGCTTCTTAAGAATTATTTTCTTAGAAAATAGTTAGGCAAATGTATTATAAATGCTTATGAATTTCAGGTATATTTTGCACCTCCAATATAGTGTGAACCTGTTATCTTTCAAAAACTAACTCTTTAATAAGCATAGTTTTAAACTATATCTAAAAGTTATATCTAAAAATGTTTATTTGTGAATCTCGTTCCACCACATTCCAAAGGTGCTCTATTGGATTGAGACTGGTGACTGTGGAGGCCATTTCAGTACAGTAAACTCATTGTCATGTTCAAGAAACCAGTCTGAGATGATTCACACTTTATGACATGGTGCGTTATCCTGCTGGAAGTAGCCATCAGAAGACACTGTGGTCATAAAGGAATCTTTAACAAAAAAATTAAACTAAATCAAGTTATATCTAAAAATGTTTATATGTGTATTTAAAGATCTTTTGACTTGAAATTGTTAACTTAAAAACTTCCATTACACTTATGTTTGGCTCCTCAATCATACATTCACTTAAATAAATATTTACATAAAACATTTATTTTCTGTATTATTAGTTCTTTCAGTAATAAAATAAATAGTTTCTGTCGCTGCATTCTTGTCAACTCTGTTATCAGTTATAAAAGGCATGACAATCTTTTAAGTACTGATAGAAAAAGCATCCAACTGAATTCACTTTGGCAGCCATTTATTTTTCTCTTAATTTGTTCAAAATGTTTAAGATATAGCAATAGATTAATTATGTCAACCCTGTTATTGTGATATTTTAATAATTTTTTCATTCACTTTTTAAAAATAATAATAAAATGAAAATACAACAAAATATAATCAGTTATAGACATGCAGTGTGTTATCTGGTTTGAGATTAGCATATTGAGCAAAATCCCAAAATACTTATGTTACCAAAATAAAATGTGATCATCCCTTGATTTTTAATTATTTAACTAGGACAGTAAGGTCTGCCTTTGCTTAGACAAAAGTCTTGTCACTTAACAGAAATAATGTACATTATAGAATATAAAGTCATGCTGCAGTGGAAAAAGAATTAATATTGTGTATGACTCCCATGAGTTTGGACGACTGCATCCATACATCTCTGCATGACTCATCTGGAATGGCAAAGAAAGCGTTCTTGCAGGATATCAAGATACTTTGGATTCATCTTCAATGCCTCCTCCTTCATCTTACCCCAGAAATGCTCAATAATGTTCATGTCTGGTGACTGGGCTGGCCAATCCCAGAGCACCTTGACCTTCTTTGCTTTCAGGAACTTTGATGTGGAGGTTGAAGTATGAGAAGGAGAGCTATCCTGCTGAAGAATTTGCCCTCTCCTGTGGTTTGTAATGTAATGGGCAGCACAAATGTCTTGATACCTCAGGCTGCTGATGTTGACATCCACTCTGCAGATCTCTCGCACGCCCTCATACTGAACGTAACCTTAAACCATGATTTTTCCTTCAGCAAACTTGACTGATTTCTGTGAGAATCTTGGGTCCATGCGGGTTCCAATAGGTCTTCTGCAGTACTTGTGACATGGGCGTCGCTAGGTCTATTTTAGGGGGGCTGCAGCCCCCCTATATTTCTACTCAGCCCCCCCTAAAATTTTTGCGATTAGTTCATAAACTGTACACTAAATTATCGCATTAGTCCTCTTTAAATTTGATATGAAAACAGCGGCAGAATTTGGCTCCTCCCCGTAATTCATTTTCCATTTGATCAGCAAACCACAGCTGTGCAGAGCAAGAGAACATGGTGTATGTTTATCGATAACGATAATATCTGCTTATTTCCTGTAGATACACTTGTATTATTTATACCAATGTCACAGAGGAGCAATCGGGTTTCCAATCTACTGTTTCCTCAGTGCTCACCTCCTCCAGCGAAAAATGTAACTCTTAACAAACATTTCGCTATTTTTATTTCAAAATGAACTACACATCACAGTGTATGTGGTATTAACTAGTCTATACCAAACAGTCATGCACAGAAAAGGTTAAACAGTGACAGAACCACCTAGTGAATGTACTCATTTTAACTGTCAGGGTCACTGACAGAGATAGAATAGAAACATCATGTGTTGTCTTGTATTAAAAAAAACATATTTATTATTTATTATTATGATTCAGATTGAATTAGCCTGTAGGTTTAAAAAAAATATTTATATGTATGCCATTTAATTAGAAAGGTGGCAGTTTTATTAATTTTATACATGGAAACATTTAATTAATAATATTTATTTAATTAAATATTTATTTAATACAATATACTACAGTAAACTGGCATGTATCGCTTATTTGGCTGTCTATACAATAGAGTGCTAGTTTAGCATACATCCTTACCATATTAGTCAAACATTTTTAAATGTATTACTATTAAATTATTACTTATAAATGTAATATTAGGCTTATATATATATATATATATATATATATATATATATATATATATATATATATATATATATATATATATATATATATATATATATATATAGCCAATTATGTATTTTTGCTCCTTTAGACACCCACGTTGTATTTGTCTACATTAAAATGTTAATATATTGTATTTTGAAACTATATAATATCACTGCATTGTACAATAAGCTTGTTTAACAAACATTCAAATGTTGTATTTCACAGCACAACAAAATCAGTGCATGGCTTAAGTAGGTTTCTTCTACATTCAGGTACGTTCATATGCTATGTTTTGAACTGCATAACAATTATGGATGCAACAATTATAGATTTTGGTTGTACAATTTTATAGTGTGAAGAATAATCAGTGTTTCACAGTTATCACGTCTAATGTAAATTTAAGCTTTATATTAGCTAGATTTAGATCTGGACATCCCTAACTAATATTAAAAAACCTTTAAAAGGCATTTTCATTAGTAATAGTTTTTATGCTGTAGGTTTTTCTGTGCTTATAGGGCCACACAATTTAATTATGTGTGTGTTTATAGAGATGAATGGGAGAAAATAAAATAATAATAATTGTTATGAAGGTCGGCGCCAATATTTAGATTAACTGTTGTTATCATCTGCGTTCATACATACATAATCATTTTAATAATAGTTCGTCTAACATGTCTTTTGTGTACATTGCACTGAAAGCTAAGCACAACTCTCACCGTTACAGCATGAGATGTTTTCTACTGCGTGCGCCCAGACAGGCGCGAGCGCGTTGCCCTGCTTGCGCCCGCATATTGGCATATATTTTTACGACATAACAAACTTGCGTGCGGGAAAGACGTGATATGGGACCGGCCCGCGGCTATAGTTATTACAGTGTGCATGTGTATTAGCTTCGATGGACAAGCTCGGAACTTTAAACTAGCGCACAGTTGGCAACTTGGCTTAACTTTGTTCAGCAGTTTCGTTTCGTGCGGCAGAACAGAAATGCAGAAATGCGGCTTAGAGAAGCCTTTACGATTAATTAACCATGACAAATTAAAGCGCAGTTAATAGTGAAATCGTCAATCGTTGCATCCCTAATAATGATATCAGTGCATTGTACAAAAGAACTTTTCTACAAAAATATTCAAATGTATTCGGCTGCTCTCGCCAATGTCAGGAGACTCACGCTCTGCGCAGCTCATGCTGTATTGAACAGACTCACGTCACTTCATAACTATAGCGGCCTTTTTTGACTGAACTAAATTTATTCTTGATGTCTTGGTCACACTATTTGGAGGGCCAGAACAAATTGCCTCGGGGGCCGGGTTCGGCCCGCGGGCCGCCAATTGAATAGCCCTGCTGTATAGGCTCGAAAGTCTACTACCAATTAAGCATATTAGGTGATGTGCATCTCTGTAATGAGAAGGGGTGTGGTCTAATGACATCAACACCCTATATCAGGTGTGCATAATTATTAGGCAACTTCCTTTCCTTTAGCAAAATGGGTCAAAAGAAGGACTTGACAGGCTTTGAAAAGTCAAAAATAGTGAGATATCTTGCAGAGGGATGCAGCACTCTTAAAATTGCCAAGCTTCTGAAGCGTGATCATCAAACAATCAAGCGTTTCATTCAAAATAGTCAACAGGGTCGCAAGCGTGTGGAAAAACCAAACAAAAACCAAGGCGCAAAATAAACTGAGATCTGAACCATGAACTGAGAAAAGTCAAGTGTGCAGCTGCCAAGATGCCACTTGCCACCAGTTTTGCCATATTTCAGAGCTGCAACATCACTGGAGTGCCCAAAAGCACAAGGTGTGCAATACTCAGAGACATGGCCAAGGTAAGAAAGGCTGAAAAATGACCACCACTGAACAAGACACACAAGCTGAAACATCAAGACTGGGCCAAGAAATATCTCAAGACTGATTTTTCTAAGGTTTTATGGACTGATGAAATGAGAGTGAGTCTTGATGGGCCCGTTGCTGGAACGGTAAAGGGCAGAGAGCTCCAGTCCGACTCAGACGCCAGCAAGGTGGAGGTGGAGTACTGGTTTGGGCTGGTATCATCAAAGATGAGCTTGTGGGGCCTTTTCAGGTTGAGGATGGAGTCAAGCTCAACTCCCAGTCCTACTGCCAGTTTCTGGAAGACACCTTCAAGCAGTGGTACAGGAAGAAGTCTGCATCCTTCAAGAAAAACATGATTTTCATGCAGGACAATGCTCCATCACACGCGTCCAAGTACTCCACAGCGTGGCTGGCAAGAAAAGGGTCTAAAAGAAGAAAAACAATTGACATGCCTCCTTGACACCTCTCTGAACAGTGTCTGGGAGGCTGTGATTGCTGCTGCATGCAATGTTGATGGATTCTGTCAGTGTTTTGATCCGTTCACCATGGATGGCAGGCTTTTGAGTGTCCTTGCAAAGAAAGGTGGCTATATTGGTCACTGATTTTTTTTTGTTTTGTTTTTGAATGTCAGAAATGTATATTTGTGAATGTTGAGATGTTATATTGGTTTCACTGGTGAAAATAAATAATTGAAATGGGTATATATTTGTTTTTTGTTAAGTTGCCTAATAATTATGCACAGTCACCTGCACACACAGATATCCTCCTAAAATAGCTAAAACTAAAAACAAACAAAAAACTTCTTCCAAAAATATTCAGCTTTGATATTAATGAGATTTTGGGTTCATTGAGAAAATGGTTGTTGTTCAATAATAAAATTAATCCTCAAAAATACAACTTGTCTAATAATTCTGCACTCCCTATATATATATATATATATATATATATATATATATATATATATATATATATATATATATATATATATATATATATATATATATATATAATTTAATTAACTAAAATCGCCCCTGACTTTTCATGATTGGGATGCAGTTCAACAGATGATTCATCGGAAGTTTCTTTTACAACTGGGATTGACGACAAGACTTTTGTCAGATAGTGTAGTGGAAAACGTCAACTCTGCTATTGTCAACTCTGTAAGCAGTTTGAAACATTTAACAATATGTTAGGAAATAATAACAGAATGAAATGTTCCTTATGACATTTAAGCATATTCTGGAACAAGTCATATACCAATTACATTCTTATAACAAGAAGAATAAGGATAATATACTGTCAATGTGCTTTTGACTGAAACATTTAAACAAGACATTGAAAGTTGAATCTTTCTGAAAGAAGACGTTACAGAAAGATCCTTAAGATTGGATGGAAACAAAAGGTGACATAAAACAATTCCAAAAGACCCAAGATGAGGAAAGATTATTTGTGACATTATTAAAGATTCTGGAAAACATCAACGTAATATTGAAAATCACCAATGGCCTCCATGGTCTCTAGATGGACTACAGAGGTTCATGGATGATATGGTACTGTCAGAAGACCTGCAATATATTATAACAATCACTGAGCACTGCATACTTGAAATAAATTCAGCAGGTGTGAATGTGTGTAGGGGTCCATTTTTGTTGGCCGCTTTCATTTTCAGCCATTCAACTAACACAATTTAATATCTGTAGACGTACAATTAAGTAAATAGATGTACACACTACACAGTCATGTTTATGGCATCTTCTGTGAAGCATGTGGAAACGGGGACTCATGTTGCAAGTGTACATTCTGGCTATCTGTGGTGGGCTAAGTGTCAGTCTCACCGCACAACCGGCCCCTCCTAAAAATCCCATGTGACATGATCTGACGCTTCCCTGGAACTGTAACATGTACACTTAAAAATAACATTAGTATTATCACACTGTCAGCTGTTGCAGCCTAAATGAGTTCATGTCTTTTTAATAACTTTATCTTTTAATAATTATTTGATTCTGCTGTGGCAAACTGCGTGCAACTTGACAGATTCAGTTACAAGTAGTTTTATTTAATCAAAAGTGCATTATTATTTGTCATATAAACATACCGTCACAAGAGTATTTGCATTATTATTATTTTTTAAATAAGGTGCAATGTTACGTTTTTATTTCTGTGCAAAGTATGAACAACTAAAACAAAAACATTCATTTTTATTATCTACAATGTAGCTAAACAAAATAAATTTCAGATGTTGTCGAAAAGGCATTTGCATAACACCCACATGATAAAACAATTCTCATTAGTATCAGTTTGTTGTGTTGGTGTGCACACATGAATGGGGTTGATCTATAGATTATGTGTACATGTTTATGTTTGCGTATTACAGCCTATAAATATGCTGATTGTGTGAAAGCTGTAGTGATATCCCCTCTCTCGAGGAGGGCCTGAGCTCTTCATGCCAGACCTCTCATGTTTCGCCTGTGGACACCATTCCAAGAACACACTTGGTAAAATTAGTATACGAAAACACCTTCAAACACAGTATATAGATCACTGCTCAGCCGTCAGAGCAAGCACTGCTTAAGGACTAGTCTAAGCTTTTCAATAAAAGACCTACTTCAAATAAGCGATTGGATAATGGAATCATGATAGCAGAGGATCAAGTGGACGAATACGATGAGAGATTTGGCCCAAATGAGACGAGCTGGACATGGGTAACAGTGTGATTTGTCTGAAATATGTCTACTTGAGAGTGATATTAACTTTTTTTTTCACTGTTTTAACCAAATGATTGGGTTTCATTTTTGTAAATAACATTTTTACCCCAAGATTTGGGTTGGACTGTTTACCCAAATTTGAGACAAAACATCCCAGCATTTTTAGGGTGTACATTCTAAAATGCTGTATTACTTGACAAACCCAACCACTGGATTAAAATCGGGCTATAAACTGAATGTATAAAAGTTTTACTTAACCAACAGTGTGATTTGTCCATATTTGAACAATATTTTTTAGAGTGTATCTTTTTAATAATGTTAGTGTAGCTTCATTGTTTGTTCTTATAAACTTTGTGCTGACTGTATAGCTTCCATTATTGGTTATTTTCAAAGAAACATCATCTTAAGAATGAGCTGAAAGCATATTAAAGCAATACTGTACATGCACAGACACAAAAAAGCAGATATGCACACATTTGTGTTAAATGTTTTAATGTGTAGGACTACAAATTACCATCCCTTTTTATTTTTTATACTATGATTCTTAATGATTAGTCTGTGAAATATGAGTTTTTGGCACCTATGTATCAAATGTCCCCAACTGGGTGACGGTCATCGTCAGGAACATCGTGAACTTGTGATTTAGCTGCTTCTAGAGCCTGTCATGTGACCTAGAACCAAAGAGCATTGAGTGCGTCATTGTGTCAAGTTACACTGGCATTTCCAAAGACAACCCGGGTTTGCATTCAACCTTTGAGCGGTGTCATTCTGCAAAGTGTGTGTTAATAGGATGTTAGTGCAATGTTCTCATTAGACCAGAGTATTTTTAATAAAAGTAAAGATAAGATGCTTAATTAAAGTGTTCTGCAGAAGTCAGTGAAGGTCACGATCTGTACGTTGTTATATAATCACTGCTGCAGCCATTAAACAACCCAGTAATGGTTATGATTCATGCATGATTCATATTTTAAAAGCATATTGCATAGTTGTGTTTGTTCTCAAGTACTATACAAACAAAATGTTCACAAGTTTCTGCAAAAAATATGAAAGGTTATTGCCTGTGCAGAAGTAGCATCAGTTATACTAGGTTGTTTAGGTTGCTGTGCTCAACTGGAACACAGCACACTCTCAGAAACAACAGTACAAGAGCCATCACTGGGGTGGTACATTGTTAAAAGGTACACATTTGTACCTAAAGTGTCCATATTGGTAAACCTTAATGTATTAATATAGACCCTTTAGGTACAAATGTATACATTTTGAAAAGGTACCACTCCAGTGACAGCTCTCGTACCGTTGTTTCTAAGAGTGCACATACAGATTTAGAATAATTAAAGTAAATATCAGCAGTGCTATGTCAAGGTTGAAATAACTAATGTAAAGCTTTTAGAATAGCATTGCAGCAGAGCAAGAGTCTGATTGTGCTGAGACCAGGGAAACTGTTTTGCTGTTTTTTTTTTTTTTTGAGAACAGGGTCTTTAGCTTGATTGACAATAAACAGACATCAGCATGATCTTCCAGCCAAGCCTGTTCTATGGTTTCCCAATTTTGCGTTTGGAGTGGTGTGTGAGATTTAGAAGATACTGTAGATACAGTAGATATCTACACCCATGTTCCTTCAACTTTAAAATATTCCCACTCAGATCAAACAAGACTCAAGATGACTAAAATGATATTAAAACAACTTTTTATTTCCTTGTCATGTTCTATTATGCTTGTTCTTTGCTCAAACTACTCATTTTGATTGAGCTGGAACAATTAATTGATTACGTGGAACCCAGACTTTTTTTTTACAGTGAGGGAAACCCTAATACATATGTAAGGTAAAAAAAAAAATATATATATATATATGGTACAGTTAATGTGACTTTTTGTTCAAAATTAAATGAATGTACTTAATTTGTTTTCGGTATTATTATTATCTTTGTCTTGGACCTTTAGACCCTGTTTACAGCTGGTGTTAAGATGCATTTCAGTCAGTCGGATCACAAGTAGACAAGGCAGACACAATTCTATTTACACCTCTGGTTACTTTTTGTGTTTTTTTTTTTTTTGTTGGGTTTTCTGTCTACATTTGACCTCTTTCCTGATTAGAGGGGTTCAATGACTGGGTATTGGCTTTTAGGCTTTTTGCTGAATTTAATATTGCACAATTTACATACTGTATACAGAAAAAAAATACAATATGCTCAATGAAAAAAAAAACAAATTCAACATAATAATTTAACCTTCTTTCTAAAGAGTGGATCATTTATGTCATTATAACTTACATGCATCAACGTTAAGATTTTAAAGATATAACTTGTCAAGATATAACTTGACATAAGTTGTATATACCTAGGCATAGTTCAGTACACGGAAATGACATGCCGTGAGCCCCAAAACCCACATTTCTTTGTTCTCATGTAAATCCTGTGAGCACTAAATGTGGACAAGCTCAAAAGATTTTAGACCCAATATACATATCCTAATATCAAGACGCTAGGTTTCTGTGCTGTGCCCAGTTTACTCTTGTTTGTCACTATAGTTGGTTTCAATAGTCATTTACTGACCACACCTTTTCCTGGTAGGTTAATTAGCAGCTAATTTACTGCTTGTTTTCCTATGTGTAAATGTCCCTGTGTTTTAGTATACTTTTGTCAGTTGTTGATTTTAATGATTTCGTAAAAAAAATATTGCCTGCTTTCATTTGCTCCAAATGTTTATTATTATTATAATTATTATTATTATTATTATTATTCACACCTTATGCTACTTGATTCATTTAATAATTGCTAACCATTTGCAAGCATAAACCTGAAACTTTCCTGAATTCAAGTAGTTTGAATTGTTTAGAATTAGTTCCTGATTCATTTATAAAATAGTAATGTTTGATCGCAAAAAGTGGCAATTATTTTCAGGATTATTTTTTTTTATTTTATTATTTTTTAATCATGTCCATACAAAATTTAAGAATTATTCAAGTATTTTACTACCATTTGAACAATTCTGGTTTGAAAATGTTAAAACTGAAAATTAGCTAATTTTAGGATTATGGACCTTATTCTTTTTAAATATTGAAGTCTGTGAAATCAGGGAAAAACCAGTGCTGGCCAACAAATGCAGGTGCAATACACACTGATCTGACAAGACCTGATAAAGTGAATATTGCCTTTGTATTGTGTCTGTGAACTGGCTTTAATTTGGGAATCTCTCAACAAATATAGGAATGCATTATTGATTATTAATTTGATTAATTAATCAACATACAATGTAAATTAGGTACGTTTCTTAAATTAAGTACTATTTAAATTTACACACACATACAGTTCGATGTTGTTACACAATACAATTCAATCACACTTCCTTCACTTGTTTACAACCCAGCCCCACATAGTATCTAAACAGGATCTCTTTTTACTTGTATATGGTACATGCTGTACTGCTCTGGGAGGTCAGGAATACAATGAAGTGATGCAGAAAAACAACTTCAGCGAAGAGTCTCAGTGTCACTCTCCCTTCCTACAATAGTAAGGTCAGCAGTTTAATCAACACATGACCCCACATGCCTGATGTCACAGGCCCCTCTGCCTCTGATTGGTGGAGACGGCCCATCCCAGACGACTCCCCTTCCCCCACGTGAATGTATACACGGGATTTCTAGGAAATGTACAGTATTTCACAATCAGCCATGTGCTCAGTTTACAGAGAGAAATGTTTAGAAGCATTCCATAGTAGCAGAGAAACAGTATTTACAGATAAACAGTGTGAATATTTGATATATATAACTGTTTACAGAATGAGTGGAAGAAAACACATGGTATAAATGTTTCATACATATACATTGTTATTTATTAATATCTGTTCACCATGTCGATCCATTATATGAGTTTTCTACACTAGTACATTGTTGTTACACAGAGCATTAGTAGTCTCCTCAGGTCCCAGAGCCCCTAAATCACATTCTCCAATTCCTAGAAACCCGGCCAGTGTATCTGGAATGTACTCTAGTGTGCTGGTTTATCCAGGGACGAAATCAACAGATCATGATGAAATAGAAAGCTTGCTGAGAGCATGCTGTGCAAGACCTGGCCAGTGCTTTAATATTTTTTTAAGTTGTTCATTTGCCTGAATCGCACTTCACAGAAATGCACTCACACACACACACACACACACACACACACACACACACACACACACACACACACACACACACACACACACACACACACACACACACACACACACACACTTGTCTTGTAGCGACCCTTTTCAAAGAAAGGCAGCATTTCATGAACTCTCTCTCACAAGCATAAACATGCGCACACACATAGTCCATTGAACCATTCACACAAACACAAGGTCTGAAATTCCTCTTAAAGGACACCAAGGGGTTACCACAGTACACTACACTACAATAACTGCTATGCAGAATGAGAAGAATGCTTTTAGTGGTGTCAAAAACACCCAAAGCATTATCTTGATCTTAATATCCAGATATAATCTGGAAAGATGCATTGCCTAACTTTAGTACACATGCATGTTGTATGCATTGACAAACAGAAATAAATAAATAAATTATATATATATATATATATATATATATATATATATATATATATATATATATATATATATATATATATATATATATATATATATATATATATAATTTATTTATTTTTTATATATTTCCCAAATTATGTTGAACAGAGCAAAAAAATGTCCACAGTATGTTTGCTAATATTTTTTCTTCTGGAGAAAGTCTTATTTCTTTTGTTTCGGCTAGAATAAAAGCAGTTTAAATTTTTTTTAAAACCATTTTAGGGACAAAATTATTAGCCCCTTTAAGCTATTGTTGTTTTCAATAGTCTACAGAAAAAAACATCATTATACAATAACTTGCCTAATTACCCTAACCTGCCTAGTTAACCTAATTAACCTAGTTAAGCCTTTAAATGTCACTTTAAGCTGTATAGAAGTGTCTTGAAAAATATCTAGTCAAATATTATTTACTGTCATCATGACAAAGATAAAATAAATCAGTTATTAGAGATGAGTTATTAAAACTATTATGTTTAGAAATGTGTTGAAAAAATCTTCTCTCCATTAAACAAAAATTGGGGGGAAAAATAAACAGGGGGACTAATAATTCAGGGGGGCTAATAATTCTGACTTCAAAAACTATATATATATATAACATATTTATACGCACACAGTAGTATTAACCAGATTTATAAAGAAATGTTGGATGAAGGACTTCTGCTGAACCATCACTGCTTTAGAAGAAACAAAAGAGTGAACCCCTTTTCTTTTAAAATGCAATACATAGCACTATATTAATACCACCCTAATCATTGCAGTACTTTTTGATTAGAAACATAGCAGGGTAAACATTTAGCATCAAAGTGACAGGGATATTCAAAGTTTTTGATGCCAATCGACTGCCTTTTCTGAGCAGATACTGACATACTGTATGTAAAGCATTTGTATTATTATTGTATTATATATTTATTCTTCAAGTTACTGTGATACCATACTTTGCAGTACCTTGGGAAGCAATCATCCAGTATCAAATAGACATACTTTTTGATTTTATTACTACATATGTTACTACACTATTATATTATTGTACTTATAGAAAACTATGCACATAGTAGCATTTGAGACATGAACCTAAATCTGTTTTAACAGCACGTGGTGATGTTGGAATAGTACACCAACATGAACTTTTTTATATGACTTACAGCCACAGCCACAGCCACAGCCACACACACACACACACACACACACACACACACACACACACACACACACACACACACACACACACACACACACACACACACACACACACACACTATTGTAAACATTCGATTGCCAGTTCAGCCAACAGAGTCTGTCTGCAGCTTTCCTGCCACGTGAGCAGTGTATGTTAAATCCATTAAACGTGTGCATTCACTACAGCGCTTGTTCAGCATAATTTCACCACTAAACTGTCAGATTCAGCATAATTAAATATAAATGAGACAGATAAATGTGAAAACATAAAACGTAACCTAAGGTGTTTACCGTCATAATAATTTCAATCGACATAAAATTACACTCTATTAGTAAACAGCAAACAATAACAAAAATGTTAACGATGCTCAAAATAAATCGATAATGCCTTGTAGTGAACAAGTAATGGTTTCGACGCTGTGTTGAGTGTTGAATATGAGCGTTCTAGTAGCGTTGCGTCTTATAAACAAAGTGTTTGATTGGCTCAATGGGTGGCGACGTCATGACCCTGAACGTGAGAAACGCGTCGCGCGCATATTATTGGATACAGTAGTCCGCTTCATAGACTGTAAACGGAGGCTTATTCCTGTTTGTCGCGTCGCAGGGTAGATGAGAGTAAAGGGTTAACTGTGATGTCAGCTGCAGAGGCAGGGACTGCTACTCACTGCAAGCAGTTTCCACCCTGCTTTAAATACAACAGTCAGTCAACAAACAGTGGTAGAGACAAAATACATGAACGAGGAGCAGCGAACATCAGAGGGAAACGAGGATCCACTAAGTGCTTTTGAATGGCAATGACATGCTAACGCGTCTGCCGCATCCCACGTATGTATTACAGGGAGTTTCATCCCTCCCATTGCCATCTTGTTTATTCTCATCCCTGTACGTAAATGCATGCATGCATTTGATTGGGTTAATATATATTTACATGCAAAGTGAAAGGGCACGACGAGGATTATTACGGTCATACTGCCTCAGACTGTAATGATCCATGACATTCGGTTTCTATAAAAAAAATCGTGCAATTATTAATCCGATCGTAGACGTTTTATGTTCTAGACGTCAATATAAAGAATGACCTTATTATCTGGAGAATATTCGTTTTTTCTGTTGAAATTTGAGTCGAATGCTATTTCTGTTTTGATACTGCACTGTACATTTGGATGCCCATGCTATTATTGGCATCGATATCTAACAGCAGAACCACTGGAGTCATGTCAGTCCCATGTGACTGTGTGTGTAAATGTGAAGGATCAGTCTGTTTTGTATGAACAATGAAGACTTGCTTGACGGTTTTTTACATAACCGCAGGGTCACCTAGGGGGCAGATCTTTTTGGGTTAATAAGGTTGTCAGGTTTTCTAATAGTTCATAAGCCCTGGAAAGCTTTGAATGATTATGGAATTTTAAAAGTGTGACCTGGATTAGTCTACAGTGAATACATATATTCTGGCATTTCCCAGAAATATTTCAGAGCTTGGAACATTTGACCACAGGTAGCTTTGGTCTGTCCTCTGAGGGCCATTTGTACAGTACTAAATATAAATGTTTAAGTCTGTTCATTCAGAAAAATTGGCACCTGCCATGGAAATCCATTCAGCAATCTCTGTATAATGATTTCAACATACAGTTGCAATCAGAATTATTAGCCCCCCCTTTTAATTTTTTTTCTTTTTTAAATATTTCCCAAATTATGTTTAACAGAGCAAGGACATTTTCACAGTATGTCTGATAATATTTTTTCTTCTGGAGAAAGTTTTATTGGTTTTATTTCGGCTAGAATAAAAGCAGTTTTTAATTTTTTAAAAAACCATTTAAGGTCAAAATTATTAGCCCCTTTAAACTATATATTTTTTGATACTGTATAACGATGGTTCGTTCTGTAGACTAACTTGCCCAATTACCCTAACCTGCCCAGTTAAGTGTAGTATAGAAGTGTCTTAAAAATATCTAGTAAAATATAATTTACTTTCATCGTGGCAAAGATAAAATAAATTAGTTATTAGAAATGAGTTATTAAAACTATTATGTTTAGAAATGTGTTGAAAAAAATCTCTCCGTTAAACAGAAATTGGGGAAAAAAATAAACAGGGGGGCTAATAATTCAGGGGGGTTAATAATTCTGATTGCACCTGTAAATCTATTTTCAGCACTCATAAACAGCCGGAGAGTTCATGGACAAGTCATGAAAATTAATTAGGTAAAAAGTGTGAGAATTGTAAAAAGCATACACAAACATATTTTTTTCTTTTCTTTTTTTCCCATTAATGCTATGAAAACTTGTCTTGCCTTGTCTGGCGTGCACAAGCCCTAACTTGCAGATTGTAATAGTGCACACAAGCTCTTTTTGTTTAATTGCAGACCTGCAATTAGCTAATTACTTTAAACATTATGTTTGTTGTGCATTACACAGAGGCAGTAGTTTTCTTGGTTGGTAAAGCATGTCAGATCCTTGGCAATGCTTAAGGAACACTACTTGTAATTCTTGTTTGAGCAATGTCATTGAGTCCACCAATACCGAATGCAGTCTTTAGGGGGTTCGATGATAATATTTTACCTTTCACCTAAATTGACAAAGAGATTTTGACTTGAGTTAAGCAAGACAGCATGTTTTTTTTAGACCTACTTTCCTCTACCGTGTTTTTTTTCTTTAAGCCTGCAGCTGCACAATTTTGCGCACACGACTGTTTATATAGAGATGTTGAGTGTTATTATCATCATACTCTAAACACACACACAGATGGCTCATCAACCTCACAGTTGACTTTGCATAGTTGACTGTGCATTTTCACACAGAAAGCTATTAATTTTACTGCTGAAGTGCAGATCATTAAAAAAATGAAAGCAAAAGAGATCAGAGTTCCACAAGCTGATATAAGATGGTGATGGTGGCCTTTGTCACGGTGTTCACTTTAGTCTCCCCTTGTTTTCCATTTCAGAGTCAGACCATGAACTACGTGGGTCAGCTGGCCGGTCAGGTTTTCGTGCAGGTGAAGGAGCTGTACAGAGGTCTTAATCCTGCCACTCTGTCTGGCTGTATCGATGTCATTGTGGTGCGTCAGCCTGATGGCACACTGCAGTGCTCACCGTTTCACGTCCGATTCGGCAAGATGGGAGTGCTGCGCTCCCGGGAGAAAGTGGTAAGCACTAGCACAGACATGTTTTAGGGTGGCAGAGTATGAAATTGTACATATTTTTGCAAGTTAGCAGTTCACTGATTCTTCTTGTGTGTACTTTAGGGGTGCTTAATACAAAAACCTTTATTATTTATTGTCTTTTATTTATACATACATATATATATATATATATATATATATACATATATATATATATATATATATATATATATTTTTTTTTTTTTTTTTTTTTTTTTTTTTTTTTTTTTTACTTAGTATTGTACCTCAAACCTTTATGAAGTATTTTGAAAAATATTCAGATTTTTTAAGTAGTTCACCGATTCATCTTGTGTGTACTTTAGGGATGATTCATGCAAAAATCCTTATTATTTTATTATCTTTTATTTATTTACTTTTACTCAATATTGTACCTCAAACTTTCATGGAGTATTTTTTTTAAGTATTTCAATTCAAAAGAACCAACCAACACCAAATGTGGCTTTAAAAGTATTTGAATAGTGATGTGTGTGTGCTATATTTGAACATTAGCCTAAATTAAATCCCTTCCTCACAAAAAATATTAAGAAGACTCAAATTAAACAGCTCAGTTTACATACTTAAAGGATGGAAAGCTATATATTTTAAGGGACTATACTGTATGCAAGACCTGTCATATATTAATCACGGTTTGTAATCAATTAAAAAAGAAACCTTCTCTTAATTCTTTGGATGTTTATAAAAGCCTATAGACTGAATCTTATGTAAAGGGCATTATGCTCAATTCCATGAACCCCTATGACACATGAAACAACTGCTTATACATTGTTTATGTTATTGCACAATCTTTATAGTCTAATACTGTCTCTATCTATCTATCTATCTATCTATCTATCTATCTATCTATCTATCTATCTATCTATCTATCTATCTATCTATCTATCTATCTATCTATCTATCTATCTATCTATCTATCTATCTATCGTCTCAAACTCATTCTACTACACGTGAGGATATACAGTCTTGCAGGACCACAGTGCTGCATTCTAAATAAACATAAATATAAACATACAAAAATTCCCATATCAGCATCCATATCACTATGATCAGATGTTTTTTTACAGATGTTTTCTCACCATTAAACTTGCATATTCATCTAAATGCTTCTCTGGAATGTGACAGTGGTGTCTGGATGTTTGATATCAGTATATTCCAGCAAATGTATGTTTTATTTTTTACTCTAATTAAACAATAAGTGTATTGGGGCATGGAAACATTCAATCCCCACGTGTATGTTGAAGGTCATGAAGTGCAAGCCCAAAAGTTGCTGGCTGCAATTCACTTAATGGCCACCGGTGTCACTAAAAACACGAGTTTCTGAATTCTACATACAGCTATGTGGAGGATAAGAGATCTTAAATATACATACATATATATATATATATATATATATATATATATATATATATATATATATATATATATATATATATATATATATATATATATATATATATATATATATATATATATATATATATATCTTATAGGATATATATATATATCTTAAATATATAAAGCCATGGGCATATGGACATAAATCAAGTTGCAGACTGAAGGGGAAAGCAGTTGCTTGAGGATCATATATAATTAGCATTGCCATGGGCCTTGTGTTGCACAAGGCTTACAGTGGTAAATTGTCTATTATAGTGACAGCATTCCATGTTCCCTTTCTCCTCAGGTTGACATTGAGGTAAATGGGGAGCCGGTTAGTTTACACATGAAACTGGGTGAAAACGGAGAGGCGTTCTTTGTCAAAGAAACAGAAGATGATGGGGTGAGTACTGGCCTCTTGTACCAAACAATAAGCCCTGTAGTGTTTTTATAGCAGCCAAAATGGATTGTGCACTGAGAAATGCAAGTCTACCATAGTTTGAAATCTGAACTTGTTTACTGGAAACAATCCTGCTGCATGTGTCCTGCTACATGAGCTTTGCTCTAGAACAGACTCTCTTCTCTGCCAAGGCAACCGTTGTTCTGTCTGAAACAGCACCCATCTGAGCCAGCCAATTTAAAGGGCAAAGTACTGCACAGTCGAAAAGCCCTGAAATACTGTCCGACTGCTGAGAAAATAGAAGCTCTGTCAGCGTAACGTAGGTTATCCTCCTGGCTTAGTCTTCCAAACTTCCTCATTACATTCTGACCACAGATGGTTTCTTGCTCATCACAGGCACAAATGCCTGAGATGAATATCTGCTGAGGTACACTGTGTTCGGTAATTGCTGGAATTGTTGCCCTGGTTAGCACTCATGTGGAACATTCTGGCTTTTGAAGGATTGTGACAGCATCTGAAAAGAGAGATACACTTGTCCTGAGAGCCCACAAATCCTGCATTGTGTTACTCTACGCTCAACTATGTTAACATTATTATTTGACCACAAAATTATTCCATTGTGTTACTCTATGCTCAACTATGTTAACATTATTATTTGACCACAAAATTATTCCATTTTCAATGCTAAAAGAATTACTGTCTGTTTGGCTGAAACTGCTTAGACGTTTGTGCTCCATTTAACTAAACAGCCAGTAGCAAGTACAGAGATTGCATGCGCAGGAATATGAAATTGATAGACTCCTGAATAAACGTTTATGTAAATATGATATTCTGTTATGAATTAGAGGTTTACACTTCTAAGGACATTAATACATCAGATGGTTTGATATTTTAAGAGATGTTCATCTAGAGATGTAATAGTGCTTTAAATTTGTATATGCTTTTAATAACTAAAGGACAAATTTTACTTAAAAAAGTACATAAAGAGCATGTGCCGGTTACATAATGCTTATTATTTTTCAAGGTTACAGTGTGTTTGGGTTTTTATTATCTTTGTTGGAACATTCATTACATTTATTTGAAGGTGGAGAATGTGTTTTGTTTTAAATGATCTGTCTGCTCTACCCAACGTTTGTCATAAACCATTAGTAAAGGCTTATTCACTGCAGTCCAGTGAATTTTGGATTATCTTGTTGCTGGTATAAGAGATTACAGCTGCTGGAGGGGATTTTTTGGGGAATCCACAAAATGTCAAATGACACGTGTTACTTAAATAGGCATCCTAAAAATGACTATTCTCTCTGTGTCAGTTAAAGTCTTTGTAAAGGGCAGACAATAATCTTTGCATGTTAGTTATTCAGAAGACTTCTATTTAAGTCTCTGCTGGCCAATGTAATTAGTTTAGTGCAATGAAACTTAACTTTTCATTACTCTACAAATAAAAAAATGACAGTAAAGTGCTTAGGAACTGCAGTTTTCAGTTTTAATTTTCATGATCTCTACTGTTTACTATAGTCTGTGTATCATTTTGTATTGTGGTGACTATGTTTAGCAGGGCTATAGTTGATAATGGTCTCCACGAAGGAGTGATAACTGATGTACAGTATGAACTGACCGTCTGGTTCTCAAGGGCAACTGAGTGACAATAACAACTGAACATTATGCCATCATGTATTTTTATGTGCCTCTGTTGCTCTTTAACAGCCATGCAACGCACAGGCAGAGCTGAGGCACGTGCATGTGTTTGTAATGAAATAAGAAACAATCTGTCACATGGCATTAGGTTGGTCACAGTGTTGTGCTATTTATGGTTACATTTTACATTCATGCACATATGAATGAATGGTTGTGTTTGCAGATGCAATGTTTTTGTTACGGCTTTATTTCCTTACAACGCACTCAGTTCGGTTCGGCATTAAAAAAAATTCAAGACTTGCCAGTAGCTGCTGTATTAAGACATGTTACATGTCTTAAAAAGATAATAATAATTTCACCAAAAGTATAGGAAAAAAAGTTTATATATTTAAAAAAGTCCCTAAAGCCTACATTTGAACTATTATTAATCTCTACAGGAGATGGTTCCGTCCTACTTGGCTACATCACCCATCATTTCTGAAGGCTCTGCTCTAATGCAGGCCCAAATGGGTAAAGGCATGTCCCGCCTGTCTGAATCTGGAAACGGAACCACCATTCAAACCCTGGGCCCCATGCAGCCTCCTGGTGACAGTTCAATAATGAAGAAAAGGAGGAAGAGGAGAAGAAAATCTAAAGTAGACAGCATGAAGCGTGAGGACAATGGAGACTCAGAAGACGAGGACATGTTTCCCATCGACATGAGTTCTGATGATGATGACACAGAGGCTTCAGGCAGCAGGTCAGAACCAACAGAATATATGAAGAGCGTTTTTTAATCTGATAAATATTATCATGCATATTAAGTTTCAAAACATGTATGAATTTCTTTCTTTTGTGAAACACAAAAGCAGAAATTCTGAATGATGTTTGTGCTGCTTTTTTTTGCACCAAGGATTGTCAAGCACTAAAAAATGAAAAAAGTATCTCTACTTTTCTTAAAAGTGCAGTATGTAAGTTTGACACCCAGTGGTTGAACTAGGTATTGCATCCTGGATAAAAACACATGAAGGCACAGGTTGCCAGATTGAGGACCAACAGGAATATTGGCTGATTTAAATTGTGTTTTAAATAAAAGCAATGGCACATGATAGAAGCAATATTTTCCATATTAAAAGCAGTTTTTGTTCTAACCAACTTCACAAATTGATATATTAGAAACGGCTTCTATTTCTGGCAGCTGAACAACAGAAAACTGACAATGATCACCTCAGGTACACCTCATGTGCTATATTCAGTGTTGAATGCTAATAATGTGAGTTTGAATGCCATTTTACATGACATGTATTGACATACTACTGAAAGCAGCAGCAGCAGATAGTTTACCTCAGATCCTGAAAAAAAAAAAAAAGTTTGAAATTGAACTTTGGAACTTTAGACTCAAAACCAACCTATCAGTCATTTAGCATCTACATTAAATAATGTTAAATAGGTTTAATATGTAGTAATTAGATTATAAACCTTACCATTTTGTGAGTGCATATTCTGTGCTTCTGAATGGTATTTAAATTTATGTCATGTTTCGTCTGGTGCAAACAGCCAAATTGCTTAATCACTGCAAATCTCGTCACATACCATGTTACAGCACCTACAGTTGAAGTCAGAATTATTAGCCCCCCTGTTTATCTTTTTCCCCAATTTCTGTTTAACGGAGAAAAGACTTTTTCAACACATTTCTAAACATAATAGTTTTAATAACTCATTTCTAATAACTGATTTATTTTATCTTTGCCATGATGACAGTAAATAATATTTGACTAGATATTTTTCAAGACACTTATATACAGCTTAAAGTGACATTTAAAGGCTTAACTAGGTTAACTAGGCAGGTTAGGGTACTTAGGCAAGTTATTGTATAACGATGGTTTGTTCTGAAGACTATCAAAAAGAAAAATCTCAAAGGGGCTAATAATTTTGGCCCTAAAATGGTTTTAAAAAAATTAAACACTGCTTTTATTCTAGCCGAAATAAAACAAATAAGACTTTCTCCAGAAGAAAAAATATTATCATACATACTGTGAAAATTTCCTTGCTCTGTTAAACATAATTTAGGAAATATTTAAAAAAAGAAGAAAAAAAAATCAAAAGAGGGCTAATAATTCGGACTTCAACTGTACATACAGCACCTTGAAGTCTATTCAACTTAATTGTCAGGTTTAAGACATGGCACTTTTTGAGACATGTAAAAGTCAATGATGATTGTTGTGGCATATTTTGATGTGCTTTTTTGATGTAAACTTGACAATTCCTGGTCATCATTTGCTTTCATTGTATGTGAGTAAATGGAGATAGTAGTGTTGCCAAGATCTCACATTGAGTCCCACTTTTTTGGGAGTTCAGCTTGGCAGGGGTTGTAGAGCGTAACTTATTTCCTGCATAGAACATAGAGGACACATGGATGCACCAGTTTGGCCAAAACAGATGGTTCTGATAATTTGATAATTTTAACATAATTTGTTCAATTTTGCTGTAATGATTTCAACTGAAGCAGTCTTGTGATATGGGCTGAGCCTGTTTGTTCACTCTTTAAATAAGCTCTGCAATGGAGAGAGAGGAGCAGAGTGGAGAAAAAGAGGTCGCCAGTCCTATTGCTGAAGTAAACAAGAGGCTCAAACAGCCCCTCCAATGTTTTTCCACGAAATCCATGAAACCATGCCAGTTCTGGCTCCAGCTCGAGAGGGGAGTCCTTTGTGATGCTGGGCAATCTAGAATTACCCCCACATCTCCAAGAAAAGAAATTATATATAAATATAAACCAGCTTAATAACGTAAACATCCTTTTCCTTTCTTTCATTCCCAGTGGATTTGCAGCAAATGATGTATTTGCAGCAAATGATGTATTTATCTGTTCAATCTGGATAAGCATGTTAAAAGGTCAATCTTTTAGTACCCTACATTCTATGCTTTACCAAGAATCTGTTTCCCAGGTATCGGTAATAAATTTAAAAACTGCCAGTAAAGGCCACTTGGAAAACACGGTTCACAAGGTTAAAAAGATTCAGCTGCGAATGAATGTACACTCAAGAATGTGTTGCTTGGCAAAGCAGTAGTTTAAATCCAGAAGATAGTTCTTTAGAAATCCCACAATGCTCTCTGTCTGTCTGCTTGGAAGAATCAGCCTTTTGAATGGAACCACTGAAGGTTTTACTTGATTAAGTTTATAAGTATGGAACACCTAAAGTTACTTAAAACGTATCCAATGTATTAAGGCCTGTCAATATCAAGAATAAGAATACTTAACTATATTCCTCTCCACGACAATCCATGATATTATACTGCAGCTTTTCGCCTTTCACACTATTCATGCAAGCTCTTAAAATATTATTTCACATTATTTAAAAAAATAAAATAAAATTTATCAAATATTCGCCCCCATGTTGTTTCAATACCCTGAGACCTTTGTTGATCTTCAGAACACAAGTTAACATATTTTAGATTAAATCTGGGAGCTCTCTAAGCCTCCATTGACAGCAAGGATTGTTAGACATTCAAAGTGCAGAAAAGGTAAACAAAATATTGTCAAAACCCTTCCATGTGACTTCCATGGTTCAACTGTAATCATATAAAGCTCCAAGAACACTTTTGTGTTGCAAAAATTGGTAAAAACGACTATATTCGCCAATGTCTTGTCTTCCTCATCAAGTCATCAGGGCGATAGGACATATTACCATTAGAGTTAGCAGCATAACAAGCAGGTGCTGTATTGCACATAGTAAACATGCACCAGGACCTAGAGAAAACATAAGTGGCATAACATTTTTTTACAGGTTTTTTGGCACACAATAGTGCTCTTGGAGCTTTCTCTGATTACAGTTGAACCACTAAAAATCACATGAAATGTTTTAACAATGTTTTTGGTTCCCTTTCTTGATACGTCTTTAAAAAGTCTTAAAAACCTTGTTGTCCAAGGTCAGAGAGCTCTCAGATTTCACCTAAAATATCTTAATTTTTGTTTAAAAGATGAACAAAGGTCTCAGGGGATTGGAATGAATTTGCGGCGAGTAATAAAAACCGAATTTTCATTTTGGCTGAACAAATCCTTAATCAGCATAAATAAAAGCATAAATTTTATATATAATACTGTTTTTCTGTGCCATCGTCATTACAGTTGTAGTGTAAACTTTACTATTGTTTTAAACTTGATACAGTTGTAGAACAATATCTTTATAGTTATCACTATGATAATCATCCTTGTTATATACCCTGCTATATCTTTGCCTTTATTGTGTATGATTTCAGAGCAATGTCACATGATTTGTTCACTGAGCAGCTGAAAGTAGCAAGCAACACATATATGCAGTCTGAAAGGAACTGGGCTGGTGTTCAAAGGTATGGCAACAGCATCTTTCAAAGGGGTGGTTATACAGATATAAGCCATCACAGTTCTGGTCACAACACAATTATGAGAAAACTAAGTTGCAAGAGAGAAAAATCTGTAGGGATGTCCCAATCGGGTTTTTTTTGCCCTAGAGTTAGAGTCATTTGATTTTGAGTATCTACCGATACCAAAACTCGATCTGATACTTCTATAATACATAAAAAAATAATTTAAAAAAGAGCGAAGAAACAGATCCAGGATGTTCCTTATTTTTTATTTAATTCACCTTATTTTAACATTCAACAATTCTGTGACGTAGCTTGAACAATCAAGTAATAAATAACATCCATTCTACACTTTTGGACTTTGGTGCAACAGTAAATAAAAAAATATATTTTTTAAATATTTGCCAAATGATGTTTAACAGAGCAAGCGAATTTTCACAGCATGTCTGATAATATTTTCTCTTCTGGAGCAAGTCTTATTTGTTTTATTTCGGCTAGAATAAAAGCAGTTTTTAATTTTTAAAAAACATGATAACCTTGGATAAAAATATCTCGGTTTCACGGTATTGTGATTACTGCTATAAAATATATTCTTTTTAAATGTCTGGGTAAAAAACTAAAAGTTTTTTCCCCTTTGAACACAATATATTTTATTTTGAGAAACATTTATAATATTTTGGAGCAGTAAACGTGCCAGGCTAAATAATGAAAATGAATCATTGACTTCTGCTGTCTTCATTGGTTTCAAAAATACAGATTAATTTACAATTTAAAATGGCATCTTTGGATATCATTTCTGCTGGAGATACTGTTGGTAAAAAAAATGTAAATAAAAAAATCTTACAGATACCTTAGGAACGGTATTAGAGAAAATTTTGGCGGTATGATAACCTTGACTTTTCCAAACCGCGGTATACCTTGAAAATGGTTATCGTCCCATGCCTACTGGGTACTATTTACTTTCCCCATAGTATGGAAATAGGCATTCATTCATTTTCCATCGGCTTACTCCCTTATTTATCAGGGTTTCACTTCAGCGGAATAAACTGCCAACTATTCCGACATATATTTTACGCAACGGATGCCCTTCCAGGAAGTAGGCATATATGTATTTATTACTATAATACATTTTAAAATAGAAAGGATTGCACCACTACTAGTAAACAGCATAAAACACAAACTCCTACCAGTCAGGCTCAAGTGATTTGTTTTTAAAGTTGAAAAACTCTTCAGGAAAAAAAAAAAAATGCAGATTTTTCAGAAAGAAGAACAGGCCATAAAAGTGTGTGCATTTTAAACAAACCAAAGCAAATCCATAAATCTATGTTTGCCTATCAGCTGAATAAAACAATATACAGTTTGCATTATGCAAACATTGCATTCTCAGCAATTAATTAAATAAAAAAATTATAAAAATGTGTATGCCTGCAGCCTATTTATTCTCTTACCCATAAAAGAAATACCCAGTCCACCGAGATTGTTTCCCACACCACAGCAACCCAAAACCCCAGCATATTCTGTAATGCTGATTGTAACTGACACTGAACTGAAGCTTACATCAATATATATCGATCACCATCAGCAAACGGTTTCCACAGCTAAGGATAATATATAATAAAAAATACATTGAGCACATTTTGTATAGCAATATTCTTCAACATTATTTAATCTATATATAAAATTGAATCTAAATCTGTCTTTATTTATACACAGCACTGGCTTAGAGAAGACCTGCTCTTTACCCATTCCCACCAATACAGGATTATCCATCTCCTGCCCTCAACAATCAGCAATGTTCCACAGAACAGACAGGTAACCACTGCACTCACCATTAAATCTAATACAACTTCTAACAAAGCCATAAGAAGCAACTTAAGCATTTCATTTCTGTATTGTATTGCGCAATTATTACATTTGTCCAGCAAGGAATCCAATTTTGCAGTATAAGGAATAAAAGGCCATTGTTATCAGATTATTTCACAAATATTAAACACAAACCTACAATTAGTCCAAATATGTCTCCACCACAGTCCAAATGGCTCCTTGCCATCTACACCCAAGAGTGACTCAGAGTTGTTGGATAGTCAAAGGAACAAAGGAAAACCAGACAACCCTGAGATGCTGTGGACATGGGGAGAGCTGCCTCACGCTGCCAAGGTATAGCAATCACCAGATGTCTCTGGACCAAAAAAATATGCAAATCTGAAAAAGTTAAACCACTGTGTTTCTTCTTCCACAGCCTTCATTCCGGCAGCCGCTACCAGAGCCCATGGTGGTGACCCCAAAGTCAATCCCACGATCTGAAAGCACACACTTCAGAGCCATCACTGGGGATGGGATGGTGGAGTCTCGGGGCAGTGTTGTGTATGTGCCTGATATCAGAACTGAAGAGGCAAAATCTGCCCCGGTTGAAGACGTGGAGGCCATCAGTGTAGTCGCTCATCTGATCACAGAGCTCGAGGATGGCCGTCACAGTCCTGGAGCTCATGCTATTAGCAAGACGGACTCTCCATCCAAAAGAAAAGGTATATACAGGGCTTGATATGGAATATGAACATTGGCTCACTTTTTGACTGAAACTTATAAATGTCACTCTGGATCAATTTCTAGACAAGAGAAGCCCACACTTGGGATCAGATGGAGTATATCTGGATGACATCACAGAGTTGGAGCCTGAGGTGGCGGCCTTGTACTTCCCAAAAAGGTACATTTATGCTGATATCGTTTAAACTGATAAAAAATTAAAAATAATGAATTTCTATAGACCATTTCAATGCGGTCATGTCATTGGCCCATGAAAATTTCCTGCTTGTTATCAAACTACTTCATAACTGTAACAAGAGGTGATTCAATCATAACTTAATGTTGAAACAGCTATCATAACATTATTTATCAATATGTGGCTCTTTTTGGATTCTTGGAAGCTATAGAAATTAAAAATGTAAAACAGGAAAAACGCTGTGACCTTTGTTTTTGTTTACTACCCAAAAATGGGCTATAGCCATTTAGTCATTTGCTTATTTATGATCCAAGCGTATTGTAAATATTTTGAAATCAAGAGTGATTACGGGTCAGTTTTAAAGTACACATTTAAAGTAAAAAGTGTTTAAAGTAAAAACACATTTAAACATTTTATTAAGAAAAACACATTAGTTTAAAAAGATATAAAACTAATAAATACAGTTGGATTAATATAATCTAGGAATTTTAATAATTATTAATTATATAAGATGATTCAAAAATGTATTAATAATTAGTGCAAAAATAATATTAAAATAGATTTACAGAAATTGTCCAAAACTTTGGGGAAAAAATAAATAAATGAAATAATAAATAATAATAAATAAATAAATATTAGATTTAAGGGATACTTCACTTCAAAATTTTTATTTACTCACCCTCAAGTTGTTCCAAATATAAATTTAACACATATTATGAAGAATGCTAGTAACCAAGCAGTTGACAGTTGATTTCCATAGAAGAAAAAATGCTTTGTTTTAGAATTGGGGACCTCATTTGAACATTATCATATTCGGGGGTCTGTGGCATCTAAAATGTTAAAAAACCCTGTTTTAAATAACATTTAAATGTGAAATGTATTTCTGTTGATCAGTGACGGAGCAACATCTTTGAGGGGTGGAGCAGATTCTAGAAGTGCCAATCAGTCTCCTCAGTCAGTGGGCAGTAGTGGAATGGACAGTGGGGTGGACAGCTTTTCTGACCAGTTAGGAGACTTGCCTCACATTGCAATCTCTCTATGCGGAGGTCTGTCAGAAAACAGAGAGATCACTAGAGGTAAAGTTGTGACGTGTACTAACTAACATAATATTTTTAGTACTGTTTATTACTTTATTTGAAACATTTTCTATTTTAATGTTATATTTTAAAATGGCAGTACTGTCAACTTTGATCAACTGAATGAATTCTTGCTGAATAAAAGCATTAATTATTTTTAAAATAATAACCCCAAAACTTTCAACAGTAGTGTAAAATAATGTATTTTCAGCAGCTGTCTGAATTAATATCCTGTTTTTCCTCTTGATGTCATTAATTGGGGAGTAATTAAGCTATTAAAAAATCTTTCTTTCACAGAGGAATTTGAGGAACGAGCAATATCTTATCAGGAGTTTGCAGATAATCCCGCTATCATTGATGATCCCAACTTGGTTGTAAAGATCGGAACTAAGTATGTCTCGCATAATATAATAATCGCATTCATTAAAAATCTGTTAAAATACTGCCAACTTCAAAATTAAGCCATTTTTTTTTATTTAATACATTTTTCAATTATTTCTCTGTTCCAGGTATTACAATTGGACCACAGCCGCTCCTATTGTACTGGCCATGCAGGTTTTTCAGAAGCCCTTGCCAAAGGTATGGACTACATAAACAACACACACACATACATAAAGGTCAACAGGCACTGACGATATTTACACTTAGTCATTTAGCAGATGATTTAGCTATAAGCGACTTTCAAATGAGGAAAGGGACTCACCATAAAGAGGAAATACTCAAAAGATACAAATGCTATGTTCTGACATAGGAATAAAAGATATGACAGGGAAGGAAGACTGAAGATGTGAGAAGCAAAAAATAAATTAATTAACATAATTTAGATCTAGTCAAGTGCTCATGGATTAGATGTGTTTTCAGTTGCTATTTGAATGTTACCAGTGATCTGGCGGTGAGACAAAATCATTCTATAGTAGATTAAATAAGGCTTAACATTTGAGCTGGTTAAAGTCAAACTTAAATATTGTTGCTCAGTGATGTACACGCACTGTATGTAGGTCACTTAAATTTAGTCCCACCTGTAAATAATACTTGGTATCGTACAGAGCTCCAGTCAAGTCTCAGGCTGCATCTGAAATCTCTTACTACTCAGTAGGTACTGCATTTGAAATTAAATGTACTACTCGGCCGATAGAAAAGTACGTTCTATACAGTATGAATGTTAGTATGAATAGAACTCGGACATACTACATCTGCCAATTTGTCATGGTTACGTGACCTACCAGCATCAGTTGCATCGCTTCACTCCCGTTCATTAATTCTCTCGTGTTGCATCATAGGATATGTA
Source organism: Danio kyathit (assembly GCA_903798195.1). Lineage (NCBI taxonomy): Eukaryota > Metazoa > Chordata > Actinopteri > Cypriniformes > Danionidae > Danio > Danio kyathit. Next base: position 36,494,831 of record LR812535.1, read on the forward strand.
GTAGGTCATCCGGGTACATGTCACATACTGTTTTTCGAATTCTATGAATTCGGACATACTACTCGGCTCGCATAATGTTTTTAGCACACTATATAGTATGGAAAAATGCAATTTTGGATGCAGCCTCACTAACACATTAAAATACATCTGTACAGCTTCCATATTAGGTGAGCTATCAGCAATTTCTTACAAAGCATATCTAATAAAAATATGGTAATAAAATAAATTTAATTACCCAAATATTCAAAATAAAAAAGTGAAAATGATTCAATGAAAAAAATATGTTTAAATAATTTTACTTAGGACTAAAAACAGACTACCAACTTATTAACAGTCATAAAAAGTAAATAAATACAAAATAGTAAACAAAAAAATAAAAACTTAATTAATAGGGCCCCCTGTTGGTGGATTACAACAAAGACAATAGTTCATTTTCGTAAATTAATGTAAACAATACTTCACTCCACTAGATGTCTCAGTTTAGAATATTTATAATTATTTACAAAGCTCTGCATGGTTAACGCAGAGTCAATATTTTAAGGTTCAGTATCCCACAGCATTACTAGGATTGTTTAAATTACTAGCATAGTTTAACTGTTTAGAAGATGCTTTTGCTTTTCTGCATTGTTTGTCTTCTCCTAGCGAGTGTTTCATGGCTTTTTAAAGTCCTTGTGTATACTGCACGCCGGCTCTCATGGCACTCCAGGGCATTTAAATTTGTCTCTTCCCTCCTCCCTGTTTTTCTTCCTTCTTTTTTTATTTAATTGATCTCCCCTCATCCCATCCCATTGTGCGCCACTGCGCTAAGTATTCCTGTCTGAGTTACGTCTACTCTGCTCTTGGTTTCTTCACATACTGTTTTCCTAGCGTGTTCGGCTCTAGTCCTGTACGTCATTGTGAATTTGTGTTGATTTATTTTTTTTAGCTGCATGCATGTTCAGTCACAGTCATCCTGCCATTTAGTTTTGAGTTTTAAGTATCAGGGGCTCTCTGCGTTTGCTCCAGGCCACAGTAGAGAACATCATGAAGGAGAAGATGCCCAAGAAAGGAGGACGCTGGTGGTTCTCGTGGCGTGGAAGAAACAGCAGCTCCAAATCGGTATTTCTGCATATGAGACATAGTAGTGAATTTATTTAAAACTTATTTACTTGTAGCTGAATTTCTGTTATTGTTACTGATACAGGAATCAGCGGCAGACCAGATTGAATGTGGAGATGAGTCAATTAGAACAGGATCTGTCAGCAGGTAAACGATTAATCTAATTTATCACATATTAAGGAAGCAGGACATTAGGTCTCATACACTAATTATCATGATTACTTCTATACATTTACAAATTTGCATGAAAAATCTGCTAATGAGTTTGGAAATAAATCACAGGCCATGGATCGAGGTCTCTCGCATTAAAAGTGATACAGTAAATGTGATACGTTTCCTAAGCCTTTAGAACATAGTAAATCTGTAACTTTACAATGTTTTGAAGTTAATGTATTTACTAACATGAACAAAAAATCAGTAATGCATTTACTATGGTGTTTATTCATATTTGTTACATTATTTAAAGGGCACCTATGATGAAAGTCAACTTTTGTAAGCTGTTTGGACAGAAATGTGTGTAGGTATAGTGTGTCCACAGTCATATTGAAGTGATAGAAATACAACAAATCTCTTTTTTTAAATTTACTGATATTAAAAATAGGATCCAAATCCCAGTGATTTTGAGGCCCACCGCAACGTAATGTAAGAGTGCGGTTTTCCCCGCCCACCGAATTGATTGAAAGGTGCCATGTTTCAATAAAAACATGTATACACATGTCCACAGAACATTTTTTGCAAAGAAACTGGGATGTGTTACAACTCTCTGTGATCAGCTGCACCTCAATAATTAATTTTATAAGTTTAAAACATTTTTAAAACAGAGTATGTTTGTAATAAAGAGATTAAAATCGTCATGTAATTCTTAACAGATATAATCACCACGGCCGCATGATGTCAGTAAACGCACATATATGTGTGTGCGTGTGTGTGTGTGTGTACTGCAAATGGCATTTGTGTGGGACTCATAGATAATATAATAACTCAATAGATAATAGAAGCAGCTCATTTGGATTTAAAGCCACAGTACAAAAACAGCTACATTGTAGTCAGACACCAAAATGGGCAGATTCTATATTATATAATAAATAATCTGATGGGTATTTTGACCTGAAACACATTCTGGATACAACAAAGGCTTATCTTACATATTGTAAAAGGGGTAAAATAGGTACCCTTTAAGTTAAATAATGTTAGTTCAGTTAACTCACAGTGCATTAATGTTAACAAGTACAATTTTGTATTTTCATAAATTAGTAAATGTTGAAGTACGATTATTAAATGCTTTGCAAGATTATTCATAATTAATGTTAGTAAATACATTAAACTAATGGACCATTATTCTAAAGTGTTACCAGTAAATAGTACTTCGTAGATCATGTTTGTGAGTCAACCAACCAATTTTTTGTTCTTTTAAAATCTGACCATCGTTGTTATTTTTATTATTTGAATCTTTATGCAGTTTTTATGCAGATTTTTAAATTCTTGTCTGATTTTTTTAATGGAGAGAAGGGTCGTTAAAATGCTAAAATATAGGTCTCTTGGACAAAAAGTTTGGAAACCATTGCTCTAACACAACAGTTTGGTTTGACTAAGCTCAGGTTCAGAAGATGACATAATAAAAGGCATTTTTCAGTATTAAAAAATGCAGTTTAAAGAGTATGACATGGACTAACGGGATTAAAATTTTTTATCAGATTAAAGGATGAATCCTCATCCAGTGAAGATGACAGTGGGGGTGCTAAACAGATTGCTGTGATGAACCAGCCTGAAGTTCTCCATAGCTCTGGAGGCCACTGCTACAGAAAGACACTTCGTTTGTCCCCAGAACAGCTAGTAAGTAAATCCATTTTCCATAAAACCATTTTAAGTCAATAACAAATGGTGGAGCAAATTTAGGCTAGAAGTATGCTTTTCTGTACCCAGGCCAGTCTGAACTTAAAAGATGGCCCCAATGATGTGGTTTTCAGCGTCACCACCCAGTATCAGGGCACCTGCCGCTGTGAGGGCACCATTTATTTGTGGAACTGGGATGACAAAATAGTGATTTCAGATATTGATGGCACCATCACAAGGTGAGGCTATTCAAGAGAAATGTATGTGGCGATATGGTACACTTGGCTTGACAAATGCAAAAATGAAAGTGCCCAGTGTAAACTGCAAAATCTCCTTCAGGTCTGACACCCTGGGACACATTTTACCAACTCTGGGAAAAGACTGGACCCATCAGGGCATTGCCAGACTTTATCACCGAGTGAGCCAGTAAGTAGAGCATGTCACATCAGACAAACGTGTGCAAAAGTACGTCTGGCCCATTTAAAAAAAATAAAAATAAATCTAATATATCTAAAACTCCTTCTCGAACAGGAACGGCTACAAGTTTATGTACTGTTCAGCTCGGGCGATTGGCATGGCTGATATGACCCGGGGTTACCTGCACTGGGTTAATGAAAGAGGCACTATGCTACCAATGGGACCTGTGCTGCTTAGTCCTAGCAGTCTATTCTCTGCATTTCACAGGTTGGAACGCATACAAAATGTGTGTAGGTTTCAAAAACGTGTGTGAATGTAATATAATAACTGTTTGTTTTTGTGTGTGTGTTTTTTTTTCTAGGGAGGTCATTGAGAAGAAGCCAGAAAAGTTCAAAATCGAATGTCTGACTGACATTAAAAACTTGTTCTATCCAAACGCAGAACCCTTCTATGCTGCTTTTGGAAACAGGGCAACAGTACGTACTAGTAGCAGTAATTGTTAACTATACTTAATCTTACATATGCATATCTCAAAAGAATGTTCTTCTCTCTAGGATGTTTATTCATATAAAGAGGTGGGAGTGCCATTGAACAGAATATTCACTGTGAATCCTAAGGGAGAGCTCATTCAAGAACATGCAAAGACCAACATATCATCGTAAGTCATTTCATGAAAATGTGTTTAAGAAAACCAACAAAAAAAAAAAAAAGTTAAAACTTACAAAGATTTAGGAATACTGGTTTATTTAGTTTTATGATAATTAAGCACATTTTTCCTTTCAGTTATTGATTTGAATTTATCCAGACATTATACATTTGTCATTTCCACCAACTGGCAAAAATTAAAAGGACAAAAATTAAGCATATGACAATATGACAATATTAAGCATAAGCCTTTTTATTTTTTGCACTGTGTGGCTGATTTTATGATAAGGTTTTTAAAAATGTTCCTTAAAAATCACAGTTCAGATATCTTTGGGTTTTTGTCATTTATATTAATGAAAAACTAAAAGCAGAAAAATATTTTTTTACTTTTATGATTAAGCTTACATGCCTTTTCAAATTCTTATATTTAAATGCTTTTGCAATTACCATTATTATCCATTCAGTTTTATTTGAACCTTGTATAAACAAGCATTTTGGATGAAAGATGCAGTTTTTTCCAGCTTCAAACAAAATATATATTTTCAAAGGGCAATTAATAAAATGTCACACCCCCTTTAAACTTGTATATAACATTGTACACTTGGGATTGGATCAGCAAAAACATCTTAATACCGAGTGTAAACAAAACCTGTGATTCTAACTGAATCTAGCATCTACTAGTTTGGAGTTTGGCATTAGATCATAATATTCTTGTGTGTTTTACAGTTATGGTCGTCTGTGTGAGGTTGTGGATCATGTCTTTCCTCTTCTGATCAGAGGGAACACCACTGATTTCCCTTGTTCAGACACATTCAGCCAGTTTACCTTCTGGAGAGAACAGTTACCAGAAGTAGAAAAGCAGGATCAACAGGCCTGAGAGGACGAACTAACAAAAGCCAACATCAGCTAAAACTCAGCTCTAACGCTGCACTGCCATAGGTATTACTGTACGCACAAGCAACCGAGCACTTTGCAGACCGCATGTCGCCCTCTGCCTGTTCCTTCTATATTATCTTATTCTTTTAACATGCATTTATCATTTCTGTGTGCGTTCTGTATGTTGAGTATTATGGAACTCATATTAGGGATTTTTTTGTTTGTTTATGGTACAGTTATTTCAAGTGCCAAATGAATTACTCATAAATCACAAGGTAATTACATTATGCTATTAAAAAATGTTCATTGGTTTTGTCCAAGGTCGATAAATGAGGGAATATAATTATTTTAGTACATACTATAACAACGTTTGTTGAGCATTCATCATAAAACAAAAAAAAAAGTAGTGAAAGTTTCCTGGAATTAAAAAATTATAAATAATAAGACTCAGATCTAGGTATAAAGCAAGCTGTAGTAAATCTCAGGTGTTTCAAAATTTACACAGGTAGTCATTTGCAACTTAAGTCAACTTCCATTAAAAAAAATAATTTTAAACTAATTATTTTACTTCTCCATTTACTTAAGAACAAATGCAACGGAATATTACTGAATTATGTCATCTGGACAACTCTGTACCACTTACACGTATATTATTATTATTATATAATCACTTTGCATTCCTTATTATTTGTGTATATAATGTAAAGTACATATGACCAGCAGATACAAATCATTCAGAAATTAATGTTAAATATCATACTCATCAGCATGCTAAACAAAAGCAAACAACAATGCAAAAAACACTCAGGTCATTAAGTATTTTCTACCTGTATTAATTCCTTCATATTAACGTCATATTTAATACGCCATAAATATTTTCATGCATAAAACCATAAATAAAACCACTTTTGTCAAATGATTTTAACTTTATTTCAGAATTTAAGAATATAAAACCTCAATTCATGGTGCATTATATTATCTTATGTTCATTTGAGTGATCTCTGAGTTCTACCAACACCTCTACCCAATGGTGCATATTGTTTGTCTTATTAAATGATGAGCTGGATTGCAAGTTATGAAAGCAGTGTATAATGAAATATATGTCTACAGTGAATGAACAAGGATTTTGTGTAATATGTAAATGGACAACATTTTTGTAGTTGCTCCACCTTGTATTTAACAAGGAAAAGTATATTCAACGGTTTATCAAGGAGCACATAAAAAGCACTGACATGATGCATGAATGATAAAGCGGCTTTAGGGACTGATTTGAAAGAACTGTGTATATTTTATGGTAATTCATGTGTTATTGTTCTGCAAAGTAAAAATAGTGTATGAGATAGATGTGTGCAACATGAAAATGCAATTTATACTGATCTCTAATTAGTTCAGTTTGGCGATAAAGATTTATTATATGTGACAGATGACTGCTACAAACTTACACACTGTGAATGATCAGGTCAAAACATGATAGAATGTTTCTGCTCTCTAAACTTAACAAAGATTTCTTATTCTAAACACAAAAAAAGTTAAATAATATAAAGACTATGGTATTAAATCCACGTAACGTGTCTTGTTCATAACATCCATAATGTTCAGTTACATTAGCTTTGTTTTCTTTGCAGTCTCCATGGAGTTTTATATTCTTTCTGTGAAAGATCTTGTTGCCTAAGTTGTGGCAGTTGAGTTGGTGTGTCATTCTGTTAAGAGTTGGGATGTAAAAACTGTTGTGTGTATATTTTAAGATGCCAAATCTCAGTATGTAAATTAAAATGCCATTACATGAATCTAAAAACATGCTTTCTTGTTTGTCTGAGCAGTACTGAAACAACCTACCTTTTTGTTCCAGTATATCTAAGCAGAGAAATTTCACAGTTTCTCATCAATCCTACTACAATCACACTGAAGATCCTCTTCTCCTCTGATACGATGTGCTTCATTTTCCTTTTTCACGCAGATAATCACCTAAAATTCATGCAAAAACTTGTTTTTAATAAGTTACATCTGTGCAGAAAAGTTTAGAAAGTTACATCTGTGCAGAAATGATTCTAAAATGGGCTATATGCACACAGACGTTTAATTTTCAGCCAGGCACCCCAAGGGCTTCCGGTGAACTGTCTTTCCACTACAAAATTGTCACATTTCTTTAAAAAATGGCGATCTTTACTGCCTGTTAGATATACGATATGAAGTGGGTCTAGAAGTGGGACAAGAAGCACTGCATTAAATTCCATTTCCCCCCGCCATGTCTTTAAAATATGACAGTTTATTTTACCCCAGTATTTTTAATGGAATTTCTGCGCTAGCCTGTTGCTACTGATGGCGCTAACGGTCTTTCATCTCATTTTACGCTTGAACAACTACATGAATGTTTAAGTCTATTTAACTGAATGTATTTTAATTACATTACAACATTGTTGCTGTAAAAACAACCTTGTGAAATTGAAAATAGTCACATTAAGCTTTCACCGGATGTTTATCGTTGGCTTTAAAACTCTAGCTGTGCATAGAGCCCATTGTAGCCTACCTAGTTTTTCAACTGCTTCCACACAGATACTTGGATGCATGCTTTGTGAGTATGTGGCAACAATCACATACAGTGCAGTTCTCACCAGTATCAGGCCACATCCTTCCTAAACAAAGAAAATAAATCAGTGAATGAAGTCTGACTTGATGATCTTATGGAAAAAAGTAATGATACTGATACAATTCATCTTCATCGGTGAAGTGCACATTTTTTGTCTAACATTCAAAATGCTTAATTCATGTAGATCTTTTCATTTAATTTAACACATTTTTACGTTTCACAATGATTCTGGTCAAAAATTATGTAACTGATGTTGTAAGCCAGGGGTGCCCAAACTCGGTCCTGGAGGGCCGGTGTTCCAACCCCAATTAAACACACCTGAACCAGCTAATCAAGCTCTAAGTATACAAAAACTTCCAGACAGGTGTGTTCTAGGAAGTTAGAGCTAAACTATGCAGAACACCGGCTCTTCGGGACCGAGTTTGGGCACCCATGTGGTAAGCGCTTTGGGTCTGAGAAAAGAGCATTTTAAATAAAATGTATTATTATCATTATTATTATTGCACTGCGGTAGCAATAGAAAGAAGATGTAACTGAAAGGCTGAATTGTTGGCATAATTAATATTGCATTTTTTTTAATGATTTCTTAAAAAACTAACATGCCATTTTGTCTTTATATTATACTAACTATAAAATTGTGTAACAAGTTATAACCATTTTTGTCATTTGACAAGAAAACGGGGAGAACAACAGTACTCCGTAATAATTTTTTTTTTGGCATATATTCAACAAAGTGCCGGTGTTATGTTTATTTGTACTACCTTGTCAGATTGTCCTAACTCCCATTCAAAAAGTAGGCAGCACAGTTTGATGACGCAATATGCTACCCATCATATTTTGCTACCAGTGTAAATTTTAGTGTGGAGTATTGTGATATGAAGCTGTAATATCGCCCTAAACTACCTAATCCCTAACCACAACCCAGAACTATTCAAATACAGTGCTGGTATAATCTGATGGGTCGGATAAAATGTCAGGACACCGGTGTTCTGCTGATTTTTCCTTCCTTGTCAGATTGTCCTACCTCTCATTCAAAAAGTAGGTAGCACATTTTGATGACGCAATATGCTACCCATCACATTTTGCTACCAGTGTAAATTTTAATGTGGAGTAGTGTGATATGAAGCTGTAATATCACCCTAAACTACCTAATCCCTAACCACAACCTCAGAACCATTCAAATATAGTGTTGGTAGCATAATCTGATGGGTAGGATAAAATGTCAGGACACCGGAACATCTACAACAGGTTCACTATGGTCGTAAAGGGATGTACATTGTCAGCTAAAATACTACGGTAGGTTGAGGCATTTAAACAACGCTCAATTGTGTGGCAAACAAAAATGTCCCACCCCATTACACAACCAGCAGTGTGAACCATGGATACAAGGAAGGATGAATCAAATGTCTCCATGTTGTTTATGCAAATCCTAACCATTTCATCTGAATGCTGCAGTACAAATGGAGACTAATCAGGCCGGGCAATCTTTTTAAAAAAAAATCTTCTATCATTCAATTTTTGTATGCCTGTGTTAATTGAAGCCTCGGTCTGCTGCTGATCTTCATCTACTTCAAGGCTCAATGTGTTGTTTGTTCAGAGCTGCACTTTTGCAGACTTCTCTTTATAATTAGTAGTTATTTGATTTACTCTTGCCTTTCTATCAGCTTGAACAAGTCTGGAATTACTGCATACAGAACTCAACTATCACCCAGCAGATCAGTAGTTTCTGAAATATTCAGACAATCCCCTCTCCCCATTTGACACCATCAACTACTCAGATGCTCAGCCTTAAAAGGATATAGTTCACCTAAAAATGAACATTTACTCATTTGTTTACTCACCCTCATTCTACTTTATGGTTTCTTTATGAGAAGAAAGCTGAAATCCTGTAACAATTGCCTTCCACAGTAATAAAACAGCTACTATGGAAGTTATTCGGTTACAGGTTTTCAGCATTCTACAAAATATCTTCTTTTGTGTTTAACATTAGAAGCTCATAAATGTTTGAAACAAGTATTGGGTGAGTAAATTGTGACAGAATTTACATTTTTGGGTGAATGATCCCTTTAATGCATTGAGCTTCCTCCATAATATTGGCTGATGATTAGTTCCTCCATCAGATTACTTGTCGACTACTAGACGACATTGACTTGGTTACTTTTAATGTGACTTAAAGGTGTCGTCTGAGTAGGTTTAGATATGTGTGGAGGAGCATACAAGTGTTTTACTTACGCATTTGGCGTAGATGGAGTCTTTGTCAGCACGCACACAGGTGTAGGGTTTGTCCCTGAAGATTAGTCCTTTCTTCATCGTTTCATTTAGGTGTTTGAAAGCGTCGAGAAATATTTGTATTTCTTCTGGACATACCTGTTTGAAGGGATTATACCAATTTACCCAAATTAACATGTCAGTTTTACCAAATATTATCGATGAAACTTCTAAGAACATACATTTATCTGGTAACGTAAACGTTAGGAACGCGAAGAAATGTAACGTTAAACTTACTGTAAAGTTGGACGCAGCCGTTATGTCGCCAGTTTTAGCCACGAATAACGCCGCACGCTCTACATGTTTCGTGGAAATGAGGCAGTCTTCTAATAACTTCGGTAATGGGTTCATGATTAGTTTCTGTAACACAAACAAGCTCAAAACTGCTCAAATGTTGCGTCTCCCAGCGTCTCACTCTTTCAGTCGTCAGGTGGTTAACTTCTGTTGCCCTAACAACTGCCTGACTCGTAAATATGCAGAAAAGCTAGACGGTTCTACTTCAGCATGAACGAGCGTAATAATCAATATAGACAAATGCCGTCTTGAAATGAATAAACTGCTTCATTTGTAGTGAAGACAATCAACACTGCTAGCGTTTTAAATGTATTTATTTGCATGTGAAACCTGATGCTTGTTGCATATTTGTGCTTAGTGGCTTACCAAACAATATTAAACTATTTTTTCTTTTCAAAACAAATACTTGGCTAAAAATCAAGGACAAAGTAGCAAGAGTAGAGCAAGGAAAAAAGAAGAATAATCAAAAATGTATTACATTTAAAACTAAAAAAAAAAAAAAAAAAAAAAAAAAAAAAAAACTGTGCTCAAACTACTCCAACTCAGCAAAAATATACAATATTAAGACCTTACCTGAATGCTTAATGGCATTCCAGATATATTGGGCAGCGTAAAATGTGCAGATAGTCCAAGACGCATAAATTAACATAAATAAAACTCAGTCAAGCAAACAAAATCAACAGTGATTAGACCTGTAACCAATAATCCCTGGTTAATCACCTCATTTGTACCTTTGTAAATAAAACTAGTAAGCCTTGCAAAAATAAGTTCCTTTCACGTTACATATAACAGAATGTTATTAGGTTTTACAGAGGATCCACTGACTGGTGCAAATTAATTCTGTTAGGGTGAATTTTAATGGAAGAACTGGCAGTTAAGGCAGACAGATAATGAATTAAAACAACAACACCTGGTTTAGTGTTAATGATGAGAATATTCAAGTTCAAAAAAATGGTTCTCATCAACTTCAAATCTAGCCAAATTACAAGTATAACAAATATAGCTTTAAGTACATCAATAAAAGACAGTATATTTGAAGCAAAATATAGGTCCTGAGAATATCTACATCCAGTGGAAAATTTCGTTTTTAGGCAATAAAACTAAAATAAAATCCCTAATTCTCCCTTTTCGTTTCCATGTTGCTTGATCAAGAAACAAAACTTGGCAAAGTTGTGAACACAAACACATTCATTAGTATGTTCCTCATTAGTTGAGGACATTGTAAGGCAAAGGTCAGTCTTGAAGATGTTGAGAGTTAGTGGTGAGACACTGTGCTTGAAGAGCAGCTTTGAAGAGACATCCTCCATCGTCATTTCGGAGTTTTGTGGTCAAACAGCTGCAGGTCAAGCCGAACCCAAACCTCTCCCGTGGGCACTTCATGAAGCAGCAGCCTCCTTGTGGACGGACCTTTATTCTCAAGCTCTTTCTTAATAGTGGCTACAGGAACCTCAGTGCGACCTAAGAAGGCTGTAGAGGGAGAAAGAGAAATTAGACGTGGTTAGGGAAATTCTAATTATACATGGTAAAATCTATAAAGAGCTCAATCTGTAACTAAATAACAGCATGTTTACATGACAACAATGTCGTTTTTGTATTGTTTTTTTTTTTTTTTACATTTGGCATATAAATATCAATGTATATCAATGCCAATGTGTACTAGCATAGTTAACATTGTAAATTAATTTCAGACGGACTTTAAGCTGAAAAAAAAAAAAAAAACATACAAAATTAAAATATGCTATTCAACACAATTTGTTTTGATATGGTATGGAAATAGTTTTGTACATGTTATTTCATACTAACCATCTGGTGAAAACTGCTCTTTCTCATTAATCGTAATGCAGAGGACATCTTGATACAGGTCTTTAATGTGAAACTGACAATTGAAGTTCCACTTGGGGTTGACGGTGTCATTAATGGTACGGGAAGAGTAACACTGAGAGCCCATGGTCACTTCACAGTATGGATTACTCTTTCCTAAATAAAATAATTATAGAAAAAAAAAAGTGAAAAACATTATTATTATTTATCAATATTAATAATATAAGATGTTGCTGAATAGTAAATGTAGATTGAAAACAGTATTTTTTTTTTTTATTATTATTAATCATGTTTTTAAATGAAACCACTCACCATTTGGTTTGGAGGATTTTAGCTCAGTTGCCTCTAAGATGGTGACAAGCAGGCGACCTATGCCACTTCCCTTCATTGATCGAGCTGTAAAAAATGTAAATAAAATTAAAAATGATAATAAATACATTCAAATGATCAAACCTGCTGTATTATTTCTACTGACAGCTTAAAGAGCATAAAACACACTCCTTAAAATGTGGCTCAGTAAAATGTTGAGTTGAATGAATAAGTTTTATTGTAAAATATATTTATAATTTCAAATATTGTTTTCTTTTATTATTATTGTTATTATATATAGCTGAATTTTTACCATTACTCTTGTCTTACGAGTAACAGATTTCTTCAGAAATAATTCTAACATGCTTAATTATTATTATCAATGTTAAAAACAAATGCTGTGAGTATTTCTGTGATTATTGTGATGGTTTTGTTAATTTGAAATAAAAATCTTTAATAACAAAAAAATAGTTTCTGTTAACTTTTATCAAGTTCCTATTTTATTTAGACATATACATTTACATTCGTATAATAACAAAAATTATTCACATTAATTACCTGCTGAATCAAAGCATTACTTTATTTCCAAAAAAATAAAACAATTAAATTATTGGGGCCATTTTTTTGGGTTGTATTTGAGTTGTAGAAATGATTAAATTATCACTTTTAATGGGCCAAAAAAATAAAACTTACACTGATATGCCTTCTCGTGTTTCTTCTTCTCAGTCTCAATGAATCCTTCTGATGCTACTTTGATTTTCTGAACCCATGCAGTCCTAGCGGGATATCAGGCAGATGTTAAACATTTTACTAAATAATAAAAACCAAATAGGTATAATTTGATAAACTGAATGAAAAACATGAAATTCTGTCCTTTACACTATTCGTGGCATTCCAGCAGCATGATAAGCGGCTGCTGTTGTTTTTTTATCCACATCCCTCACTATGTGGCGATAACAACATTCCATTACCGGTTCATAAAATGTCCCATGTGTCCAGTAAACAGAGGCTTGCTGATAAGGCTGATAAATGGAGCTGTGGCTGAAACTGACCTCTCGTTAATGTTCTCGGTCTTCAATGTGTAGACACGATCTATATGGGAAATGTGAAAGACAGGCTCGTCGCTGGACGGGTCTGATGGAAGCTTCACTAAAACTTCATTCAGGAACACAGGCTGGAAACACAAACACATCATTATTCCAAATATTAATAAGCCAGTAATAAGAATACTTCTTTATAAAGAGGAGTGGGACCCTTACAGTCTTGTACATCTTGTACTGGGTGTTGGATTTCGGGCTGAAGAGTTTGTCCGTTCCTGAGGAAGTGAATTGTCTGACAGCTTGGGTGAACAGCAGAAAGTCGCTGAACAGAAAAGCATGTAACTCCTTATTGCTCTTCATCTTAAACACCTTTCCACTGTGCAACAGTTTACGAGGACCCAGGCAGTTGGTCATGGAGTTGAAGATCAGATTCTAGACAAGCGAAATAACAGTAAAAAAGTAAGAAATCTATTTTCACAGAGATTATGCAGTTGAAACCAGAAGTTTACATACACTGTATAAGAAGGAACATAATCATTTAAAAAAGGTCAGATGTTATTGTGACTAAACTTTTTCTCTTTTAGGTAAGTTAGGATTATCAAATTTGTTTCTGTTATGCTTAATAGAAGAATAATGAGAGAGATATTTTTTGAGAAATTGTTATAACTTTTCTCAAAAGTCAAGTTTACATACAATAAGATTATTATGCCTCTGAAAAATCTCAGATGATGGTGTCAAGGTTTTGGAAGTTTCTGATTGCCTAATTGACAACATTTGAGTTATTTGGAGACACAACTGTAGAATAGTATTTAAGGAAAACCTCAAACACACTGCTTCCTTGTGTGACAACATGGGCAAATCAACAAGCCAGAATCAACAAAAAAGCCAGATTACAATTTGCTAAATTACACTGGGAAAAATACATTTTTGGAGACATGTCCTGTGGTCTGATGGAACTAAGATTGAACTGTTTGGCCATAATGATCAGTGTTACATTTGGAGGACAAAGGGGAAAGCCTACAAGCCTAGAAACACCATCCCAACTGTGAAGTATGTGGGTGGCAGCATCATGTTGTGGGGCTGTTTTGCTGCAGGAAGGACTGGTCCACTTCACAGCATAGATGGCATCATGAAGAAAGAACAGTATGTAGAAATACTGAAGCAACATCTCAAGACATCAGCCAGGAAATTAATACTTGGCCACAAATGGGTCTTCTAAACAGACCATGACCCTAAGCATACTGCCAAAATAGTTAAAATGTGCTTTAAGGACAACATAATAAATGTTTTGGAGTGGCCATCACAACGCCCTGAGCTCAATCCTGTAGAAAATTTGTGGGCAGAGTTGAAAAAGCTTGTGCGAGCAAGACAGCCTACAAATCTGACTCAGTTACACCAATTCTGTCAGAAGGAATGGGCCAAAATTTTTGCAAACTATTGTGAGAAGCTTGTGGAAGGATACTCAAAAATAAGAATACCAAGGAAATGAATGTAAACTTTTGACTGTCTAGAAATTAATAAAAAAATTCTCAAAAAAAATTTCTCATTATTCTGGCATTTAGCAAATGTAAATCATTTAGGTAATCCTAACGAACCTAAAATAGTAAACGTTTAGTATGATTTACCATCAGACATTTTTTTTTAAATGGTTATGTTCCTTTTTTTAGAGTGTATGTAAACTTCTGGTTTCAACTGTACATATCAAAGGCCAATAAGTCAACGAATGTTTTTTCTTTTTTTTAAGGGACAAGTAACCCCCCCCAAAAATAGTTCCTCACTATTTCCAAGTATTGTCTAAAGCCCTATTTACACCTTGTTTCTCAGATTTTCACCATTTACAAAGGGTAGTTGGTGATCAATCAAAAAGATGTTTTGCAAATGCTTTTAGGGCAGTGTTGTGTTGTGTACCAATGTAATTAACTATTGTCATGATAATGATAATTGACTGTTGATAATGATGTCAGCAATGATGCCAACGCCCATGTAAATCTAGAGTAAGTTTGATCAATGCTAGTGCTAAACTCTGCATGAAATGGATCTCACAGGCTTTATTCACAGGATCTGACGGAGCATGCGAGACACGTATTTCAGGGTCTGTAGGATTACACTCTTAGATGTCAAACGTATCTTCATCTGAATGCATGTATATATGCATATATACATACATGCATACGCAAAGTATAAATCTATCTATCTATCTATATATCTATCTATCTAGCTCTATTTATATATAATAACACATAAGCCTAATAACTGAGGAGTGTAGTTTTTTTAGATTTTTCCTTTACAGTCTTCCCTAATGAGAATCAATTGGCGTTCAAATGCGCCTTAAGTTTATATTAGTGTTTTTTTTTAGTTGAACACAAAAGAAAATATTTTGAAGAATGTTGGTAACAAGAGCTGGCAGTAACTACTGTCTTAAATACAATAGAAGGACCACCTAGGAAATCAGTGGTTATAGACAACTTTCTTCAAAATATACTCATTTGTGTTTAACAGATGAAAAAACTCAGAGGTTTGGAAAAAGCAGAGGGCGAGTCGATGAGAGAATTATCATTTTTGGGTGAAAATTTCCTTCAAGATTCTGACACACCAAGCCACAGAAGACCATTGGGACAAAATCAGACCATTGATGAGCGTTGTTGATCAATTTCTTAATCTGACTGAAACCCTCCTACAGCAGGGATGAACTACAGCAAGAGAAGGTTGTTTCAAATCTGTGACTTCAATTTTAAATATTGCATCGTTACAATGAATGACTTAAGCATCCCAAAAGGTTAGATAATATTTCCCCCAAGTCCCCAAATATGCTACAGAAATATTTTCAAATTACAGAATGGAGCACTTTGTCACCTCTGTGATGCCTTCACACTGCACATGGGATTGAATCCACTCCAGCCGGTCTGAGTTTTCCTTCTCCCTGACACCCTCATTCACCTGAAAGCACAGCTGCTCGGCCTTCTCCAAAGCCTCAGTCAGCTGAATGTAGTCCACGTGGCTCTCTGGAGTGTTTTCTAAAATCTGGACAAACAAGTATTGGTTAAGAATGTACTTAATTGTATGCATTAACTAGTAACATTTAACAAAAGATCTATGGGAAAAAATAGAAAATAAAACATTACATGTTTAATATGAAGAGGGTAGCGGGTGATCCTTTGCATAGGTTTGAGTAAAAAGCTGGACAAAGGCATTCCTTTACAACGGTAGTCTGTGGCAATTTTCTGAAAAATATGAAATAATGAGAGAAACATTGTTACTAAACCTAAAACTCAAATTGAGTGTTTATTACAATTTGTTTTTAAGTATAGATTGTCTTTTTTTTAAGAGCTGCAAGTGAACTACAGGAGTCTTCCGTACCTTGAGGAAGGTTTTGAAGTCTGGCTCCTGATCAGTTCTCTGTTGTAGCAGCGCAGCACCCTCCAACTGGCAGCTGCAGAAGCGGATGTAGGCCTGCATGTTTGACAGCTCGGATGCCAGGATGTCGCCGATCATGTGAACAGGCATGTTGTCTCCTCCGCTCTTTTTCCTTGCCTTCAGGGCCCTAACAATATACGCTTATCAACACACTGCACACCAAAGAAAATTATGCATACATGTACAGTATATACATTTTCAAATGAACCTCACATACTTGAGCATCTTGGAGCTGCACTGAATAAGCTCTCTCCAGTTGGCAAATATCATGTTCATTTCAGCCTCAGAGAGACGATTTGATTCAGACATGGGCTTGTAGAAGACCTTAAGAAAGAAAATGTATATTTTATTATCATCAGATCCTCTATAAATGCAATTAAAAACAATAAATAAATCAATCTGTGCGGCCCAGAAATAGTTTTCTATTAAATTTTCCAAGAGGGATTTTAAAAAAAGCAACCGGCTATGAGAAGAAACTTTCATTTGAAGCTCAGAAATACATGAAATGTACAAATGTACTTGGCTTGGCAGCTTTAATGAGAGAAAATCTACAAATACTACTTCACACTTGTTTGTTTATGTAGTCTGCTGCTACCAAGAAATTGATCATTTGTCCAAATATTTTTCCCTTTAAACCAAGCACAAGCGCATAAATAATGATTTAAAAATAAATCGTTTTTATGACCACTATGCTTTGTTAGAGTTAACGATATTTTATAATACTTTCTCCTCTTTTAATTGTTCATGTTTGTCAGTCAGTATTTAATAAGTGTTTGTTTTCATTCAATTTTTCCTTTAATACTGTATACACACACTGAAAGTTATGTTATGTAAAGTGCTACATGGCAGTACTGTAAGTGGATAAAGCATCTCTCCTGACAAGGTTTGCTCTCTGTGACTGATTAGTAGAACAAGCTGAATTAATGCAGATGGGTTCAACAAAAGCAAAAACATTAGAATAACAACCACTTGTTAAAAATCAATTTCATATATCTATTTACACTACCTAGTCTAAATCTAAGTTTGGAATGGCAAAGAAAGCGTTCTAGCAGGACTTCCAGAGTTCATCAAGATTATTTGAATTCATCTTCAATGCCTTCTACATCTTACCCCAGACATGCTCAATAATGTTAATTTCTGGTGACTGGGCTGGCCAGTCCTGGAGCACATTGATCTTCTTTGCTTTCAGGAACTTTGATGTGGAGGCTGAAGTATGAGAAGGAGCACTATTCTCCTGAGGAATTTGCCCTCTCCTGTGGTTTGTAATGTAATGGGCAGCACAAATGTCTTGATACCTCAGGCTGTTGATGTTGCCATCCACTCTGCAGATCCCTCGCATGCCCCATACTGAATCTAACCCTAAACCATGATTTTTCCTTCACCAAACTTGACTGATTTCTCTGAGAATCTTGGGTCCATGTGGGCTCCAATAGATCTTCTGCAGTGTTTGTGATGATTGAGATGTAGTTCAACGGATGATTCATCGGAAAATCTACCTTCTGACACTTTTCCAAACGATCAACTAGAAGTAAAGTTATTATTTGTTGCTTTTACAACTGGGATCGACGACAAGACTTTTGTTAGGTAGTGTAGAGATCTGACCTATATATCTAAATCACTCAAAATGAGTTTAACTTTGACTGAATTTAAATTTCTTGTGAGATTCAATATCATAAGATTTTACTCATAACTTTCAAAAAGGTCATAACATCGTGAAGAACCATGAACTGCAGAGTTCCTTTTATTTTTCAAATCTGTATATATTAAAGAGGTTTAATGATCAATTTTAATGGGTCATTTTTTTGGAGTACAATAAGTTAACATGCACTTAAAAAAGTAAACTGCACTTTTTTAGCACTTCAATATCTGACCTCCCTTTAATAATATGCTAAATAGTATACTAATAGTTAATTATAATATATGACCAAAAGTTGTTTATTTTCATCAAATACAGCTTTTGATCATTTTGGTTTACTCTTTCTGGCATTGCTGCACTAGTAAAACTGTTGGCACTTTTACAGTAAATTGCATTTGACTCTATTTTCTCAACCCATACTTGCTAAAATTGACCGCTTGATGCATAAATATGAAATAAGAGATCAGTGTTCGTCTACCTCTAGGACCAGCTGTAGGTCTTCTACGTATTTCTCCTCTGTGTCAATGAGCTCATGGATGTAATCTTGCCGTTTCCTGTCCTTTGGGCTCATTGATTCCAGAGTGCTCTGGTCAGCACACCCTACAAGAAAACGGTACAGGTGGTGAACTCACCCAGACACACAAAGCACTAACAAACTCAAATCTCCAAAAGGCCTTTCAACAATCTTACTCCAAGCACACACAAAAAGAAGGATAATGTCAGTTGCAGCGTGTTGAAGACAATCCAAAAGGCTCCAGCGTGAATCCTCACCTTCTGATGGTCGGTCCGTTTGACCATCCGGGGTGCCTTTAGTGGTGCCTTCATCCTCCTCATCCCATAGGCGTAAAAATAGCAGTTTAACACCTGAATGATCACTCATTTTCTTGAGCTGTGCTTTGTAAAGCTGCTCATTTACTGTGCTGAATGCTGCATGCAGGCAGGATTATTCATTGTTTTCACCCAAAATACAACAGCAGGACAAACGTAACTAGATGACAGTGAAGATTATGTAGAGTAATGCTGTTAGTATGTACTGGAAATTTTTTGAGGTTTAAATGTACGAGACAAACCAGCAATATAGGCAGATGCTTCTTTAAAACCAAGTTGTGTTGTCATTTTTATAAAATGCATTCTACTAAACTAAATTAAATTTACTTTAAATTCAAAATAGATGCTGAAAGCTGGAATTTTTATGTGCTACAGGTTATTTAAAAACAAAAAATTGCATCAAAGTATCTTTACACTAACACTGACCTCTTATGTTACAAAAATTAAAAGGCACGACCTTTGTTTTTTTAAAAGATTTTAATGTCTAGATTTTTTCAAATCAAATCAGTACATGGTCCAAAGTATTTGAGATATCTGAAGAATTATTAACAACATCCAATAAAATGGTAAACATTCGTCCACAACTTAACAACTATTTGCATAGTTTCCCATATAATATTATCCGTTTATACAGAAGCGAGTCATGCACAAAACATGGCATAAAACGCAGTAAATGTGTAACAATACCACCTAAGGCCAAAGCATTGTGCTTAAAATAGCAGCAGCATTTCTTCAAATACACCACAGATACAAAAGCTGCATATTCTTTTCGTTTTACATTGATTGATAATGGACAAATAAAATGGATACAAATGAAACAAAAGCATATGAGAAACCAACTAAAGGTAAAACAGTCTCCAAAGTGACTGTTGTTTGTTCTTAATGTAAAAGTGCCTGCAATACATGGAGATTAATAATACTAACTTATAACCTGCATATTTAAGTGCGATTGCGTTGATACACTTAAGCAGTTTCACACTTTGTAACATTTCTTAAAATGACCAAACTGAGAAGCAACAGTTTTACTGTCCACCTTTCTTAAATGACCAAATAAAAACAATCTGCCACCTAAAAATATACTTGAAGCAAATAAAAAATTAAGAAAATATTTAAGGACCACCACGAAAGACTCACTATCCACCTATTAATCAGTCAGCATTGGCCCAGATCACCAGTGAAATGAATGAAACCCCTTGTTTTAGATTAGAAGAAATCAAACAGATAATGTGAGATAAACAAAGTTGACTGAGTGAGTGAACGGTGGTTTCAACAGGGCCAACCTTTACTGTTAGAGGGGGATAGTTGGTCTCTCAAGGGCGAAGGGAACAACAGGTTTTACCGCCCAACAAAGAAGGACACGAATGAGAAGAAAAAGTCGAAGGGGAAAAAGAATGAGAGTAAGAAATGTGAATGTGTGCCTAAACATGGATGAGGAGAACAAATGTCTGACATTATATTAGACACTACATGTACAACTTGAAATAACTGGAAAATATCCCTTATATTACAGAGCACAAAAAAGGCACGATGAATTAACAATAGATATTGATGATTAAAATATTTCAATCTGGGTAAAATGTCACTGCGATTAAACTGTAATACATTCTGTCATAAATACAAACCCTATCCGACAAAATAAACACCCACATTTAAAAAGCATAATCAGCAACACACTTTTTTTGAAAATAATCTGAAACCGTCAACCAAGTGCTTGCGTGATAATTTAAAACACAGAGCCAAAATAAACTGGTCTGTTTATGGGTCTCTACTTACACTGCTGACTGGGGTCAGAATCTGTGGTCAATTTCACATAGTTGGTAGGAATCAAGCCTGTGACCCCATTGAGCTCTCCTTTCCACCAGTCAGGATTGCTTTTGTCCAGAACGTTGATGACTTGACTCTTCGAGAAGCTCAGCTCGTCCTCGTTCGCTGCAGTGTAGTCATATATGGCGATGACTTGGCCAACTGAAAAGAAGAAGGAGAGGGAGATAAATGATTGGTGAAATGACTACAGCAAAATAACCAAGCCTGAATTATGATTGTGTTTCTTACCTGATGGAGTCGCAGGTGTGGATTTGCCGCTGTTTGAGCCCAGGAGCTTGACATGTGAAGCAGGGAACCAGCCCTTCTGACGTTTCTTCCCCCTGGCCTGATCACACAAGGAAAAAAAACATGACGGGTATATTAGTCTATCTGTTTTTCATCTACTTGGTCATCAGTTAATCGTTTAATCCAGGGGTGTCCAAACTCAGTCCTGGAGGGCCGGTGTCCTGCATATTTTAGTTTCAACCCCAATTAAACACACCTGAACCAGCTAATCAAGCTCTTTCTAGGTATACAATAAACTTCCAGGGAGGTGTGTTGAAGGAAGTTGGAGCTAAACTATGCAGGACACCAGCCCTCCAGGACCGATTTTGGACACCCCTGGTTTAATCCATCAATTTATATATTCCTTCACCTGTTTATTATCTATTCATCCATCAATTCATCTATATTTTATTCTATTTATTAAACAATCAATCTTGCTTAAATTCTGAAAATACATTTGCTTGTATTGGTCTTCACTAAATGTATAATAAATTTGAACATATAGAAATCACGCAAAAATAATAATAATTACATGATCTTATGAGAAAATTTAACTATTTAACTGGGTGGCAACTTCAGACAAATTCTTATGACAACAGCTTTCTCCACATAAAATGGTAAAATACTTGTATTCTGACCAATCTGATGGTCACTTCACAAGTTCATATTTTTATAGTGATTCAACAGACACTGGAAACAGAAATGTTTGCAAAAAATAAATGGAAATGCACCATTCATTCACACAGACATGCCAAATATGCAGATTTCCTAATTAGAAAGCCTCTTGGATTTTAATATTTACAGGCAGTAATCCCTGTGATGATAAATTGATTAATTATACAGTGTTTATTTTTCTATCAAAAACAATTTGCCAAATTCCTTAAATTTGTCTGTGTTTTCTTCTATTGCAGTGTCTGCTGTCTATCTGTCTATCAAATTAAATTCTACACTATTTTGTCAAAATAATTTAATCCTTTTTTTTTATGTTATTTTGATTTTAAAAAGCACAGAATTATAGTACAGACAATTAAGGCACTTTTCTACTGCATGGTTCGGTATAATTCGATTAGGTACGGCTCACTTTTGGGGGCATTTCCACTGGCAATTTCATACAAATTCTTATGACAGCAGCTTTCTCCACATAAAACGGTAAAATACTTGTGAAGTGACCATCACAACATTGTTTCTGGTGATTCAGTCGATGTATTTATCTTTGTATAGTGAGACAACAGACATTGGAAACGTAGAAAAGTTTGCAAAGTAAATGGAAATGAACCCTTTATTCACACAGACACCCCAAATATGCAGATTACCTAATTAGAAAGTCTCTTGCATTTTAATATTTACAGGCACTAATCCCTGAGATGATGATTTGATTATACAGCATTACCTTTCATTTTTTCTTAAAAAACAATTAGCTAAATTCCATTTTTATGACTGAATTACACAAATTTGTCTGTGTTGTCTTCTATTGCAGTGTCTGCTGTCAGCTGTCTATCAAATCAAAATCTACACTATTTTGTCAAAATAATTTGATCTTTTTTTAAATGTCATTTAGATTTTAAAAAGCACAGTATTATAGTACAGAAAAGTAAGGCACTTTTCAACTGCATGGTATGGCACAACTTGATTCGGTACGGCTCACTTTTGAGGGCATTTCCCTCAACATTTCTGTAGCTAGTATCTGGTCATTTTTATTATCTAAAGTATTTTTAGTATTTTAGTTACTTGACAGATTCCAAAGCAAGCCTTACTGTTACCAAAATGTGATATATATATATACACACTGCTGATGAGGTCTGAGAAAATCATCAATACCAGCGTCAATTGATTAGCGACACGAGACACTTAACCTGCTATCCTCAGTGTTAGCTGTATTGTAGGTTCGCAGGAGTAAACCATTTTATACCATCATAAGAAAAAGACACCTGAAATAGCAGCATTGTAGAAGAGGTCCAGATGCTACTCTTGTTGGTAGCAGAGGATTGTGGCAACCCGCAATAAAATAGTTTTCCAGAAAGTCACAGCAGCAGAGGCAAAACAATTATGGCGACAATCCTAACCACTTTAAGTGGTACTAAACTGCAGTTGAAATGCAAACGGAGCTGTCAAAAACGAAGTGAGCCAAGCCGTGCTGTGAAAAAATAGCTTTAACGGTGATCTGCCATTAGGTTGAAATATTTATTAAGCTGTACGTATTTAATGTACAATAGCTGCATTAATGGGGGAAAACGCTACGTTTTAGTTTAACATTTTACTCACCTGCAGTTCCCCGAGCCACCAGCCAGAGGGGTTTTTGTTGAGGATGAGGATGAGCTGACCCGGGGAGAGATTCAGCTGCTCTGCCCCTGCAGCTGTGCACGCAGTTGTCACCTGAGCCACTTCTACAAAAAAAACAAAAAAACATTACAACTTATGATAAATAAAAGATGATTTTTATTTTGTTGTTTAACTTGGCTCTGTTATTTACCAGGTTTCTTGCCAGGTGTTCCAGATTTGCCAGACAGACTTGATGCCTAATGACAAAAACACTTTAAAAATCACAACTAACAACTTGTATAAATAGCAGCATAGTTAAATCTAAAAGTTCAAATTTACATCAGTCTCCTTTGGCTTGACGTAATTGGATGGGAAGAGTCCTGCTCGGTCTCCGATGCTTCCTCTCCACCACTCCCCTTCTCTCTCTGAGACCAGGATAGTGTCACCCTCATTGAAAGTCAGGTCTCCAGGCTCAGGACTCTCGTAAGTGTAAAGAGCCACGTATTCTAATAACAAGATAAACGTACAACATAGGGTTTAGGGAAACTCAGGAAAGAACAATGCAAATGTACCTACATGAGTTTACAGGCATACCAGACACAAAACATCATGGAAATGAACATACAAATGCACACAAATTGAAAATGATTGTTTAAGTTTATATTACAGACATATTTGTGTTACATTAAAAAACTAATTACACAAAATACTGACATTCAAAAGTTTGAGATAATTTTTGGAAGGTAAATTAGTTTGCTTTGTAATAGGGGTGCATTAAACTGATCAAAAAAGACATTAAATACATTTATTTTAAACACATGTTGTTTTCAGGAACTTAAAAGGATAATCCACCCAAAAAATAAAAAGTCTATCATCATTTACTCATCCCCACTTGTTCCAAAAGGAAGATATACTGAAGTTAGTTATAGAACATTGACTAACATATAATTTTTTGTTTCTATTATGAGTGTCAGTAACTGCAGTCCAAGACCGGTTACTCACTGATGCTAAGCAGGACTGTGCCTGGTTAGTACCTGGATGGGAGACCACATGGGAAAACTAGGTTGCTGTTGGAAGTGGTGTTAGTGAGGCCAGCAAGGGGCGCTTAACCTGCAGTCTGTGTGAGTCCTAATGCCCCAGTATAGTGAAGGGGACACTATACTGTCAGTGGGCGATGTCTTTCGGATGATCTGTAAAACCGAGGTCCTGACTCTCTGTGGTCAATAAAAATCCCATGGCATTTCTCATAATGAGTAGGGGTGTAACCTCGGCGTCCTGGCCAAATTCCCTCCATTGGCCCTTACTCATCATGGTCTCCCAATCATCCCCATCCACCGAAGTGGCTCGATCACTGTCTCTCCACTCCACCAATTGCTAGTGTGTGGTGAGCGCGCTGGCGCTGTTGTCCTGTGGCTGCCGTCGCATCATCCAATTGGATGCTTCACACTGGTGGTTGGGAGAGACCCCCCCTTATGGTTGTAAAGGGCTTTGGGTGCATGGCCATACACGATAAATGCGCTATATAAAATACACATTACTATCTTACTTACTTAAGAACCACTTGGTAATAATAAATGGTGAGGTCATTTTTATTTTTGGGTGAACTATCCCTTTAAGATTTCTGTAAAATTATTTTATAATTATTTATTATCAGACCTGCTTAACGATTCTAAAGATAATAAATCAGTGTGTTTTTTGTTCTGAAGAATAAAAAAAACGACTATTAAATAATGAAGTTTTCCATCACAGGAGTAAATCAGATTCAAAAACATATTTAACATCACAAATCCAGTGGTTTACCTTCATAGTTGGATCCATCAGTTGTATCAGATGCATCAGTGGAACTACAGGAAGAAAAAATAATAATAAAGTCAAGAACTAAACGAGACAACAGTGGTTTACGGTTAAGAATAAAGCACTTAAAAAAAGAGAAATAAAGCTGTTAAATGACAATTGTAAACCTCAAAAAGAGAAAGTAAAGCAACAAACATCAATGTCTTTGCAGAAAGCACCTCAGGGCAACAGTGCTACAGTATGCAAAGAATTATTCAAATTGCTTTTCACAATAGCACTTTCCACAGACAAAGTACATGTAACACTCACAGCTACACACTCAAACTATCCGCTCATAAAAAGGAAACAGCAACATCACAGCCACTTCATCATGGTGTGTGTATTTACTCTGCTTGTGCGTCACTGGTGCTCAGAACTGTAACATAGGTTTTGGGGAACCAGCCCTGAACCCCATTGAGCTCTCCCAGCCACCAGTTCTCCTGCTGCTCCAGAACAGTGATCACGTCGTCCTTGGAGAAGTCGAGATGGTTGTCAGTCTTTGCAGACCAAGAGCACAGAGCCCGAGCTTGCACATTCCCCACCACCTAAAATCATGTAGAAAATGTCACCGCAATTCACATTTAGCAAATTGTATCCAGAGCTGGGTGTTCAATTATAATTATTACTGAAAGTTGTAAGGCAGGTCAAAATCATGGTAATGAGAAAGTAAAACCAGAGGCACTATGTTACCTAAAATGTGCATCTAACATATTATAATACTGAACACTTTTTGGATTTTATTTGAAATCAGTAACAGACTTCAACATGCAATTGTAATTTGTTTTTGGAAGTCTATTTTCCAAAGTGACGTGCATCATGAAACTAAGGGTGCTTTCACACCTAGCCTTTTGTTTTGGAAGCTGGTGCATTTCCCCGGTTCGTTTGGCATACGTGAATCCAGAAATCCGCACAAAAACAATCGGTCCGAGATCGCCTGAATGAAGTGGTCTCGGCTTGATTGAAACGAACTCTGGAGCAGATCGATTGTAGTAAGAAAGCAATATGATCCAACCATCTAACGAACCAGGCTATATCACAGTGTATTATAGATATGTATAGGCATATATGGCTATGAATGAGAATTATGAGTAGGACGGGATGTCATTCCTACCGGTAAATGTGCTTTTCATGTCAAATACGAAAGTGAAAGCATGCTGAACTATTAACGAGAGCTGTTTATTCATTAGGAAATTTGCAGTCTTGGCCTAGAATGCATAATTCTAGCCAACGGCTATGTATGAGAAAGTCTTACCTCTGATTTATATTTGGTGACGATGTCTGTGGGTATCACCATTCAAAATTAAAGCGCAGCTTTTCACTTATAATGTCTTATTGCTCATCATCATAAATTAAATAAGGACGCATGCCAGCTTAGTAGGACTCTAAAAAATAAACTGTGGAACTCTGACCAATGTGACAAGAGTTTACTCGCTAGACTTGTTTTAGCTATTTTGGTCCATTTAGAAACTTAATCTACAGGTGTGAAAGCATCCTAAGATCAAGTAAGCAAAACATGAACAAATCACACATACTAGGAAAGAGAAAGAGATGCGAGTACTTTCAGTTTTGCTTTAAATGATCTCAAATATGCCTGGCATTTATATAAAACGACATTTATAGCAAGCACAACGTTTTGTTTTCATTCATTTTCATTCTCTTCTAAAAATAATTATCAAATAGAGACCGCTAGATGTTTTAAATATTTAGAAACATTTATTGATAGTAAATTAACATTAGCTGGAAAAGTAGAATGTATTTTTAAAAAAGCAATGCAGAGATTATATCTTATTATGAGGTTACAACAATTTTGAGTCAAGATATTTTGGAGATGGTAAATAAGGGCATACTCACACTATGTACAGTTGCCTTGAACTGGGCCAAAGCACGCTTGTCCCCCCTCCCACGACTGCCCGCACTTAAATTACATTCGGGCCTGGGCACACTTACATCATCGATGATGCGCTGTTCAGTAAGCGCTCTCGCTCAGCACAGTGGAGATTTCTTTAGTTATATCGTTTAAGTCGTTTGATATGCGGTGACACGCAGTCAAATATTTTGCCGAACAGATCAGCCACTTTTGACGCTCATAAACAATTATAAAGTCCTCGTGCTGCAGGAATTAGGAGGTTTTCTGAAGGTGCAGCTGTTGTGCAGTGAAGGGTTTGCGTCTTTAATAATCTACGACAGTTTGCGTTCATTGAACAGTACGAATGATTAATTAATCCATATCAAACAGTCCCTTAAAAGTCACATCTCGCTTTCAGTTTCAGGCTCAGGCACACTTGCACTCACACTGCAAGCATACCGCGCCGCCCACCTCTTCCAACCGGGCCAGGGCCGCCCAAGTGAACTGTGCCTGAGCCCGATTCAGAGCACTCACACTTCTCAAACTATCCAGGAAACGGGCCTGGGCACGGTTCGGAATCGGATAGCATAGTGCGAGTACATGCTAAGAATTTGGTCAAAAGTGTTGTGAGTTTTAACATGATTGCGTGGTAAATCAATAATAAAAATTACCAGTGCAATTGTTGGTAAACCACAATGACAACTAAATGAAATTTATCTAATGAGAATTAAACCGAAACTTCATTATGTCATTATTGAACACTGTTCCCATCCCTTAAAATAAAATTTGAGCTTTTGCCATTAAAGACGTTTTAGGCAACCTTAAGTAAAGAAAAATGCGTATCAAATGTAAGTTGTGCCGACTGCCATAAGAATTTTAAATACTGGGTTTCAAGAAAGAATAGGGTTAAATGCTTTATTTAATGTGATTTATTGTGATGATATTGCATGTATTTGTGTTACTTGTTTTTTGTGATATACGTGATGTGAAAGATGATGCACTTATGTGGTAAACCCAAAGATAAGTTTCCATTTGTGAATAATAAAAATACAAGCCAACTCATTAAGTTTAAAGGTGTACCAAGCAATTTTCGTTAAACTATGCTGTTATTTGAAAGCACCAAAACAAATACACCCATAAGTCAAAAGGGCCCGTTTTGTTTGTGTGTTTTGGGTATTCCACTGACACTGGGGTCAAAAGCATTTTATACAAATAGCTTCAAGCGCCTTTAAAGGATTTGTTGAGTTGTGAGTGTAAGTGTAATTAAAACATGTTTAAATCTAAATCTTTAAACATGGTATTTTCTTCATTCATGAAGGAAATTCTAATTTAACATCCATCATTGCAGGTTATCCATTTTTCCCCTTAATGCACATTTGTCTGAAAATGTACCCAGCTCTGAATTTATCTCATGCAAACACAATGTGGTTATCGTCAAGGAGTCCTGCATACCTGGCCGTGGTTGGAAGAGGTGGAGCCTGTGGCATGGGTGGGGGTAAAAGCAGAGTTCAGCCGTGATCCACCCGGTCCGTCACTCAGTTTGCTGGTGAAGAAGGGGTTTAGAATATTCCTAATATTGCTCAGCAATATTTTAAAAAGAAAGAGTGCACCTCCAAGAACTCTTTCACACAAAGTCCTAATATTAAATAATGCTTCTTTTATTTATTTTTTTGGGCATCAATTTTATTTCAGAGCAAGACAAGGTATCAGACCTGAATCATTCTTTTTTAATACTTTTGGACTTTGTGTGAAAATATCAAAATGAATACATGCAGTCTGTAGCTGTGAAGGTTTTTTTTGTAATGGATCTACAGCAACATGCACTTTGTCTGTGAGTGTGCAAAAGAAAGTGTGTACAAATGTGAAACAGGTGTAAACGAGGCATTTCAAGAGGATGATAGATTCAGAATGTAGACCACACCTGACAGAGATGGACACCTGTGGCTTTAGGGCTTGTTTGGCCACGACCGGAGCCTCAGATTTGGTCTGCTTCTCCACATAGCTCTCGGGGAACCAGCCCATCTTCCCTTGCCAACTGCCGTATAGCCAGCCCTGCTCACGTTCTACGCTCTCATCCACCTAAACAAACACAAATCCAGCTGAGCAAACTCTAGTCTTGAACTATATGCAGTGGACACGCTCTTTCACCACATGCTCTGAACCTTCTCATTTGAAGGCTCCATCTGAACTGCTGAGAACAACACATCTTTCAGGAAGCAGCTGAAAGAAACACCCCTTAAACCAATGCACTTACACACACATACAGTTGAAACCAAAGTTTACATACACTCTAAAAAAAAAAGGAACATAACCATTTTTTTTTTATGTCTGATGGTAAATCATACTAAACATTTACCATTTTAGGTCTGTTAGGATTACCTAAATGATTTACATTTGCTAAATGCCAGAATAATGAGACAATTTTTTTTTGAGAATTTATTAATTTCTAAACAGTCAAAAGTTTACATACATTTCCTTGGAATTTTTTTAGCTTTGCTTTTAAACTGTATAACTTCAAATGGTCAAATGGTTTGGGTATACTTCCACAAGCTTCTCACAATAGTTTGAAGGAATTTTGGCCCATTCCTCCTGACAGAATTGGTGTAACTGAGTGAGATTTGTTGGCTGTCTTGCTCGCACAAGCTTTTTCAACTCTACCCACAAATTTTTTATAGGATTGAGTTCAGGGCTTTGTGATGGCCACTCCAAAACATTCACTAAGTTGTCCTTAAAGCACATTTTAACAAATTCGGCAGTATGCTAAGGGTCATGGTCTGTTTGGAAGACCCATTTGTGGCCAAGCATTAATTTCCTGGCTGATGTCTTGAGATGTTGCTCCAGTATTTCTACATAATGTTCTTTCTTCATGATGCCATCTACGCTGTGAAGTGGACCAGTCCCTCCTGCAGCAAAACACGTGGCTGGCGCCCCCATACTTCACAGTTGGGATGATGTTCCTAGACTTGTAAGCTTTTCCCTTTGTCCTCCAAATGTAACACTGGTAATTATGGCCAAACAGTTCAATCTTAGTTCCATCAGACCACAGGACATGTCTCCAAAAATTAATACTTTTCCCAGTGTAATTTTGCAAATTGTAATCTCGCTTTTTTGTTGATTCTGGCTTGTTGATTTTCCCATGTTGTCACACAAGGAAGTAGTGTGTTTGAGGTTTTCCTTAAATACTATTCTACAGTTGTGTTTCCAATTAACTCAAATCTTGTCAATTAGCCAATCAGAAACTTCCAAAACCTTGACACCATCATCTGAGCTTTTTCAGAGGCATAATAATCTTATTGTATGTAAACTTGACTTAAAAAAAATAAATAAAATAATATCTATATATATATCATCATTATACTGCTTAGCATAACAGAAACAAATTTGATAATCCTAACTTACCTAAAAGAAACAGTTGTCACATTAACATCTGACTTTTTTATATGGTTATGTGCTTTTTTATACGGTGTATGTAAACTTCTGGTTTCAACTGTACAAAACAACATTATTTTTTGCTTTTCCTAGTTTGTTTTCTAATTTGTGTAATAAACGTATTACTACAAAAAATGTGTTAATTGCTTTTGAATAACTGCCTGTTGAACTTTCTCTCCATAAAACAGTATTCCCTGCAAAACTGCAACTACTGTAACGAAATTCGTGACAATTAATTTTAATTTTATATACTTAATTATAGTTGTATTATATTTGATTCAATAAATGAAGATAAAAAAAAATGCTTGTGCATATTTGTTAAATTGGTGCCATGTTTTAAATTATTCAGATTTGGTAATGTAAAAATATTACTTTAGAATTTATTCATCTATAAAACACACACACGCGCACCTGATTGGCTGATAGCAGTGCGTTATTCTGCAAATAACAGCACTCGTCCAGCCTCTTCACCCTTCACTCTTGTGTATTACTCCGCCAACATACAGCGACAAGCAGAGGACACTCTACAGTTTGGCAAATATTGCTGCTGTTGGACAACATAAATGTACTTTTGAGGCTTTTTTTTAGTCAAGAATGTAGTCGTTTAGATTGCAACTATGCAGTTTATTTATAATAATAGTGCCTATTTAAAATATTTATATTTATAAATACAGCGCTTCGGCATCCATCAGGCTGTCATTGAGCAGAGCAAAGACAGTTGACATTGTCAATCCACAAGATGGCGACAGAGACTGCATGATAAGCGCTTAGAGGAGAAAAGATCAGCGTAAGTTCTAACAACCGCTGATCGAGAGTCGATCTCTCTCTTTGGTATGCTGCAGTGCTGTAGGTATACCATATAATTGTAGTGTATTGAGTGTAAGATGGGACTCAGATTTCAGGAATGTATGTATTTTGTGTTGGTCACTCTTTGTATAACCCTGAGTTACTTTTTGGTTGGCTATCTGTTTGTTTCTAATGCGTCTCCTGTTTTCGTTACCGCGGATTAGTCCAGTAAACAGAAAAAAAAAAAAAGGCCCGCATGCACTTAGTGTTATTCCTTATCGCAAACACAACAGTCATCTAGAAGTGTTTGCGCTGCTTTGGCTTTTTTGGAGGTGATTATTGTGATCTCCCAATTACAGCAGAGAAATACAGGGAAATCTCTGTAGACTGATGGCATGTTTGGCATTATAATCTTAAAATGTGAGCAAAATCATTTGTTTTGCAATCACTTTAGATATTACACTAGAGAAGCATTCAAATACTAGATATAAAGTGACGTTTACAAAGTAGCTTAGGTTTCTGCTGTACTGACCGTCAGCTGCTGATGTGAATGAATGGTGGAGGAAAGTAGTTCCTCTTACAAAGGGGTTTTTAGACTCTCGTGTTTGATTTTCTTTTTTTATATACATGATTATGCCGTCAAACTGTTGTATAAATACAATATCACATTTGTAGCAGTACGATATGGCTGTATATCGTCACTGGTGGGACACTAAGGCAATGCACATCTCCCACCAGTGCCGATGTACAGCCATATTGCACTGCTACTCGTGTGATATTGCATATATACACACACACACACACACATACATACATATATATATATATATATATAGGGAGTGCAAAATTATTAGGCAAATGAGTATTTTGACCACATCATCCTCTTTTTGCATGTTGTCTTACTCCAAGCTGTATAGGCTCGAAAGCCTACTACCAATTAAGCATATTAGGTGATGTGCATCTCTGTAATGAGAAGGGGTGTGGTCTAATGACATCAACACCCTATATCAGGTGTGCATAATTATTAGGCAACTTCCTTTCCTTTCCTTTGGCAAAATGGGTCAAAAGAAGGACTTGATAGGCTCTGAAAAGTCAAAAATAGTGAGATATCTTGCAGAGGGATGCAGCACTCTTAAAATTGCCAAGCTTCTGAAGCGTGATCATCGAACAATCAAGCGTTTCATGTTCAGTGTTTTTTTTTTGTTATTCTATGCTTAGGCAATAGGAACAGTAATAAAAAAAAATAAATAAATAAATAAAAACGATTTATTGCAATACTCCTTTATTTTACTTCAAAGCCAAGAAAGGTACACTAGTTCCTAGTGTATTGTATAATAAAAAAAAATTAACACTGAAATCTCACAGCTGCTGGTAGCCTATGTACAAACTGGGCAACACATAAATTCCTGCATTTTGAAAATAAACATGCATGTGAAGTTGATAAACATAAATTGACCATTTCAAATAAACATATTTGTACTTCAGTAAATATAAATAAACCATCTTAATTAAACTTAACACTGCCTTTGTTATTTTTATTTGTCTTTCGGAACCAGTTGGGTATGTTTGCTGGAAGGATTCAGCGAGGGACTGTTATTTTTTTTTTAGAGGACTTTATTACCTTCTCTGCTATCCTGCCTTCAGACAGTGATATTGCTGGGTGATGGCACCGCAGATGTGCAGTCATGTTGGAAGTGTTTTCGGTCTATACGTGTAACCGAAATGTCCCCACACCGCGGATTTGAAAGACACCAGCGCTTCCTCATATTGTTGCCTCACTTTACCGCTGCTCGCCATGTTAAAGTGTGGAATGATGGTTGAGGGCCCCCTAATTTTAGAGCATAGTGATTGAATATTTACTTGCAGGGAAGAGTTTCCTCATCTCAGCTCGAAGACTTACAGGCAGACACAGACAGTCAATTCGGAGAGAAATAAAACGCACATAAATTATTTAAATGTACAACCGAAAAAAATGCAATTCACAAGCGTGTATTGAACCGTAGATGTCGTACCGAACGGTTCAATATTGTATTGAGAATTGTGGCATCCCTAATATATATATATATATATATATATATATATATATATATATATATATAAAAATATGCTGTAATCAAAAAATGTTAATGTTGATATAAAGTTGTCAAATCAAATAACTAAAAAATAAAATACTATTTTCTATTAAACTGACCTCGATCAGATCATCTGATTCAAAGGAGAGCTCTTCCTCATTTCTGGCAGTGAAGGGGTAAAGCGCTTTAAATGTGGTTAGTGCAGCTGATCTCCTGTGCTGCGTGCCAAGAGGACGTCTGCCGCCTGAAATCACAAAGAAACCGAAATTTCATTCATTCCTAGCATATCAGAGATGGCATGACCAGCCATGCCGGTTGATTTTAAAATGAATGCAGTCATCATTTTTTCTAACCTTTCCTCTCCTCCAGGCCGCGCAGAAGAGCAGAAACAAGGTCTGATTTAACAGTGTTCTTCTTATTCTGTGCATCATCCCTCAATCTGGCGGCTGCTGCCTCTTCCTGCTGCTGTTTCCTCTTCCTCTCCTCATCCTGTTTCCTTTGCTCCTCCTCCCTCCTCCTCCTGTCCTCCTCATCCTGCCTTTTCAGCTCCTCCTCTTTTCTCTTCCTCTCCTCCTCGATCCTCTTCCTCTCCTCCGCATCCCTCATAGCCGCTTCCTGTGCTCGATGACGTCTCCTCTCCTCCTCCTCACGCTCTCTCTTCCGCTCCTCTTCTCGTCTCTCTTCCTCTTTCCTCCTCCTCTCCTCCTCTGCTTTCCTGCGCTCCTCCCTCTCTCTCTCCTCCTTCAATCTTATCTCCTCCTGTCGTTTTCTCTCCTCCTCCAGCTTTCTCCTTTCATCCTCCAGTTTCCGCCTTTCTTCCTCCAGCTTTCTCCTCTCTTCATCTCTCCGCCTGCGGTCCTCCTCCTCCAGTCTGCGTCTCTCTTGTTCTCTCCGTTCTTCCTCCTCCTCCCTACGCCTCCTCTCCTCTTCCTCACGGGCCTTCCTCTCTCGTTCCGCTTGTTCTTTAGCAGCCTGTAAGCGAGCTTGTCTTTCTCTCTCTTCCTCCTCACGAAGTTTGGCATCTCGCTCCTCCTGAATTTTCCTTTGTTTCTCCTCTTCGTCCCGACGAAGTTTCTCTTGCCACTGTTGCTCCTTTTCTAGTTTGATGCGTCTGGATGGGACAAGTAAATATTTGCTTGTGTGATCCTGAATGACTTTAAATTGATGTGTACGTTTAGGAAATCATTACTTACTTTTGTTCTTCCTCTTCTCTTCTTTTCTTTTCAAGTTCTTCCTGCTTTCGCTTCTTAAGCTCTCTGATTTTTTCTTCCTTGATGGTGCGCAGTTTTTCCAAAGCAGACTCTTGCATCCTCTGGCTCTCTCGGAGATCCTTATAAACAAATTGCAGAACTTTGACACATTGAATTCAATTCAGGCACAATTCATGCAACAGAGACAAAAAAAAAAAAAAAAAACTGTAACTGAAATTAAATGAACGCTGGTACCTGTTTTTAAGAATTGTCCATAGTAGCATTTTTGTACACTGCAAAAAAATGCTTTTCTTTCATAGACTTTTTGTCTTGTTTCTAGTCCAAATATCTAAAAACACTTAAATCAAGAAGCGTTTCCAAGACAAGCAAAAAATATTGTCTTGTTTTAAGAACAATTATGTTAAAACTAAGTGAGTTTTCCCTTAAAACAAGCTAAATAATCTGCCAATGGGCTAAGCATTTTAATCCGCGAACGGGCTAAGCATTTTTATTTTGATTAACTTTAATGTACTACAATAAATGTAAAAAGAACAATAATTTTGACTAAAATGTGCACAGAAAATACATACAAAATCCCAAATAAAAGAAAAAAAATAATTATATATATAGTAAAATCAGATTGATATTTAAATAGCATTCCTCAAACATGACAAATTTTAAAATAAATATTCCCAGTTCTATCGTTTTCAAATTTAAATAATTTATTTTTCATCAAAATATTTCTCTACAGCTGAAATAATCTCTGAACCAAGTTCACATGCACAGGAAATATTAATAACAAGTAACATCCTATCATCCTATACAGTGTTGGGGGTAACGTAATAATATTACTTTTCTAAGTAACAAGTAATGCATTACTTTTAAAAATTAAGTAATAATATTGGAGTTACTTTTTAAAAATGTAATGAGAGTTTTAGTTTAGTAAATTTGCTTTTAAAAAATAAATTGCTGAATTAATATGAACGTTGTCATGTTGAATCCCACACACAATGAGAAAATGCAGAAACAGACATTTCTGTGATGGAAATATTCTCATTATTTTGAACACATGGGAGAAAAGGAGAAGAGGATTATCTGAATGGACAGTAATGTGTACTATTGGTTAAGAAGTAAAAAGCAGCAAATGCATTGCTTTAAACTTTCATTAATCTGTATCCAAGGTATGTATAGCTCTAGGCTCAAGAAGTTCTAAAAACATTATCCTACATACATTTTTATGTGCTTTTTTAAGGCAAATGAAGGTTATACAGTGTGTTGTTACTTGCACAAAACAAGAACAAAACCTTGCAAGTTTTGAAAGAGATCAAGCCTCAGCCAGGTCAGAAAAAGTAACTCAAAAGTAACGCAACACATTAATTATAATAAAAAGTAACTAAGTAATGCAACTAGTTACTTTTTTGGGCGGTAACTTAATATTGTAATGCATTACTTTCAAAAGTAACTTTCCCCAACACTGATCCTATATAACCAATACACTTAATTATTTAGATTTAACTTTGCATTGAATGCCATTTTATTTAGACTGTAATCCATCGTTAAAGAGCCCCTATTATGGGTTTTTGAAAATGAGCTTACATGCAGTGTGTAACAAAGTACTAAGTGAATGAAAACATCCAGCTGAGGTTTAAACCTGAAAGTGCACCGTGTTTAAGACTATTGATTCTTTAACAAAATAGTTGACTCAGAGTCGAATAAATGAATCGTGTTGGGTTCGGATCTTTTGCTTGAACGTGTCGACGTTGATACGGTACATCACCAAATATGTACAGTTGCAGTCAGAATTATTAGCCCCCCTTTGAATTTTTTTTCTTTTTTAAATATTTCCCAAATTATGTTTAACAGAGCAAGGACATTTTCACAGTATGTCTCATAATATTTTTTCTTCTGGAGAAAGTCTTATTGGTTTCATTTCGGCTAGAATAAAAGCGTTTTTTAATTTTTTTTAAAACAATTTTTAGGTCAAAATTATTAGCCCCTTTAAGCTATATTTTTTCGATAGTCTACAGAACAAACCATCGTTATACAATAACTTGCCTAATTACCCTAACCTGCCTAGTTAATCTAATTAACCTAGTTAAGCCTTTAAATGTCACTTTAAGCTGTATAGAAGTGTCTTGAAAAATATCTAGTCAAATATTATTTACTGTCATCATGGCAAAGATGAAATAAATCAGTAATTAGAAATGAGTTATTAAAACTGTCATGTTTAGAAATGTGTTTAAAAAATCTTCTCTCCGCTAAACAGAAATTGGGGAAAAAATAAACAG
The DNA here is from genome assembly GCA_903798195.1 of Danio kyathit. Taxonomy (NCBI): domain Eukaryota; kingdom Metazoa; phylum Chordata; class Actinopteri; order Cypriniformes; family Danionidae; genus Danio; species Danio kyathit. Next base: position 36,531,688 of record LR812535.1, read on the forward strand.
GGGCGCTAATAATTGAGGGGGGCTATTAATTCTGACTTTAATTGTAGTATCGCATCCGGTAAATTGTGCACGCGCTTTCCTTTCAGACAATAGCAGGGCGCGGGCCCGTGGGGGATTACAGGACTGATCATGACGCGAAGATGGCGATCACTGACAGATGGAGATTCGGCTGTGGGGAATTCAGCTGAAGTTCATTTTCACAACAACACCACAGTATAGCCAACCTAGTGCTGTGTTTGTTCTTGTAATTCTTCTGATGATTGATACAATAACCTACACTGCAGCGTGGGATTTGCAGGTCGTTTGTTATAAAAGGAGCAGCACAGACTATTATGTATGGGACTTTATCAGACTTTGACAGGGATTTTTTACAGTAACTGTCGCAGTTCACATGGACCAGTTTCTTCTCCCTCCGGATCATAACATGTACGTGTAATTAAAATTGTTGCCTCGTTTTCTGTAGTTTGCAAAATATGTGTTTAATTGTGTGTTATAAGTTGTAATCGCCCCTCACGGCTTATAATTGTTATCTATTATAGATCAGTGCTTGTACTGTATCTCTCAGGTTAAACCTTCATGGGGCTATTCACATATTGTGTCCAAAACCACGTTGAAAACGTGACGCGTGCTTCTTCCTTAACCAATTTAAATGCGTTTCTGAACTCGTGATCCTCTGCTGTTTGCCTCTGCTATGGCCACCATCAGCTGTTCCTACAAACGCACGGCATGGTCAATTTTCAAAGTTGTTCAACTTTTTCCACTGTGTGGATTAATACTGAATTAGCTTCGTGCTAAGGAGGGGTTTGGGAACAAATTAATCGCTGAACATATCATATGGGAGTCGTTTAAATTAGTTAAATTGGAAATTAGTTAAATGCATTTTATAATACAATGAAAGTGTTTTTTGACCTTGCATGCATATCAGCCTGTTGTTGGAGATGTCCAAAACCAAAATATGACCTTTTATAATGCAAAACAGGGGCTCTTTAATTATTTTCTCAATAAAAAATCTAAAGGTGATGATCTAAAGGTGAAGCTGCTACAGGAAGAATGAGCAAGAAAAGGGGGAAAAAAGAGACCTTCAGAAGGAAGAAGAGATTGCTGAGGCAACTCAGTATAGAGAGCAGGCCTTTAAGCATGCAGTCATCCATTTCCTCAAACTGCAGCGAAAGCCAGGGAGAGACAGACAAGTAGACAGACAGACAGAAAAGCTCTACAGCTAGTGATAAAGACACAGGGACAAAAGCATAGGGGGTGTTATTCGCATTAGTGTCATCAGAAGCAGTCTATATGCTGTTAGCACTGATCGGTTACAGAAACAAATGCTAATTCACTACAGCTGGGGAATGATGTGTTTTCATATTACTCAAGTTAAAATGTCCTGAAAGTGTAAAGGCATGCGGATCAATTTGTTCTGCTCTGATTGGTTTAGGTGAATTTATTAGTCATGAAGGTTGAGCAGTATTAATGGCTTACCTGAATGTCTTTCTTATACTGATCCATGTCTGCCAATTTTGCCGCCGTCTCTTTTTCTACTGCATTAAGTTGCTCTTTAAGCTTTCGACAGGAAAGATCCTTCTCTTCCATATTGCTCTGCAAAGTCTTCACCGTTGCAGCTACCGTAGGAAAACAAAACAAAGGCAGAAACAAACAAATTTAATTATTATAGGCAACAAGGATGTTCTACCACATACAGAAAAACACATATTAAAATAAATGTTTGGGGAAAAAATGGTTTATATGTGGTATCTTACAAGGAACGCTGTTTAGACTCAAACTGCGGAGTTTGTCATTGAGTTTCTGCTGTTCAGAAGTTGACTGTCCCAATTTTCTCTTAAAATCCTGCAAAAAAGAAAAAAAATGTAAATATAAAAGTACAACATGAGTTGACATGATGACTGCTATGCCACTGTAAGGTAATCTACACCTAAAATTGACCTTTGTTAAAAAATATATGCATATTTTGCCACAGCCATATCACCCTGCAGCCCAGCAGTTTACTCACTGAAGCTAAGGAGGGCTGAGCCTGGTCAGTACCTGAATGGGAGACCACATGGGAAAACTAGGTTGCTGTTGGAAGTGGTGTTAGTGAGGCCAGCAGGAGGCACTCAACCTGTGGTCTGTGTGAGTCCTAATGCCCCAGTAAAGTGAAAAGGACACTATACAGTCAGTGAGCACAGTCTTTCGGATGAGATGTTAAACCGAGGTCCTGACTCCCTGTGGTCATTTAAAATCCCATGGCACTTCTCGTAAAAGAGTAGGGGTGTAACCCCAATATCCTGGCTAAATTTCCATCATCTGCCCTTATCCATTATGGCCTTTCAATCATCCCCATCCACTGAATTGGCTCTATCACGGTCTCTCTATTCCACCAATAGCTAATACATTACATTACATATTTTAGTGCCTGCTTGTAATATTCCAAATCAAGTTTTAATATTACAACTTAATATTTGTTTAGGTATGTGAGACCTTGGTAGGAATCTTCGCAAAAAAAAAAAAAAAACATTGGTCCAAACTTATCTGAATTTAATTTGGTTTCTGACCTAATGAAAATATTCTCTGGGGAAATTCATTTGAGGTGAGAATGTATTCTGACCCAACAGACCAACAAATCAGGCAGTTTCATAATTCATAACTGTAAATGTGTTACACAAAAAGCTGCCTTGTCTGATTCGGCTAATGAGCACATTAGTTAGTTATTGCAACTGAAAACCAAAGTGTGCCTCTTATCTCAGATTACTGTGTAATTGCTCTGCATGCATTACAAGAATGCTGTCCCGACAAAGCACTGCTTCCTAACTCTTATTTTATATACATCTAAAATGTATAAAACAGTTACAGTAAATGTGTGACTTGCAAAAAAACAAAAATAAAATGCACTAAAAGGGGAAACAAACAAACAAATAATATGCTCTGGTGAGCATATTAAATTATTTTATTTTTTATTTTATTTTAAAACAGTATGTGATTGTATGAATGCTGCAGCCAGACCTCTAACTGTTTCTGCAGAGAGCTGATTTCAGTGATGCAGGAGTCTCTTTTCTGGTTGATCATTTCCAGCTCATTTTTATGAATTCTCTTTCTGCCTTGAGCATCTCGGAGCTTGTCAGAGATTTGCTTCTGCTTGTTGCCCTGAAAAGAAGAAAAATCTCTTCATAAAACATTTTGACTGTATATATAAAAAATATAAAAAAAAAGAATTATTCAGTGATAGCATATAGTGTGTTCTCATATGTTCTCATTCCTAAAGCCTCACCACAGCCTCCAGCTCCATCTCCAGGCTCCTCTTCTTGGCTCGGAGCTTGATGATGTCCTCCTGTTCCTCACTCTTCTGGTTCTGGAGCTCCTGCTTTCTCCTCCTCTCCCACTCAAGCTGTTGCTGGCGTTCAAGCTCCTTCTTAGCTGCCTGGTGGTCATTTTGTTTGAAAACCAATTAACTACTTGCTTATGACTAGTACTGATCAATAGCTTATTCTGTATAGACCATGTTTCAGTGGTCCGTTCTTCATACCCCGCTTAAACGATCTAAGACATTTAACCCTGATAACTGATCCCTGGCTAAACTTCAAACATGTTTGCAAATCAGATTAAAACATCTGGATATCTAATCTGAAATTACTGCATGTTTGTTGTGAAGGACAGATCTATCGATCCTCAAAATCATGGTCATCAATACAGAAATTGGTGGCAATTATTAATATTAATTAATAATATAAAATAATTAATAGTCATATTAATAATCATTTACGTGAGCAAAATGACATAAAATTGTAGTAACTGAACAGTTTGTTAAATGATACACAATAACGGTATACCTTTGTTGAGGGCCATTTATGCATTTATTATTATTTGTGTATTTAGCAATTTATTTAGTTTTACTTTTAGAGTGGATTTTCTACATGACAGTATTCAAGTTTCTTAATTACAAGGCGTAAGGCATAACGGGCTAATTCAATTAATTTTGTATAGAAAAAGCATTGTCTGCATCTCATGCAAGTGTTTGCATCAAATCAGACCACATATCAGCTATCAATGTTGCATGTGCAGCACTCCTGTAAATTAGACATTTTTGTTCCTCACAAAATAAAATAAAAAAAAAAACTCCCTCAATGAGAATACTGGCCATGTCTATTATCATAAATTCTCAGACAATGTACTAAAGTTGGGCTAGTACCTTTTCAAAGTACACACTTGAATCTAAAAGGTAAATAGTAGATTCTTAAGAGTACATTAGTAGATAAAGTCTATAATATTTACCACAAATTATAAAAACTGTTTTTTTTAACCACTTGAAAATTTACCACCCCTGGGACTACATAACACTTGAAATTATTAGTAAAAAAAATTATAATGTATTTTTCTTAATAAATTTACAACACTTATTCAATACAGTACCCATGTAAAACATGTTAGCAGTTAATAAATACTTTCAGTATCACCTTCGCTTAAAAATTATAAACCTAATCCTGTTTATATTAAATAATATGTGGCTATGGCAACAATCCCTCAAAGAGTTTTGAAGAACAACATTGTGCTGGATCATGTCAGATAGTCAATTAACAAATCCAGCTAACTTATTAATACAAGTACGAAGAACAGACCCCAGACCCCTTAAACCTAAGCCCATACCTTAACAGCACCTTACTAACTATTAACAAGCAGCAATTTAGATGATCATTAAAGGCAAACTCATAGTTAATAGTTTGAATTGTCCCCAACCTATAGCTCTTATTCTGCAATGTGGAAGTGCGCTCGTTTTTGCGATTGTTTTAGAACTTCCGATTCAGCTCCCTATAGGAGAAATGACTAGGAATAATAAACGGCAGAAAAACAGTCAAATTTCAGTCAGAACATAAAAGATAATTTGCAAGATTAAACTCTCACCTCCTTCCTCTCCAGCTCTTTAAGTCTCTCCTCCTCTCTCTGTCTCTCCAGCTCCCTCTGTCGCTCCAGTCTGATCTCTTCTTCCCTCTTCCTCTTCAGCTCCAGCTCTCGTGCTTCTCTTTCTCTTCGCTCCTGCTCCTCTCTGGCCTTCTGTGCTCTCCTCTCCTCCTCCCTGCGCTGCTGCTCCTGCAGGACCTGCCGACGCTTCTCCAGCTCTGCATTTCCAAGCTCCATGTTTTTCTTAAACTTATCCTCAAAAGTCACTGCATGCACACAAAACATACAGGAAATTAGTACAATGAACTAGAATGTTCAATTTACAATTTTCCAGATAAATGGCACTTTATTAACCTGTGTGTACTGTTCAAATTGACTACTCTTTTGTTATGTTTGTGGTAGTTTTTGCGCCATTGACTTCCATGATAACAACATTTACTGATCACAAAGCCATGACACCAAATAATCATGCATTCTTGATTGTTGGGTGTTTTTCCCTGTTGGGAAAAGGTACAACTTTAAAGTTTTACTGTCGTTCATCAGTTGGCACCATTAACCCTTTAGATAGACCTGTGTAAAAAAGTTTCAGACTTTTATATGAAGTTCTATGGAGTAAAACAACAAATTATAGTGTGTGTGTGCATATATACACTTACTATGTTTACTATGTTCTGAGAGCTGAGCTACTTTTTTTTATTATTTTCTCAAAGATATCAAGGTAAGTGCCCAAAGGTCTCACACACTAACTACACTCTATACAATCATATAATTTTAATCATAAGCTTATTTTGCACTGCAACTGATGGTAAACACTAAAAATGACAATTTTTATCTCTTCCCAACAGGAAAAACCAGAAGCAAATCAAGAATGAAAAAAAATGTCATTATAATGGAAGTCAATGGGGCAAAAACAGCCACGAACATAATGAAAAGGTAGTCAATTTGTCCAAAGTGCATTGTTGAACTTTTGAAGGTTTTCTAAGCATTTTCCCAAAATATGTATGAATATAAGATTTTTTCCACCAAAAAACATTCCATTTGATAAAACGTATAGAAAGTTGTGGCCAAATTAAGACTCAAAATCACCCCAGAGTGGATGAAAACATCCCCAACAACACATAAGGGTTAATACAGTGCCATTTGAACACTTTTAAATGTGGATTGAGAATGTAAATAATAGGGAGAGCAGTTCAAAGTGATACTATAGTACATGTTTAAACTTAGTATTACGTAATTCACAGCCAACATACACTCTACAATGTGTAAAATATTATTGGTCATTTCGATATGTTCAATATCTAATTATTTTACTAAATCAATGGGCCTTAATAGAAGACATATATTTGAACTGTTTCATGAATGCTGTGTAAAAGTGGGAGGATATTTTGGTAAAAGAAACGAGTCATAGATATTTGTATTATGTAATAATGGGTGTGGTGTAAAGCCGTACAATTGTTCCTTGATTTCTGTGGAGGCTCAGGCTCACAGAGGTCCTCAGCCAGTCCTGCGTAGATTGAGGGAGTGGTTCCATTCATAGACTCACCTAGCTTCCCCCTACAGTTTCAATGAATAAATCAAATGAGCAAATTCTTACATTGACCAATCAACGTCAAGTTGGAGATCGGGTCAGAAAAATAGCTGGTAGTACCTCGATGATGGGGGCACCAGATCTGAAGGGAGTGCCAAAGGCAGTGGCTGTCCCATTTTAGCCATGTCTACCAGATGCATGGCAAGAATAAACTCATCAGCCTTCAGTTTACCATCCTTATCAACATCAGCTAGATTCCTGAAACATAAAAATAAAATAAATAAATAAAATAAAAAACATACAATGTCATTGGAGAAAAGGACTAAAATGTTTTTAAAAAGTTCAAATTATTTATTTAAAATATGCAATTTTGTCAATAGTTTAGTATCTTAAATCAGCTTTTAAATATGAAATAAATGCTAAAAATGTAAAAAGTGACCTTTTAAATACACATTTACATGCTTTATAGAATTAGGCCTGTCATAAATTAGACTCACTGGTCACTTTATTATGTATTCCCATTCGTCAAAAGATCTAATCAGCCAATCTCATGGCACCAACTCAGTTCATTTTTAGACATGTAATTGTGATCAAGTCAATCTGCTAAAGTGCAAAAACAGAATGAATGGGGAAGAAAGATGATTTCCTCAATCTTGAAAAAGGTTTGAGGTGGCTACTTGTGGCGGTTACAAATCTCAAATAACAAATATTTATATACACATCTTATTTTTCCTGATATAGAAGTAGCAACTAAGATTATTTTGATTTAATAAATGATTTGTAATAATAAGTGAAAAAGACAAACCCCTACCAGATAGCAGCAAGCTGTGTTTGAGTTAGCAAAGTTGTAGCCATTGCAGTTCTCACTTGAGGACCTGCAGAAATAGAATTTAAGAAAGTAAATGCACAGAATCTATTGGCTGTTTTTTTTTTTGAAAAGTTCTTTTATTGTATTGTTTCACAACCAGCTAGTTGATACTGTTGCTGTACTAACAGAACTGGTTTAACTAGAGTTGGCCAATATTCCTAAAGCAACAGGGTTGAAATTCGCTTAAACCAGCAACACATTACGTCATCAGAAAATGGTTCTCAGCCAGAAAAATGCACAACCTTCTCAAATTACATGCAACAAAACAGCTTGCAGGTTTAGGCAGTGGGCTTCTATTTAAACAATACCATAGACCTGTGAAACCACACACAAAGTTGTGTTTTAACCACTTCCACATTCTTGAAATTCTCAAGTAGATGTGTTATTGTCATGAGTTATGCAAGTGATACAGTCCACAGCTATGCAGATGAGCCACATGGGTGTGGATTGCCCTTCTGCTACACTAGCCTTCAGCCAAAATCTTTACATCACATAAAATCATGAGATTATCACAGTAATCGCTGGGCCTTTTAAAAGTTTTGTCCCCAGGCATAAAGACAATCTTCAGCAACTTAGTGTTAGCTGAGCTTCACATTTGGCAATTCTTTTCAACCATTTCTTGAACGATTTACTTGGAAATCATTTACAATTAAGTACCTGTTAGATAACCGCTCATTAGCTTGTCCAGGCTGTTAAACTGTTGCCTGTATTTGAGCCGTGATGCCTGTGGAACGCCCCAATCAGAGGGTCCGCCTTTAGGCGAGTTACTGGCCAAGGATGTGGAGGGGGAGGAGTTTGAGCTGCACACATTATACATCAATTACTTTATTTGCAGACAGTATTACATACGCTTTCAATGAATTAATAATCTACTATAACAGAGGTAAAACTCCTGACCTGCTTGACCCCAGGTCCAGCAAAGACGATGTTTTGTTCATCGAAGTGGTGGAGAAACCCAACGGAGAAGAGGAAAAGGAACTTGACAGTGGGAGAGCTGCAAAAAATATGAACAAATACACATCTGAATTAAAATCTCTAGTCACTAATGCTCTATAAAATCTTCTAGAACAGAACGTGCAGACCATTAAAGAAAGAACATATCATCCAGGATATAAACTACTGCCATATTTTGTGAACAAAATCAGTATTCCCTGCAAAGTCGTCATTTTGAGAAGGTTTATGCAACATATAATCACCATATACTCATTCTCATAGATATAAGCTGAGCTAGTAATGACATAGAAAGACTGAAGCAGAGGAAATGCTGACTTCAGTAAAGTACAAAGGAGATCAGTGTCATTTCACCTTTAGCACACTGAGCACACACAGGGGTTTATAACCTATCTGCAATAACACAACATATACAGATATAGATTGTATACACTGTTGTTCTAAATATAGAGGTCAGTAAGTTACTTTTGAAAGTGGTCCTAGCAAGGCTGCATTTCTTTGATATAAAATACAGTAAAAGCAAAAACACTGTTATTACTACTACTAATATTACTACAATTTATTAGTAATTAACTATTTTCTCTGTTCAAATGTTTATAAAATGTAATTTATTTGTCTGTGATGGCAAAGCTGAATTTTCAAAAGCCATACGTGCAGTTTTAGGAGTCGTGATTTTTTAGATAGCATTTCAATATGCCGACTTGCTGCTTATTTCGCATTTTGTGTTATTATTAATAATTAATACAGTTAATACATTTGTGTAAAATGGGATGAGCTTAAGAATTCATTTACGCATATAAATTTAAAAAGAGCAGCATTCCATTTTACTACATCTTAAGTGCTTTTAAGTTTGCTTTAAGCAATTGAATTCATCTAAATAAGCACTTTAACACATTAAAATAATAGCCCATTAGTAGGGCCAGCCACAATCTGCGGATATTTTTCGTTATTTCTGCGTAGAATTTTGTAAAAAAAAAATCTGCGGATTTATGCGGAATGATTTTGGGAGTATCGTAACTAAAAACGTAATATAATAAAATGAAAAATAATAGCTTTTTAACTTTTATTTAATGGTTTACAATGCAAATCCAATAGGATCTACTTATTTGTTAAACAAACCAAGTCTCTCATATAATATCTCTACTAAAAGATAGAAAATATTACTTTACAAGCTGTATTGTAAATAAATCATAGGAACATTTTCATATTAGTCAATAATATTATTGAAATTAATTTCAAAACCGAATAAATATAATTTACACACATTTACACAATTAAATAAACGGAATCAATGATGGTCTGCGGAAATCTGTGGATTTCTGTGCGTGCAGGTTCCGTGTGGGCCTACCCATTAGTTAATGTTTTCTCTAAAATTGTTAATCTAACAATATTTTACAGCATTTATTATTCACATTTCAACTTTATCAACTAAAGTTAACAAAAAGACAAACTGACAATACTGTAGTATGTGTAACTGGTTACAGAGTTCATACACATGTTACTACTAAAATTTTAAAATGTCTCATGAAATGTCTACATATGTGTAGTAAACAAAAAACAATGCATGTTCAAATTTATTACAGCATATCGTAAAACACACAGCAATCTATTTAGTTTTAATTTATATTTATATTTATATCTATGTAAAACTGATTTAGATAATGCTTACACCGCACTCATAATGTGAGAGTATGTGATTGGCCAAGGACAGAATAGAAGTAAAGACAACTAACCCAAGGTTTTCTCTACATTCATTCTTCCATGGCGGGGTGCCACACCAAAAATCATCCTGCCACGGCTACATAACAGCTTCTCATTCAAAATTCTCGTTTTTTTTGAATAGCGGGTTATAGTCGCACCAAAACGTATTAAAAAGTAAGCGAATTATAACAGCGCAAACTTTTCTGTAACCGTAGTAGTGCTGTGCATTATTTGTTTAACCCTTTAAGGTGACATGCTGCCAGACTGACAGGTTCGTGATGCGTGAGGTCAGCAAACACGACGTATAGCTTTCAGTTAAGATGAACACAGTTTCCATAATTGTACTTTATAGATAAAGGTCTATGGTTCTGCATATAACAAAGACTTTATCTTGCACTTTATCTTGCTGGAGTTTATAGCCGTTTCACTTTACTTCAGGACGCATTAATGCCACTCTGTAGGCCTATTGGAGACATTCATAAACATTCCTAGCCAATCTAATAAATGTTGGAGATATACTCACTACATAAATGCGCTAAATTGCACTTCAGCAGCATTTATTTGAAAGCGCACAAGAGAATCTGCACTTGAGCAGCGTATATTTGAGGGCGTGCAAGAAGTTTTGTGCACAAACAGAGGAAATTGGCATGCAAGCAAAGACATTCGCATGCTCGTATTACATAAATCCGATCTCAACTTGTAATACTGCACTACACATTTGTCATTGAAAAAACGCCATAGGTAGTTGGTAGATCTGTGCAAAAAGCCTGCCGCCACAGCTGGAAAAAATCCTAGAGGAAACACTGTAACCTATATTCAAGAATACAGATATTCGTTTTCCATGACTTTTCCAAAACTTTGTGAGTTTTTCTGTTTTTTCAAAACTTTTCCAGGCCTGGAAAATGCCATGTCAAAATTCCATGACTTTTCCAGGTTTTTCATGACCGTATGAACCCTGTGGTTAAGGCTGCGCTGGCATGTGAACATTAAATATCTCTTACTGGAAGTGAGAGGCATGGGGGACGGCTGTAGAATGGCAATAGGTCCATTAGGCAGGGTTTGAGTGCTGATGGTGGGCATCATTGACACCGGCAGTCCTGTGCCCATCATGGGAGTCATGACTGGAATAGGGCTCATGGTCGTCATAGGTATGGGGGTCAGAATGGGCACATTGGGCATCATGGGTACATTTGGCATAGTTCCCATTCCTACAAAGACAGAAGGGCAACTTTAAACAGACATATTTAAAAAAATACAACAACAATCCTTGACCATTCAATAAATAAAGAGCCTTTTAAACCATTAAATCATAAAACAAGACCTCCCTATTTTCAACATGACCAAAAATGTAACAGATTCTTCCTAAATCTGACAAGATGACGATTGTCACATTGTCTTGGCTGCTTTGAAGGTCATGTTTATAGCCATCTGTTCCACATTAGAGCTCTACTGCACCTTGTGACCGTCAAGCTGTGCACCTGCTGTCAGAAGGACTCTCATGGGGATTGAGGTTTACCCAGCAAATGAGGAAGTATAAGTAATTTTTAAACTTATTTTGCACTTTTCTTGCATTGTTTACAAAAGGTATCTACTAATACTGCAACAATATAGTGATAACGTGTCATTAAATGGGCCACTTTTGCTTTCGTACACTCTTGTGGACACTTGTTGGAAATAAGTTAATCGCAAAAAAGAAATTTCCGTCACTTACTGAAGTTTCAAGAATGTGGAAGCAGATAAAACATAAGTTTGTGTGGAGTTTCCCTAGCTGAGTCAATGGTATTACGTTTCTTTCTTTTGTTGAACACAAAAGGTATGTGGGTAATAAAATAGTTGCTTTTTTTATAACACTGAAGTCAGTGCAGATTAGAAATAGTCTCCTTTTCCACATTCTTTAACATACAATTCTTTGTGTTCAGCATAGAAATTTTAATTTTGAATGGACTATCCCTTTAAATGACCTCTACATAAATGACCTTTATAAGCAGGCCAGGTTTGCGGAACAGTGAGTGTTGATGTTTAAACAGCATTCATGTGTGGATTCACTGTTGCCAGTCATGGTGGTATGAAGAAAAAAAAAAAAAAAAAAAAAAAAAAAACTGTACTCCATTACTGATTACATAAAGATTACCATTACATACTCTGTAATTACTATGCCAAACAGTGTCCGGCTTTGAATTTTCATCTCAGTACAAGAGTGCTATAATCTCAGCGCCCTATCAGATCACCGCTCTGCCGGTTATAGTGTAGTTTGGCAGCATACCGAGAGGTGCTGCTGGCATAGTTGGAGCTGGCACTGGTGGCTGCTTCATGATGATAGGCAAAGCTGTGGGAAGATTCTGCCCCTGCAGTTTCATCTTGATCAGTTTCATGGCTATAGAAAACTCCAGCCGGTCCATCTTACCATCTTTATTCATATCAGCCAGGGCCCTGCCATACACAAACAAACAAGCAAAGCAATCTGAGCAATATTTCAAGAATAAGGCGATTATGAGATTTAATTTTTTAAAACAGATTATGTAATGATTATCTGAGGCTTTCTTACCAGATTTCAGCTAGCACAGGTTGAGGAAGCCCTGACTGAATGAAGAAGTTCCGTGCCTTCTCCCCTATACACACACACACAAACATTTTATGAGAAATATATACAAGTAAAATCGCTTCTATTTCTATTGTGTTTTATACAAGGGTTAATATGTCAAAGCTACAGTGGTTGAGAGAGCTTAACATGCTGCAGTTTAAGAAAACACATGCAAAAAAAAAAGAAAAGATCTTCATTCATGCAAATCCCTCACAAAAAAAACATGCTGCGTTTTCTCACAACGAAAAAAAAAAACTGAACACAACGGAAATGTTTCAAGGGGACCCAAAAACGTGGCGAACGCCGCTGTGCCGTGACTATTGCTCAGTGAACTTGTAGGTAATCTTTGAAGGGTGAGTTTTTTTGTGTTTATTTTAATACCCCGATACCCATGTCTTTAGTATTTATTAGCCTAAATAACCATAACCTAAATAGCCGGGTGCATCACGTTTTAGGGTTTCCTTGAACCATTTCAGTTGCGTTGTGAGAAAATGGTGCGCGTTTTATTAATTGTTTGCATTGTGTGAAAATGCAGCACGTTTTTTAAAAATTAGTTTACGTTGTGAGGATTTGCAGCATGTGTGCTGTCAAACGAATAAAGATCTCTTCTTAATTTGCTGATGCTTTTTGTAATTGCACGTGTTTTCTTAAATTGCAGCACGTTAAGCTCTCTTGGCCACCGCACAAAGCAGCTTGGCGTTGACACACAGATGGTAAAGGATTTCTCATACAAGTAACATTAAAGTTTGATTGAGTCAAAGACATCAAATTAATTCATGAGTTAAACTGCAACTCAAATAATAATAATTAAAAAAAAAAAAAACTTTGTGAAAGCAAAAAATGCTAAATGAAGGTGAAATAAAGGCTCATCATTAAACATAACAGATATATTTATGTAAAAATGAAACTTCGTTTGACCTGTACTTATTAAAAAAAATATATAAAAAATATTATTCATACTAAATTTGATTATAATTTCGATTATCAAATACTAACAAATACCCTGATGAAGGCAAGGTAGCCACAAACAGACACTTTTAATATTAAAGCTGTGTGAATAAAAAAAAATGGATTCCTTGGATTGATGAGTTTTTTGAACAATTATTTGTGTTGTACTTTGATCCTTTTAGTGTTTTGTAAATCACTATAAAAAAGTACAGTCATTTTATGTCATTATATTAATTAAATCAATAAAAAGGAAACTAACTAAAATGTAATGAAAAAAACTAAATGTAAAGCTTTAGAAACAGCTTTATTTTTTATAATGCTTGAAAACCCTCTTGTCTTGATGAAATTTATAAAAGTTATTTCTATAGTTTATATTAAAAGGTTGCCCAGCAGGTACCTGTAACATAGCCATGCACAGGTAAGAGGCTGTCAAACTTGTGGTCATGTTTGTCCCTCTCCTCTGGGGTTATAGCCCAAATACTCCGACCACCTTAGAAATGAAGACAAAAAGAATGAGAGATGAAAGAAAGAGAGAGGGAATTAAACTAATAACAAAGCAATATGATTGCTGCTGAGAGATTTAGTGCTGTAATATCAGCAGGAACATTTAAATGCACGGTTATAATCGAGCTACAGTGAGCTTTTGCAGAGTCAGGCTGTTTAAATGATATGGCACATCACTTCTGTCTTTCATTCCCAGAGCAAGTGCACAACGCCATGAAAATATCCACACATTACAAAAAGCAGAAACATTCAATTAAATCTTAAACTATTAAAATGTCTTTTTGCAATTTATGTTTTCAAATGTATGTAAATACACTTAGTGTCACTATATTTACCACGCATAAACATTTGATTGTTTTACTAATTTAAATTAATATTAATTGGAAAATATCAATTTATCACATGCATTTGAGTATATACACATTTGCACATTTTTGCATTACCAATCATATAAATCCATACAAAATCTTTAAATATTTACAAATTGCAATTTTTTTTTAGAAATAATATAAACAACATCGGGCAACCCAGTGGCACAGTAGGTAGTGCTGTTGCCTCACAGCAAGAACGTCGCTGGGTCGCAGGTTCGAACCTCGGCTGGGCTGGGTCAGTTGGCGTTTCTGTGTGGAGTTTGCATGTTCTCCCTGGGTTCGCGTGGGTTTCCTCCGGGTGCTCCGGTTTCCCCCACAGTCCAAAGACATGCAGTACAGGTGAATTGGGTAAGCTAAATTGTCCATAGTGTATGAGTGTGAATGTGTGTGTGGAAGTTCCCAGAGATGGGTTGCGGCTGGAAGGGCATCCGCTGCGTAAAATCGTGCTGGATAAGTTGGCGGTTCATTCCGCTGTGGCGACCCCGCAAGGGACAAAGCCGACAAGAAAATGAATGAATGAATAAACAACATCTAACCACACATTTATTAATAAAAACAACAGTGGTCTGTCATTTTGAAGGTACATAGTGAAGAGTAAGTGACATCATTTGACTTTAGAACAAGGGTGCCCAAACTTTTTCTTATGAAGGGCCAAAATTCAAACTTCATTGAGGGCTGTGGGCCGAAAGTAAGGCCCATCCCAATTCTATTTTTGTTATATGGGTTCGTAACTGTACTGTGCATTCACCGTGGCCATATTCATCTAAACACGCGAAAACAACATTAACATTAATTCACCTTATTCTTCGCGTATGAGTGGGCGCAGCCATTTGAATCTTTTTGGCTCGAGACTTCCAGTCTCATTCACTTCCATTCATTTTTGTACGTTAAAAACAACTCGTTTGCTGCTCGATGTTACAAACTGATATTTTCTTATTATGATTCCATTTTGTCTGTATAGTCATGGACACACTTGTTTGTAGAGAAAGTAAGTACTGTTTCTGGCATTTATTATTCCTAGTCATTTCTCCCATAGGGAGCTGAATCGGAAGATTTTAAACGATCACAAAAACGAGCGCACTTCCACATTGAAGAATAAAGTCAATACCAGACACTGTAAAAAGCTAATTCCCAGCCACTAGACTTTTCTGAAAGGGTATTCATCATCGAGTGACAGAATGTTGTGGGACTGCTATACAGGAGTTATTATGGATTATAGATAGTGAAATTTTGTGGTTTGTATTTGTGTTTTTTTTTTACCATGACGGTAAAACACGAACGCTGTAAAAACATGTTTGTTTGTTGTAAAAATTTCTAATAATGACAAAAAATTCTAACTTGTGCATCTCCTGACATCAGTGTGCAGCCACGCTGCTGTTGTAGATGGTGTTTTCTGGGAAATTTTCGTACTCCTTGGTTTTGAGTGTGGTCCTGAAAATCTCTGCTTCAAGGGCTATCTAGAGCTTCCCCTTAGCCCTATGACTTCAAGCTTAAGAGAATTGTGACACCCCTACCCCTTCACATGAACGTGCAAAATGAGGGGTCGAGGTAAAGGGAAGGGGTAGAATTGGGATAGGGCCTAAATATAGCAAACTGTATTATGTTAAAGTTGGAATGAGAAATTTCCTAATTTATTTTCCTAATATTTAAAAACAATATATATATATATATATATATATATATATATATATATATATATATATAGACGCATGACAGTAAAAAACAAAAAAAATCCCATTTATTGCACGATGAAGTTCAATGCCGAATACACAAGTCAAGCTTTTGCATTAATTTGCTTGTGATGTTTTTTGCATTGTCCTCTATCCGTTGAAAGACAGTATTTACTTTTTTTTAATCTGATTCATTTACAACATTTAATTGAAACGTTTAATTTCAGTTTGCTTTTTTGTAGCTCAACTCAACAATAAAACAAACAAAAATGGTTAAGCTAAATCCAATGCTCCCCATCATTCTCCTTCTCTTCTCAGATGGGATGGTGGGCCAAGTCAAAGGTTATCATGGGCCAACTTTGGCCTGTAGGGCCCTAGTTTAGACATCTCTACTTTAAAAGGACCCACGTTCAAAGTTGGCAAGTTTTACTTTCAGTTTTAAGCTAAAATTTGCTGAATATAATAACATTCAGATTTTCACTAATTTGGCTTAAAAAATAATCATCTAAATAGATCATTTTAAATCATACATAATAATAATAATAATAATAATAATAATAATAATAATAATAATAATAATAATAATAATAATAAAAAAAATATTATAATAATAAAAACCATCTCAAATGAAAAAGGCATTCGTGCCACTCACAAAACGAAACTATCAACACCAGCATGGTCAGGTCCTGCTTTATCAACTATAAATCAAAAAGCAAGTAAGAAACAAAATGTCTAAATATATGCATTCCTAAACTAAATCTAAATCAGCAAGCAATAGTGTTTCGGTTTGACAGATGGTCTGCTGACAGGCAGAAATCAGAATGGACGGTCAGAGCTGCTGGTGTGTGATCATGCTGCAGTGTGTGAGAGCTGCTATACCAATGCACACACACCGCAAACATGAACATGACATGACATGACAAATAGAAAGGACTCGTGTTCTAATGCCTTTATGAGGCTAAAGGTCTTCTGTGTGCAAACACACAAATCCTGTTGGTTCGGACACATGGGTAAACAGACACACACACGCACACACACACACAGAAAGAGAGAGAGAGAAATATAAAGCAGTGCTCTTACCATTCATGGTTGCAGGTGGCAGGGATATGAGGAGAGCGGTCCTGATCTCCTCGTCTCAGCTGGCTAGCTCAGTCATCTGCACCACACACACACAGACACATAGAGAGAAAGAGAGAGAGAAGAAATGTCCACCCATTAATAATGCAGGCAGAGGAGTGCAGGGCTGTCGCTAGCTCCATCCTGGGAGAGAGAGAGGGGGGGTGAAGGAGAGCAGAGAGGGAGGAGAGGAGCGCTTTCAACTTCCCATACAAATGCTTTTAACGGAATAATAATGCTTTATGCACTTCTTAATAAACAATGACACTTTTATCACACTGTTTGTGATTATAGGATCGCTATTCTCCTACTAATGGCATCAACATTTTCTTATAATATACGTGTTCATCATGCATGACTAAATTACAGAGTAAGCACTATCCGGTAAATGTCAGTGGTGGACGTCAGTAGAGGACATTAACCAATTCTGATTCACATGTTAAATCAATTAGTCGGACATTATCTTTGCACATGTACACACAAGGAAACAAGCCGTCAGTCATATCTTCAGATCAAAATGGGCAATGGGTCACAATGGTTACATTGTAGGTAACCTGACAGTAGTCTGTATGAGAGTAATACTGACACACACACACACCTACACACACACACACACCTACACACCTACACACACACACACACCTACACACACACACACACACACACACACACACCTTATTTGATCTTATACATTGATTCAGTACTAAGAAACACCCATACACACTCATTCCCACACATACACTATGGCTAATTTAGTTTATTCAACTCACCTATACAGCATGTGTTTGGACTGGGGTAAACCGGAGCACCCGGAGGAAACCCATGCAAACAGAGGCAGAATGTGCAAACTCCATACAGAAATGCCAAGTGGACCAGCCGGGACTCGAACCTGTGACCTTCTTGCTGTGAGTCGACAGTGCTAACCACTGAGCCACCTTGATCTCATATCTTAATTGAAGTCAACATGCATACATAAACTAAAGATAATTTCACATAAATATACACACATGTAGACCACAGTTCAATAGTTTGGTGCCACATGGTAAGAAATAAATTTATTGTTATTCTTTATAAAAAAATTAAAAAAATAAATAACAAAAACAGACGCGTCACGATGGTGCAGTGGGTAGCATGATCACCTCACAGCAAGAAGGTCGCTGGTTTGAGCCTCGGCTGGGTCAGTTGGCATTTCTGAGTGGAGTTTGCATGTTCTCCCCGTGATCTCGTGGGTGCTCCGGTTTCTCTTACAGTCCAAAAACATGTGGTATAGGTGAATTGGGTAAGCTAAATTGTCCGTAGTGCATGTGTGTGAATGAGTGTGTATGGGTGTTTCCCAGTGATGGGTTGCAGCTGGTTGCTTTGTTGTTTGTATTTTTTATACTAATTGTGATTTTTTAATTATATTGTTTATTTAAAGTTCACAATAAATTAAAATAAAGTTCTTTAGATGTTAGTATCAGTATTGTTAGTTTTTAGGATATCCATAAGCTAGTGTGCTCCAAAACAGTGACAAAATTTGCGTTTAGAAGATATAAAACTGCCTATTCCGCCTATATGAAGCAACGATTTCTCATCAGTTTCTCATCAATAATCTCATCATTCATTCATTTTCTTTTCAGCTTAGTTAATCTGGGGTCGCCACAGCGGAATGAACCGCCAACTTATCCAGCACGTTTCACGCAGTGGATGCCCTTCCAGTCACAACCCATCACTGGGAAACACCCATACACACTCATCCACTACAGACAATTTAGCTTACCCAATTTACCTATACCGCATGTCTTTGGACTTGTGGGGGAAATAATCTCATTATAATCAATCAAATGCTCTCTAGTATCTGACAAGCCCCGACCTCTTCAGGATGCTTCTCATTTGTTTTTCATTTGATGCACTTGACCTCAATGACTCTCACTGGCAGAGCGGTGATAAAAACTAAATGCTATTGGCTGTTTTTTAAAAGGGGAAGAGCTACACGATGTCCCACCCTCTCTTTGTGTTTCAGTTGAGATTACGTCAAATATCGTATAAAAATGCATATTTCAAAGCACTTCAAGGGACCATTAAGGCACTCTGAATAATCATTGTGTATGAAATGTGCTATAAAAATAAATTTGTTTTGCCTTTACGCAAAATTGAGGAGCATAAATGTTTGAATATCAAATCTGCATTAATTAAATGATTTTGAAGAACAAATGTTACTAAAGACTGTACTAATAACACTAATGTACTAATAAAAACATTTTTAAAAATACTCAAATAGAAATCCGTTCATTCATTAACCATAATGACTTTTTCTGAATTCTAAGCTAAGCATGCGTTTTTGTTTTTGTTTTTCAAATTGCGTTTAAAGAAAAGTGTTTGATTTTACATCTATTCAGCTATCGATTCATCTCTTGCACCACCAACTTGACCACAACTGTTAAGAATAAGTTTATCTTTCAAAAGGCTGTTATGCTTAATGCTACATTGAACAAACACAAAACTAGTCTATTAGAACACTGAAGTACTGTATTTTTGTGTACACATCTGATTGAGGGCTACTCGACCAGTCATTCAAACTGCCCACAATTTGGTATATTTGTAGTTGTACACTTCCTTATTAAATGGTCAGGTATCAGCTGATCTCAAAATGTACAAACATTAGCCTAGCTAAAACAGTATATATAATAAATTAAATGCATTTATTAACAGGATGGTTGAAAAACGCAGCTGTCAGACCTTCAAAACCAATTACCGATTGCAATATAAACAGCACTAAAAACAGCAGAGGAAAAAAAAACTGCTGACATAAAGTGATGTGTGTCAGTAACGTGGTTGGGCTGTGAGAGCAGGTCTATAGAGGAAGAGAATGTAGTCAGACAGGACAAGCTTCCAGAAAACTGTTTGGATGAGGCATGCTTGTCATTTGTGTCATATCACTCCCTTTTCTCTTTTTCTCTCCCAACATTTAACACAGCAAAAGTGCTCTCTGTGAATTTCTTTTATCAGAATGTGATTCAATTATTCGCATTTACTAACAGGACACAAATTATTGCAAATATACGGTATTATTCATCATTATATGGAGCAGTTTAAAAGTTTTGGAAAAAAAATGTTTCACAAAGGCTGCATTTATTTGATCAACAAAAAAAAAAAAACAGCACTCTTCTAAAATATTACAATTACTATAATTATTTAAGATAAGGGGCCTGTTTCAGTAAGGAGGTTCAACCAACTCAGAGTTTAAACTTGAACTCTGAGTTGACTTACCGAAAGATTAAAAACTCAAGAGTTTTCGGTTTCAGAATAGCTGATCTGAGTTGGGTCATTCAACTTTGAGTAGACCAACTCGAGTGAAGCGTGCGTGCCGCAACTTTAAAAAGGCATTATCAATGGAGAGCAGATATTATGAGTCATCATGGCAACATCTGAAAAAAAAGAGATCAGCATTTCTTTCTCCAGCTGAACTTGATGTGCTCATGCAAAGTTATAGCAAATATGACCATATATTTAATAAAGCAACACCACTGCATCAGTGAAACAGCCAGTTAAGCGTGGGAAAACAGCTGCTCAAGTTAATGCATAAGTTCAATTCAATTCATCTTTATTTGTATAGCGCTTATACAATGTAGATTGTGTCAAAGCAGCTTCACATGGATAAGTTTACATTTAAAGTATTTAAATATAATATAATAAGTAATGTGTGACGTTTATTGACTTTTCACTTGAAAAAGTGGGGAATTGGCCGTAATTTTGAAGTTATTTCAGATGTAATTGCATTAAATGATATTTCTACAAGAAATTTAACAAAACAAGAATGCATATAACCTTCACTCAATGTTCAGTGGAAATGTTCAATTTAAGGTTCCCACTTTTACACACGCTGATCAGTTTAAGATAACATTTCTAAAGTTGAGTTTTTAAAAGATGCAAAAGTGCACTTGTGTGTCTGCCTTTTTTATTGATCAAGTGGTAGAGGTTGATATGACATTTAGAATGTAAGCACAACTAAAAAATAGTTTTTAGAGCAAGTAATAATCCCATTAATCTAGTTACAGCACATGTCCCTGTTTAAGGACAGTGAATTTAAGCTAATTATTCATTAAAAAAGGACAAGCCATTCTCGTACGAGACTTTGTTCTTTGTGTGACTGAAATGTAGGCAATAGTTATGTTTCCATTCAAAAAATGCTAATTAAATTTATGTGCAAAACTGGAATATCGTATAAAAGATGTGCGAATAAAGCAGTGTTACCATCCAACGAGTCAAAGAGAACAAAATCGACATATCCTGATTAACTGGCACCAAATATTAACAGTAAAACCAGAATTTACTGCGGTAGAAGAAGCTGCGTGAATCCTTTCCTTATTTAATAACTTTTTTTTTTACCTTATTTTCACCTTAGAAGACAAATGCCGACACGCAATGAATGTGTGCTGGTGTTTGAAGCCATGAGACACAGAGAACAGCCGCTCTTGACACGCTCCAGACACTCTGGAGGTAATTAATATTATAATAACTTTAATACTAAAACGTTTGAGGCGTTTTAGAATGACTAAAACAACATTTCAGATGTTTTACAGTGTGGTCGGCCTGTTGGTTTGTCCATTCACAAACATTTTCATCATCACATGATCTCTTATAGCAAACCTTTTTTAATACACATACTGGAATTTGTTCGGTAAAAGTGTTTCCACAGTAACTGACTCGGAGTTAAAGTTACCTCTCTTCCAGAAACAGCCTTGACCTACCCTGCTTTCTTGAGTTTGACAAACCTGCCATTTTGAAACGGAAACCCAGAGTTTCTCTCATTTCAGGGTTAACATACTCTTGAGTTTTCACTTAACCTCCTTTCTAAAACGGGGCCAAGAACTACAATTAGCCTTCGCACTAACATAAACACTTTGTTATTAAGGGTGCACACATTTATGTTGTCTAGTGCTTTAAGACTCTTTTTTTTAAACCTTGTAACACTGTACAAAACGCTGGGTTCCACACAATTCATTCATGTTGGCTCAACACAATTTTATTAAGTTAACCTTACAAATTTAAGTGGATAGAACATAAAACAATAAAATTGTCCCAAAAAAACTCAATAATTGTGTTGTTTTAGTTCATTTTGAATAAATATTTTGACCAAGTAAGATAAAATCTTATTTTGAGTGTATTAAGATGCATGTTTGTTGATCTGATCACACGTTTTTAAGCTTCACTTTTGACCACTTCCAGATGTAGCAAACACATTTTTGCTAAATGTCATTCATCCTTGCTAAATAACAGTACTAATTTCTCATATAAGCCCAAAGTGCTGAAAACAATCAATGCTAAATCAAATAACAATTAAAAACATTAATGCAAACCCCTCAACATTCAGAAGGCTCAAATGCTAAAGGAAATAGCAATTTCAGAAGGTTTTAAAAAACAAGCAAAGCAAAGCAATATATGTAAAGTTACTTTGCAAAAACAGATAACCGCTGTTCAAATTTTCAATTTTCATATAAACATATCGTTTGAGGTGGATCAAAACCTTTCATCAAACTTGTTCTAAAACAACACCACCAATTCTTGACAAATGTTTTTGATGCACTTCAAATGTTAACTACTGTCTTTTTCAAATATTTCCCAAATGATGTTTAACAGAGCAAGGAATTTTTCACAGTATTTCCTATATTATTTTTTCTTCTGAAGAAAGTCTTGTTTGTTTTATTTCAGCTAGAATAAAAACATTTTTAATTTTTTAACCATATTAAGGCCAATATTATTAGCTCCCTTAAGCAATATTTTTTTTTCGATTGTCTATAGAACAATCCATTGTTAAACAATGATTTGCCTAATTACCCTAACTTGCCAAATTAACCTATTTAGTTAACCGTTTAATTTGCACTTCAACCTGAATACTCGTATCTTGGAAAATAGCTAGTAAAATATTAAGTACTGTCATGATGGCAAAGATAAAGGAAATCAGTTATTAGAAATTGGTTATTAAAACCATGTTTAGAAATGTGTTGAACAAAAACCTTCATTCCGTTAAACAGAAGTTGGGGAAAAATATACAGGAGGGTTAATAATTCAGGAGGGCTAATACTTCTGACTTCAACTCTATAAACTACATGCATTTCTCATTTACATATTCCAGAACACAGTCAAACAGAAACCACCCACAACCCCTGCAGTCCTAGAGAGTCAATAGGCCAATACAATTTCATTTTGGCTTTGCATGCTATTTGCAGCAGAGTAAAATTTTGCATCACCTGGTCTACAGTGGAAATCCACAATCAGCTTTTCAAAAGCAAAACAAAAATTGTTAGCATCCTATATTCATGTGCTTGGCAACTTTCAGTAACTGGATCTGTGAATACTTTTGAGAAATACTGTAACACTATACAAAACTCAAAGCAATTGTGTCCTTCTACCTTCACCCACTTCACATTAATGATATGACTGATGATAAAGCTACAAAACAGACAGTGAGGTCACCGCTGAGCACAACCCACGACCCCCTGCCTTTAGCCTGCGATTTAACAAACCACAAAGAAACGAAGGAAGTGGCAAGAAAGCAAAAACGAAACAGGATGTCGAGAGGTCACAAACAAATGCTCTGGACCCACAGCCTTGTGCTCGGAGAGGGCATTAAGTCACATTAAGTCTAACAAACACTGTCTGTGTGTCAGATGTTTTCTGTTCTTGTGTGTGTGCATGCATCCAAATTCTCAGTTCTCTAAAAATGAAAGGATTTATTGTGGAAGAGAGTGCAAAGGAATAAAAATCTGATGCTGAGGGCGATGGTACAAATTTAATTTCACTACACTGTTTATTTATATTTGTATTATTCAATGTATTATGCTGTAAATTAACTATTTTTTAAATAGATTATGTTTTTAATTGTTCATTTCTGTGATTCTGAATTTAACTAACTTAAATGTACAACCATATTTTGACACCAAGACTACATATCTTGAGCTGTTGTACATTCTGAGAAATGTTGTTGTCTGATGCTTTCCCATCAGTGCAGACCTAACAGACAGATAGCCGTTAAGAGAACATACACACTGTACATAAACAACACGATACTAGAAACTCATTGAACCTTTATAAAGATACATCAGGGCCAAACAAGGATCTTGTTTGCACAGTTGTTGGACAAGTAGTTCATATTTTTACTTGCTCTGCCAACATTTCCCTGGCTGTATTACAAGTATAATAAAAAATATATATTTTTACCCAGTGATATTTTAGTATTATTTCCTGTGCATAGTGTTTTGAACATAGCTTTTATTATTTTATATTTTCAGTTTCATTTAAATTATGGGAATTTGTTAAATATGATTTTAATATTTAATATAATTTTTCTATAAATCTATTTATTTTCAATAAATATAAATAATTTCAGTACTTAATTACTAAATAAAAAGTAATACTTAAGCCCTGATTTCAATTAGGTTTAGGGTAGTATTTAATCAGCATTAATTTATTATAATTATTTCACAATTTAATTATTTTTACAATTTTACTTTAGCAGCTTTTTAATGCTTATCCTTTTAGTCCTCTCCAATGTGAAGTTTTCAAAATTACCAGTAGCAATTCTCACAATATAAACAAATCCTTATTAATGTAAACAGCTTGATAATAGCCTGATTACAGTCTTTATAACAAAAAATGTCACCTTATTACATTTTCAATGTATATTCATTATTTGTACATCATCCCTAAAAGTAAAACAGAGTGCCACACTAACTCAGCAGCATCCATTTTTTGATTAGCCCTTTATAAAATCATGCCCAACCTTCCCAAATGTCTCTTTTCTACGTGAAGTAAATATTTGAGTAATTTTCTAGCTGTAAATGAATCATTTGGCCAGCACGTTCTAACACAATAACACAGGGGTAGAATGAATCGGTTCGTTAGTCTGCTTGCATAGCATGAGCGGTTTTGAGCATTCGTGATGGAAAGGCAGATAAGTCCGCTATGAAGTTAAGCATGAAAAATACATGTAATACTGTTACATGATCTGTTTCTAACATAAAATATGGTCAGGTAATGTTAACTCGGCAAATAATTATAAAGTGCATGATTTAGGTAATAAGTTCCTGACCATTCAACTGAAAACAGAGGATGAAAATAAGATATGATGTGACCTTTTTCTTTCAGTGACACGAAGTCAGTAAGGACATTTACTGAAAGACTGAAAAGAAACCAACTATACTGCTATTCACATAAACTAAAAGGGTGGTTAGATGCTTTATGATATAACATTGTGTGTTTATAAGACGTCTAAATGTCCAAATGTTTTGATTAAAATGGAGCTAAATTGGAGCTGTGAGTGAAAATCTAACATCTACACTGCAAAAAATGGTGGGTTCCACACAATTCCTTCATGTTGTCCCAACACAAATCGCTTAAGCTAACTTAATTGTTTTTACAAATTTAAGTTGATAGAACACGAAACACTTAAGTTGTCTACCCCAAAAATCCTCAAGAATTGTGTTGATTCAGCTCGTTTTAAATATATAGTTCGAACAAGCAGCAAAAATATATATTTTTGAGTGTAATAATAGTCCAAAAAGAGTCTCGTCATCAAATATAGATTACAGGGATGAATGACTACACATGTGAAGTCTGTCTAATCTGTCTCTTTGATGACTAGTCTGTTTTGACCGATAGTTAGACACATTAGCTTTTCACTGACAGCACAAATATAGCTTTGTTTTACCCAAGACGTCTTTTAAAATTGCTTTGACATCAATACCTAAATGATGCCAAACAAATGAATGGACAGGAAACACTGACCTGAAGCCCAAAAATGTTGTTAGGTTTTGAAACACAGCCTGCATCATCACAGTCTATTACCTCATGTTCCGGTAATTGTCGTGTATGAATCACTGTGGCATTATAACAAACAAGATAAAAGCAAATAAATCTCACTTTTATGTGTTTTGTTCAGCTCTACTAGACACTACTGCTTCATATCTGTAGGTGAAAGGCAGACAGACGAGTTTGGCACTCGTCCGGCAGGTTTGTGTGAAGAAACAGTGTGTTTGAAAGCCCTTTGAATTAGTTCTTTAACATGAAATGAGACATAGGACTCACGATGAGCTCTGGATAATTGTAATATGAAGCTCTGGAGGACTTTAAAGCTTGTGAAAACAGACACTTTTTCAACTAAAGTAAAACCAAGAAATATCCCCCAGAAAACATGTATCGATCAAATGGATCGTAACTTACTTCACTGTAGCCATTTGTAAAGTATGAAAACAGCACATTATACTAAATCGAGCAGACATCTGAGCAGTATTATTAGGAGGTACTCACATTACACAACAGCATTATTGACTTGGCGAAATCTCCTGGGAAGAAAACGTATCCTTTTCCATGGCCCTCTGAATTAAATGAAAGACAATCGGCCGTAGGGGTTTCTTTAAATGATTTCCGCAGTGTTTTATAGAGAATCTTTGACAACCTGTTGCTGTACGGCGCTGTCAGACAAACAACATGGCTGACGACGGGGACGAGCGCGGACGCTTAAGAGCTGATGGGAGGGGCTGAGAGTTTGCGTGTGTGTTTAAACAGCTGACAGGACACACTGCTGCCCCCTCTCTGCCTACAACACAACATACACTGAACACATCCATCCATCCATGTGACCTTGAAACCAAAAAAAAGTGTCCAGCTACAGAAGCAAGCCAGATTCATTTCATTGTAATTCTAAAATATAATTAGGTTGATGAATTTTTATATTTATTTCTTTAACAAGAGAGGCTGGAAAAATCGTAAACTCCCTCATTTTATTATTATTATTTATTATTATTATTATTATTATTATTATTATTATTATTATTATTATGGATGGCTTAATTTTGATTTCAGAGGAAAGTGCAAATGACCATATTTGGGAAATATATTTATTAATTCTAAGCTATTTCAATTTATTTAACCATGCACAAATAATTTCCCCAAACATTTCATAATTTTTATTCAATTTTCTAAATATTAAAACATATTTTTACCATGTTTTATAAAACATTATTATTAAATAGAATTTTCTTTGCATGTATTTCATTCTTCTTATATTTAAAGGTCAATTTTAATCAGGTCAGTTTTAACACAATAGGTCTGGTGTTTGTTGCATGGGCTACCAATTGCTCCAACATCCTCTGTGGGAATAGTTGGAAATCAATACACCTTCCAGCAGTTTTGTTTCTAAGATTTCCTTATACTGCAGTATACTTATATATTACATATATATTACATATTTATTATAACAATATATTCCAGCTTTTCAGTCCTTGGTAATGGAGGGTGTTGATGCGTAGAAGAGATGGAGAATGTCCACTTATTATTATTATTATTATTATTTATTTATTTTTGCATTTATTGTAAAATGTTTTGTATAGATTTGGAAGGCATCCTTCTAAATATTAAGGTATAAATGTATATTTGACCAAGAATGGTGTTTTATTAGTTATTTATTTATCTATTTAAGAGAAGAAGTGACCACCAATGTGTTAAAATGTTTAAATGCATGTGTTCCCTGAAGGTGTCCAGCATGTTTTCCTGTAGGATTCCTGCATGTTTTTCTTTTTTTACTTTGCATTTACTTCTGAATGATGTGTTAACACATTTATTAAACATGTTAACTAAATGAGGTATCAGCATGTATTTTGCATGTAAAATTTATCTTGACACTTTGGAGATCATATTGTTTAATTGGGGAATATTGTATTTCCTTGTAGGATTCTTGCATGTTCCTACAAGGACATTTTAGGAATCCTACAGAGAACATGCAGGACTCTTGCAGGAATCCTACTGTACATTGAACATTCAGGAATCCTGGGAACAATTTTCACACGTATAGCATGTTATCATTTTGCATGTAAAAGCATAACATGCTACATTGCTTGTGAAAATTGTTGTAGGTCTCTCCAGCTAGCTCAGCTTTAACTTTAATTTCTGAAAACATCAAATCGTGCAGGAGAAACGTGCAGGACTGCTTCAGGATCATATTCATAAATGAGCAAATACAGACATATATATCATATACAATGATTAAAAGACATGATAGTACATAATATTGCCTTGCAATGTTTTATCATTAGAGAAAAATAAATAATTATAATATTACAACCATTAAATAATTTGAATATTATTTCTTTGTATTGTTTTTGTCATATTTAAAGAGAAATCGCAAGAAAAACATTAAATTTTTTTTGCCAAAGACATATTTTCAAGTCAAAACAAAGACACGTTTATTAGAAAAAGAAAAGAAACAAGCAATATTTTGGCAAATATTTAAAAAGTTTTATTAAAGAGCCACAAGAGGACGCACTTTACCAACATTAATGTATTGCCTTTTCAAATCATGTTTCTTGCTAAATCCTAATAATAAAGTTATGCTAACATAGGTTTCAGGATTATCTAGGAATTATTATTATTAATAACATGCTTATAATCCTGACACATAATCCTGACACTCATGCTTTAATTTTTTTAAATGCAATAATACTAAATATAATACGTTTGTTTTACTTACTGAATAAAGGCTCTTTGAGGCATTTTAGAAAGTGAAATTTTAATATTTTAAATGGGTGTCAAATATTATTAGTAAAATAATATTATTACATAGTCTTATAAAATTCGTTTATTATTTCTTTAACATGTACTTTTCTTACATTTTTATGCCTTTTCTTCAGTAATATCACAAAGAGCACCCCCCCCATCACTGTCTATAGCCTACCAATTTATTTATTTAGTTAATAAATAATCCCCCCCCCCCCCCCCCCCCCAAAAAAAAAAAAAAAAAAAAAAGACTATTTCCATAAAGATAGAAATGTCTCTGGGGATCGTTATTGTGCATTAAGACAAATGTCATGTTATTATCTTTTTTTATATAAATGCGGTACAAATTCATTACTTCTAATTGTTATGACTTATAAAAATAAAAAAGTGAAAGTTTTTCTGCAGCAGGCGTGAGATCCACACACTTGTACTCCAGATCCGCACAATGGCTTAAACTCCAGGTTTTGAGTTTGTCCTGAGAACGGATCACGCAGAAGAAAGTTTAGGAAAGCGCTCCTCCAGAAGAATAACAGCAGGACCCTTTAGGCTCCAGAATCACGAGGCGAGATGTCAGGACGTGTGCAGTGCACTTTAAGACACCCGAACGAACAGCAACACTTACCATTTCAAATGTGGACTAATAGGCTAATATAAAAACCAATATAAATAGATACTTTCCATGATAAAATGCCTTTTCATAAGAGAACAGTGGAGCCCCGGAGCCTGGGCAGAATAAACAGAGATCGACTGGACGTTCAGCAGGATGTGTTTTCTTCTCTGGATGCTGTGAACTGTCAGGCTTTGATGAACGTCCTCCGTCAGCTGTGCGATGTGTCCCGGCACGCGAGCTGCATGTTTGTGGAGCTGCAGACTGAAGCAGCGCTGGTCATCAATAAAGCCTCAGCGCTGCAGCACAGACTGGACACACTGCAGGACACTGTGCGACACCTCAACCACAGGAGGACCACGACCCGTGAGTTCTTCCACTTCATGTGTTCACGCATATACTGCAGTAAAAAAATAATAACTGGTAGGCTGATTATTTTTATGCTATCGTGATTATTTGGTAGCAGTGACCAGGGCCAGGCTGAATAAGAAAAAACACAACTGAAACTATTGCAGAAGTTCTAATAATTTCCACTACAAATATTAGTAAATCATTACAAAGAAGAGTAGGTCTTTATTTTACAGTGCCTTTGTTACAGTGCAACTAAATACTAAGTATATTAAATTAACTATATGTAATTTACTTAGGGGTGGGGAGAGTGTTAGATTAGGGAAAGGTGTAATTGTGTAAAATTGATTGCTATTCATATATTAAGTAGTATTATAGGACATTTTAAAACACGTTGTTTCCTAAACCAGCAAATATTAATAATTAAAAACAACATTTTAATGATTTATAGTGTATTTTGGTTCAAATTCAATAGGAACCAGGGCATTTTTCAGCAGGATTACAGAGCCCTTGACTACAAGCCTTTATTTAAATTGTGACAACCCAGCAAACAATGTTTTCAGCTTATGTTATGGCAAGATTCTCTCAAAGTGACTTCCAGTAATGCAAATACATTTGTATAGAATAATCCAATCTTTGATAATGTTTTAAAAACATTAGTACACACATATAATTTTTACATTGTTGATAGAGTAATGTTTGTAAATGATAACATTGAGCATTTCTTTATGAATGCATAAACAACGAAGACAAATGTGGACAGTTTATTATATTTATGAATGTCTTGAAAGGCGTCATGGTAGCTCAGTGGTTAGCACTGTTGCCTCACAGCAAGAAGATCGCCGGTTCGAGTCCCAGCTGGGCCAGTTGGCGTTTCTTTGTGGAGTTTGCATGTTCTCCCCGTGTTGGTGTGCATTTCCTCCGGGTGCTCCATTTTCCCCCACAGTCCAAAGACATGGACTATAGGTTAATTGAATAAGCTAAATTGGCCATAGCGTATGATTGTGTGTGCGAATGCAAGGGTGTATGTGTTTTCCAGTACTGGGTTGGAAGGGCATACGCTGCGTAAAACATATGGTGGAATAGTTGGCGGTTCATTCCACTGTGGCGACCTCTGATAAATCAGAGACTAAGCTGAAGGAATTTAAATGAATGAATAATGTCATAATGTTACTGTAACTCAATGTAAATGTTACTGAAACATTCTTAGATATAGTAACTAATGAATAAGTACTGAGTACTGAGTACTGAGTTCAAACACAAGTAAAAAGTTTATATGCAAAGCATAAAGTACAATTGAGTTCAATGGCAAAATTGTTCATTTTCTTACTAGTAGCATGAAATACCAAACCTAATGTCACAGCGAAAATATCCTAAGGTGGTGATTTCAAATAAAATTGCATTATTTGAACTATTCAAAACATAATTTTATTTGTTGGAACATGTCCTCCTCTGAATGCAAGCATCAGTAGGGCTTAAACAAATTGTACAAAATGTGCAAGGGCCAATGATTAGCAATCAAATGAAACAAACTAATTGCCATAAGAATGTGTTTGAATACTTCAAGGCTTACTAGCAGCAAAGAATCTAAGCATTGAAGTATTTGAATACCAATATGAAAACGAATACCAGCAAAACTATCATGATAAATTAAGTAGCCTTAATTTTAATATGCACATGACATGAATGTTGCTGCAGACTTTTTTATTTCAGTATGATGATGTCTTTCCAACTGAATTGGAATATTGAGTAAGGGGTGGGATTTTATTTTTTGAGCTCCTCTCTTCTTTTACTTGCAGCAAACTAATGGTTGGGATAAGCATATTACACCCAAGCCGTCAAACTGACATCATCAGAGATGAGTTGCCATTCCAGAACAAAAGCAAGTTATTAGATTTTGATTGAAGATTACTAAATGAATTTTTTTTAGAGGATTAACTCACAGATTACTTCTTCACATTAAGACTAACAAGACTAACAAAATAAACATTGTAAATTTTGATTTCATGTGAACTTTAAGGAGTAAATGTTACATTAGCTTGCCATATCGGCAGTGCATGCTTCCAGATCATTAATTCCAAATTCCTTTCTAGATGCTTGGGTTTGACTGGATGTGGAATTTTTATCAGGCTTGTGCTCGGTTGCACTTTTATCCCATGGCACCTGTGGTTGTCCGCCGCTTTTTATTCTCTGATTGTGAACTGAAGCTCTAATTAGAACATAAGTAAATAGAGGCTTCTGGGACAAACGTCTGTGCCAATAATAATGGCTGGCACACCAGTCAATGAGCTCTTCTTGTGCTTGCACTCATTATTGTGCTGAGTCTGGTGAAAGCAGTTGCGTTCGGTCATGATGGATTATTCTGCAACATATTTCTCTTGCATATAGTCTGGCGGGTCGAATAATCTAAAAAAAACAATCAGCATATCTTCTTTGGCATTTATTAAATAGGAGTGTCACAAATACAAAATACAGCTCCTTTTTCTCATTGCCTTCTCCATGTGCACATATTTCTGCTGTATCTCCATGGTCAATATGTTGCACTTTCTGTTCAGTGATTCCCAGCAATGCTTTCACCTCCAAAGAAAACAATGGGTGTTTTCACTGGCCCTGCCTCCAGAGCTAAGCCAAGAGTAAGGTGAGTGGAGTGCAGGAAGCAGAGCATAAGTGGATACATGTGTGCTCCAGACGTCCAGCGCTGGACCGTATATTAAAAGGTACTAAGAGAAAAGAGAGAGTGATTTCTCTGTCTGCTCCATGCTATGACATGGAATCTACAGACACTGGATACAATGGAATACAATTCAAACAAACAGATAAATCACATCAGCAAGATAATATGTGATTTCAGTATTTATTTTACTGTCCATATTTTAATCATTTAAGCATACAGGATGAAATTATTTGTCTGTCATAAAACTTTCTGCCTTATTTTTGTATTTTCAGTTTGTAGGATATTAGTAAAACCTTTTGTAAATTCTGTTCAACATAAACAATGGGAGATACAAGTGCAACTGCAAGACAGCAAGTCATATTTGTATTTGTTTTATAATACTGTACAAATTTGTGAGATGTAACATTGCAGATGTGTTAGAATTACAAGACAAGTTGCAATTATGAGAACTGCTCTAGGATACAAAGCTGTAAGAACAAATTCTGAAATAATAATTATGAGATATGAATTCACAAACGTGAGATAGTCTCAGTTTTGGCTTGAGAACTTGCATCTGTGAACTATAATTATGGAAATGATTATGGAAATATTATGAAATGGTTTGCCATTATTTAGAATGTATTATGCCTCTCTAAATATCTATAGTGGTGATTGTAATTAAAAAGAGACAGAACAAGTTATTTAATTCTGATTAAAGACAAATAAATAAATAAATAAATAAATGAGTGTTGTTACACTGATTATATCTGTTATATTGATATTCAGTTTTTTAAAGAATATTTTATAGTAAGTGGACCTTAGTTTTGTTTGTCTGTTCTTTAAATAAAGTGCATCATTTTACTAAACACAAAACAAAACAGATAAATACAAACTATATAAATTCCAATAGCTGTAAAAGGCCATGTCAGTTTTTTAGCTGAAACGCAAGCTATGAAAAATATGATTAAAAAATAATGCATAAAGGAAAAATAAAATGCCATTCTGTTATCATACATAGTATAGTCATGTGTCATTGTTGTTGAAAAGGTACCAGAATACAACAAGCATAGCAGTTTCACCCCTCCTCCAATATCACTTTCCCCACCCCCCTTTGGCTTATTCCCAGATTTTCAGGAGTTGCCACAGCGGAATGAACTGCCAATTACACTGGCACATGTTTGGATACCCTTCTAGCCACAACCCAGCACTGAGAGTAAAACCCCCCTGTGCTGGGAAATGATTCCATTTACATATAAAATAAAATATCACAATATAAAAATTGTACTTTTATTGACGTTTATTTTTTGTATTATTTTTGATTGTATGTTCGTCAAACATTAGTAAACCATAATACATCTCATATATTGATTGATGTTCTTGATTTGGACAGGCCTGAACACAACAAAAACCATTATACCGTGTTCTAACAAGCAATTTTGCTATCCGTACCAGAGGCGTCACGACAGAAACATTTAAATACTTGACATTCAGAAGAGCATAATAGTGGACTGCACTCCAATGAAAGGTTTATAATCGAATTAATACATATTAAAGCTCTTTAACATTATTAAAAGTACATGCTCAGTGACTGATGTTTGTTACAGTTCTAAAATTTAATTTTAAACAGTTTTATAGTTGATTTATTTTCAAGATCTGAGGTGAACCATTTGCTGTCGCTTTCCGTCTGGCATCAAATGTCAAGTAAAATGGTATTTAAACTAACCCTGGAGACATTTAAAACGGAATAAAGCGCATAATTAGCACCTGGGGTGATTATTGTCATAGTATTTTGTGCTGTTGTTCCAGCTGCGACATCGCAGAAATAGAAACCATTTGTAAATTAGAATTTTTCTGCATTGCTGTTGTTGATGGTTAGGACTAAAAATCCTTTTAACATGGAATAGATTTTTATCATGTTACGCGGAGTCGTACAGAACAACTGGGATCAGTTTTTTTATTCATTATGCCCATTTTTTGATTACCAACTTTGCAGACTGTTTACATTGAAGGACGGCTACATGAGCAAATACAAATCAAATATTTTATTGAAAACCCACATGACCTGCTTTTTAATAAGTAAGGGTAAATTGAGGCTGTTTTCAAAGGGAGCAAGTTTAAATTAAATTGATTGCTCAGATATACAATTCTGTCATTCATTATTCACCACCACAAATGGAAGATTAGCACTCCTCAGCCATGATCTTACTACTTTTAACTTACTCTTTACATGTTCAATGCAAGATTATCCTTTACCAAGAAAAACCCAGTTTTGCGTCATCAGTCAATCTGAGTGGACCAGTCCCATCCTGGCCCTTACGCAAGCCTCACCGCTGTTTTGTTCTGACAATGGCAACTATAAAGCACAGAATACAATATTTACTGTAGGGTCTGAAATGTATAAACCATAGACACATTGTGACTATGCAATCCAGCTGTTATTTTCCAACCCACACCTCCCTCCTTCTCATAGAGAGCAACTCCAAACCATTCCTCAGAGTTCGTCTGTAGGGGGAAAGCATGTCAAAACCAGATGTTGGTCCAGCCCTTATGAAGGCTTTCGCTGACACTGTGTTGTTATCACAGCCAGATGGATGCACACCCAGTTTCTTTGTCTATTTGTGACCTTCTAAAACCCTCAATATAATTATGGAAATGTAAAGTTTTCCCTTTGTCGTTCATGTTTTCCAAATTGCTTTTCCTTTTTCCACCCACTCACTTTCTACAAACAAATTGGACATCGGCCTGCTCAAAATGAGGAAACATTAAAATGAGCATAGAGCTTTGAGTTTCTCAAATGAATATGAATATTTCAATATGTCCTCGCTGCAGTCTGTAGCATGATGATGTACTGGATCAGGTCCAACAGGTAGTGGACTTTGTAATGCCCATGCTACTATGGTTGGGTTAGGGTTGGGGTAGATGTAGAGAAAAATAACATAAAATGTAATGGGTAATTTAATAATTAATACTGTATAAATAATTCTAATTTCTAGCAACAACCACTCGCGCATACACATCCACTACATATTGGACCTGATCCAGTACGTCATCATGCTACAGGCTGCAGCGAGGACACACTCGTATCTTTTCAAATCCTTGGAAATCTGCTATCAGTTTAAAACCCTCTGAAGTCCATACTAAAAAACAGAGACTGCAGCTGAGATATGAAATCTGGCATCCAGAAGGTTGAATGTTAAATATTTAAAAAGAGCTTTACCAAACTGATAAATATTTATCCTCAAATGGGAAATAATTGTATCAAGAACATATTCTTTGAATGATTACCTTTATTTACATCAGTACATTTCAAGTTAACTTGCAAATAACTAGAGACTAAATACGTTTGATGCATTATAAATATTACGTTGAAGTATTAGTTATGGAATATTACAGTTTTTCTCAGTGGCTTTGGTGCATTTCTCACAACACTATTTACATTTGCACAACAGTTAATGCATTTCTCAAAACAATTAGTCATTTGTGCACATCATAGTAGCAGTTTCTCATTCCTTTCAACAAATTGCAAATGCTTTTGGACATGCGTCAATTGCTTTCATACAACTCTCTGCTGTTTTATAACATTATCATTTGCTCGTGTCATGTCAGTCAAAATGAACTAAAGTTGTGGATGCCAAATAGTCATACCATATAAAACTAATTGTCCTCATTTCATTACTTGAGTCATTACATACAAAAATGTTGAACTAGTGGTCAAAATCTGTCAAGCAAATTTTATTTAAAAAATTTAAATCTTTTTTTTCTGAAAATGTCTTCTAAGTTGAACAATTTGATGAATGATTTACAGACCTGTGTATGTTGTAGGTTCAGTTCCAATATGTACTGCAATATTGTTTACAGTTGTGCACAGCTCTACCCAAAGGAAGTTTTTGTTTGTTGTAAATAAGGGTGTGTTTACTCTTTTGCACAATGATGTGAATAAATTAGAATTGTAAAGAGCAAATGCAGTAAAAATTTGAAACATACATATTCAGTGTCTTGTACTCAGATACCTTACTAAATGCAGTGATGTCTAACTTTACTGTAGCTTTCAAATGGCTGTGCAAATAGTATATAGTGCTGTCTTGAGCATTTTCAGGAAGTGTCACCAAAATCTGACTTTTTTGCATTGGAAAAAATGTCCAGAGTAAACTGTCATAATGAAAACATGACAAAGCCATTTGACTGTCTTGTTCATAAACAATGGTGGCAGGACTTTTCATTTTGATGACACTGACACTTTCATTGACATGAATACTTGCTTTTGAGGAATGAGCTCTCCATTTTGAGCAAGTGACACGATTTTGCAGGTTATCCACTAGGTTTTGCAGTTTGTACTAATTGTTTCGAGAACTGCATTAACTGTTGTGCAAATGTAAATAGTGTTGTGAGAAATGCACCAAAGCGACTGAGAAAAACTGTAGTATTATTGGAGTATAGTATTAGTTACACAGTATTAGCTATCAGGCTACATCTATATGCAATGATAAAGTTACTTGATCTCTGTTATTATCATTTTACAAATAGATGATGAATGGATGGAGGGATGGATGGATGGGTGAGTGGGTGGGTGGGTGGGTAGATAGATAGATAGATAGATAGATAGATAGATAGATAGATAGATAGATAGATAGATAGATAGATAGATAGATAGATAGATAGATAGATAGATAGATAGATAGATAGATAGATAGATAGATAGATAGATGATGGATGGATGGATGGATGGATGGATGGATGGATGGATGGATGGATGGATGGATGGATGGATGGATGGATGGATGGATGGATAGATAGATAGATAGATAGATAGATAGATAGATAGATAGATAGATAGATAGATAGATAGATAGATAGATAGATAGATAGATAGATAGATAGATAGATAGATAGATAGATAGATAGATAGATAGATAGATAGATAGATAGATAGATAGATAGATAGATAGATAGATAGATAGATAGATAGATAGATAGATAGATAGATAGATAGATAGATAGCAGAGCAGAGCAGAGCAGAAAATCCTATTCAACAGCAAATTAAATTGGGCTCTGTTGAAGATGTTTTTTTTCTGCATAAAGCTCGTGATCTTCCTCCCATTGCTCTCATATGGGAAAGTTTTGCACTCTTGACTGTTGTGACATCATGTTGTTTAGACAGTTGTATCTTATATCCCTCCCATCCAGACAATAGATGACTCACTGGAACTTCTGTAAAGTCCATCTTAGTGGAACTTGAGGGCTTGTTTTTATTTCATGACAGATTTTTATGGACCCTCTGGACTTACTGTATTTCCTTTCTGAAAGCTGTTGTTGAGAAATGGTTCTGTGTGTATGCTTAGTGAATTATGTGTATATGAACTGAAGCATAGGGCTTTGAGTTTAAAC
This sequence comes from Danio kyathit, assembly GCA_903798195.1. Taxonomy (NCBI): domain Eukaryota; kingdom Metazoa; phylum Chordata; class Actinopteri; order Cypriniformes; family Danionidae; genus Danio; species Danio kyathit. The sequence goes on from LR812535.1 coordinate 36,569,335, forward strand.
ACAATTCGCAACTTTTCTATTTTTATTTAATTCAGGGCTTATGATGGAACTGTGTTAGTAAACTTGGCATTGAGTCCAGAATTATTCAGCATTTTTGAGAGCATGAAGCCTCTGCAGAATATTATTTCAGAACTTTTCAATTCAAATTGAAATAAAAAATAAAACATACTAAAATACGGCCTTTTATTACCATTGTTAGTACTTTTTTGTTTGTTTCCTGTGTTCTCTGGAGTAGAAATCGCCATAGTCAAACAGTATCTGGATGCATCCTTGATTATGCAAGCTGAAACTGCAAGTCTTTGACAATACAATGCATTCAATGGAGCAAGTGACATCACTGTGAGGGGTGGGGTAAGGTGTGCACATTAAAAAGCATTGCATGCAGTTCAGATTGCAACTGCACCAGGTCTGCATTCAGACCCCTCTCCCATAGTTGGGCAAACTTGTGAATCAGATATATCAGCTTATATACTTTTATTTTACAGCAGAAAAAAAAAAATCTGACATCATCTAGCCACTGTTTAACACCCTTCAGTGTTATAAATTTATTTTTGAAATTTAATGGCAAAAATAATATACCAAATCCTGTCGTAGCATTATAAATGCATATTAAATTGTTAAAAATACAAAACTATTTGCAATGATTCTGTGAAAAGGGTTGATTACAAATATCTGTGATCCCACTTTAAAAATGCTGGGTTGTTTCAACCTAAATATGGGTAAAATAATAACAAAAACATCTACAGTAGGTTTTTAGTAGGTTTTTTATTTAAATGATTGACCCAACTTTTAACCCTACTCAGCCTCTCTAGTGCATTATTATTTTATTAATTATCATTTATATATTTATTACATGGAGAGCATATGTTAATACAACAAATGGTGACTTTTTGTTCTCTCTCAGAACAGGTATACGTTTCCTGATAAAGGAAATTTTCTTTCTTGCTGTATTATGATTTTGAGAAGAGTTTTCAATAACATCATGAGCTGGACTAAAAGCATGCATACATGCTGTGAGAGGCTCTAGGGAGTAGGATCATGTCTGGTGAGATTTTCACTCATCAATTTTCCAAAAGAATCTAATTTGATGGAAAGATAGAAGGAGTTCTAATGTGATTTCAGTAATAGAAGAAGAATGGCAGGTACTTCTTACCTAGAATAAAGAAGCAAGGGAATGGAGTAATTATAGCAGAGATGGACGAGTGGTGCAATAACGTGTTTCAAGTTTGATTTTAGTTCCACAATGCTGATGTAAAGGTGTATTTGAATGTATTATGTCAGAATCTAAAGATCCAACAGACCTTGCTTTTAGCTCTACTGTGTATTTAGTGCCATTAACCCACTGCCCTGCCCTATGGCGGCTCTACCTCAACAATGGGTGTCCTGTTCTTGGACGAAGAGGCCCTGAACTTACATCCAGCTTGGCACTGAGTCTGTGTGAGTGAAGTGCTTTTGCTGTTGAGTTTATTTAGTCATGGCAGAGTTGGAGTAAAGGACTCGTACGGGTTCAAACCCATGAGATACACAGAGGTCAGTGTCTGATGTTTTCATTGAGTTCCATTCTAGTTTTCTTAGCCTTTCATACCCAATTTTCAGTGGAAAAATGCTCTCAGACTCTTTTGTTCCAGATAATTTTCCTTCTGTACATGGCTTCAGTCCAACTTTCAGTCAAGGCCGTTTTGCCTGACTTGCTCATGATAACATTTACAGGGAATGTAAAAAGTTGTGAACATTGCACTGGATTATTTTTTAGTTTTATTTTCCTGCTGAAAAGCCAATTTTAAATCAGCTGGTTTGCTGATCTTAGCTGGTTTATAGAAGTCAATTTGGCTGAGGTGGTTGTCAAGCTGGTTTCCCGTCTAATCCTATTAAATCTTTCTAAAACCATCCTGACCCAAACGAAAGTCCAGCTAAGACCATCAAGCAATCTTAAAGCCTCTTAGACCAAGAACAATAAATATACTGTAACAATATTCTTAAAAGAGAGTATATGTCTGAAGTTACATGTATTATTAGTTTTTTTATTGTTAATGTGTGAACATCTTTTCCAGACTTTTCCATTTACCCACTCAAAGGATTTTTTTATTAAAGACCTGGAAAAGTATGTAACTTTAACGCATTCTACCAAGTATCTCTTAAAAGTGCTATAGAGTGTGTTGATTCAACATGTTAAAGAATAATCACAGCTGATTGCTGAAATCACAAAGAGCTGATTAATATGACAAAATGTATTGCATAAAGGTGTATTTACACTCAGCAGTCTACATGTGTTTGTTGCCTTGTTACAAACATACTCGGCAAAGTTCACAATATACATGTTAAACTACCGAAAGAATCAGTTAAAGTTAAACCTCTTGAGGGTGGTGCTGAATAAATGTGTAACCCATATATCCCACATTTTACATTCTGATGACAAGTTGTGATGAGAAGCTCTATGCCTGGTTGCATTACCTGAGAGCTCTATAGAGGAATTACCAAACTACATCACACGTGATGTCACACGGGTCCCTGGTTGCAAAAAAAAAATGGTTGCAATAGCCAACATGTCGTGTTGTGCGGTAGGATGGTGAATTCGAAAATAGAAAACGTAACTTTTACCGTACACCACACTGCTTTTACTGCCAACCGCAGACACATTTGGCTAAAAGGGAGCTGAATGGTGTGAGGACCTAATTAAAAATGCTGGACTCTGCAGTTCTCATTTCATATCAGTTAAGTTCACGCTATGCTGAATCATACACATTATTCATTTTTGATTGCAGCAATGATTTCAGCAAAAACAGTTAAATATGGTTATTTAAACTGCGGACACTGAATGCTAAGAATGAAATGTAAAAATGTAAGTTCACATACCCTGCCGTACAGGTGCAGTTCGCTGTCCGAATGCAGTTGTTTTTTCCTTTTTTCCTTGTCTTTGGCTAGGCAGAGCCTCGGTTTTTAGCACTACAAAGTTTTGAATCTGGTAGTCATTGAACATTATTTCTTGCACATGACCACACAGAACAAAATTGTAGGCATCCAAAGACTTGTAGGTCTTTAACTTCTCTCTTGTAAAATCACTTGGAGTTTCAATAAGATAGCTGTATATTTCGGGCTGGATGCTTGGCCATTTCGTCTTATCCAATATTCATTAGGAGGCTGCTATTGCAAATGGACCTGTCAGACGAACGCCGCTCACTTTAACGTTAATTTTGCAGAATAACTGTGCTTATCACTGGGTGACAAGCTGTTATAATACGCTGAAAGCATTATGTAAATAATATATATAATATGTAACCATTATAACTTATCTTTAATACAACAAACTTTGTACCGCATCATTCATTGCCTCGCTGTAAAATGCTAGCGCTCCCAGTTTTTTCCTGCAACCTCGCTGCGCAGGCACCCTGAACGCTTACAAACCGGTAATTCGTCTATAATGCTGGTCTCGCTTTTAAAATAAGAGTCCCACATACTAAGTAAAATACAGGCTTAGATAAATTGAAATCTAAGGGGGCAAAATGATCATTGTTGAAATATTTGAAACATTGTAACAAAATTAAACACCATGTCCGTGCAGATTAAGCAACTCATGTGAATTGTTATAGTCTGTGTTTTGTTCCAATTGGCTTGTGTTTCCACCAGGATTTCACACTCAGGATTTACCTGAGAACAAGGAAACAGTGGTGTTTGAGGTTTATAGTATGTAATTTTTCTTACTGAATAATTATTTTTCAGTTTTGCCTAGGTATAGTCAGATTTCATTCTATGGCACCTTTAACATTCTATGACTGAATATCAAGACATTAAAAGAAAAATGCTATTCTGTACTAAAATAACAATTATGTCATGCAAAGAAATGAAATTAAACTATTGTTTTAAATATACAGATCTTTATCTCTCTATAGTCTCAGATGTAATCAAAGTATCATTATGGTATACATGGAGAATGTCAGAAACTGAATGTGCATCAATAAACAAAATCTACTTTAGACAGCCACATAATCAGTTCTATTTGCTTTTTACACACCGCAGGCCTATTGCGCAGTCATGTAGAACTATTTGTTGAAGCCTTGTGACAATGCAATAACTATCGTTCCACCACCCCCAAGTAGAGTCTTTTCATTGTTTAAAAGTGCTCATTATGTTTTGGGAATTCCAAATCTTTTGCATTACTCTATGCTTCAATCCATTTAAGACAGTATCCTGGACTTCCCAGTTTTCTAAGTGATGATATCAGTGAATCATTCTTCTTCAGCATGGATGTCTTCTGTGTAGATTCCCCTTCAGTTTGCCCTTCACTTCAGACTAATTAAAAGATCTCACGAGGATATGGAAAAGTAGGTCAGTGTGGGATGCTTATTCGGGTTGAAAGAGAAATATGATTTTCCTTTGGCGGAAAATGGCAGATTCACACCTGGAAATCTGAAAGCAAAGAATCACCCCCTGCCATGGTGCAGTTCAAACAAGCTTGACTTATTGTTTTCAGCCCATACTCCCATCAAGCATGAAAACAAAGACATAGACACTGTGTGCTTTAGAATTCTTCATATTTGTTAAAAGGTGGTCTTATCATTTTTGTCTAGCACAGTAGCGAATAACAGATTTGTTTTATGATCATTCATTTTGCTTGTTTATATAATGATAAGATTCATTCCTCATAAGGAGCTGTGACAGTCTGAAGGCCAGTGTACTGCACTGTATATCAATGGAGGGTGTTTGGAACAGCACAATGGGTGGTCAAATGCATTTTTGAAGGGATCCTCCTCAAAGTTGTTAGCATAGTTTACTTCATGAAATATTGTTGACAGAAATATGTTTTGGGTTTGGAATTGGTTGTGAATCTACATTTTGTATTGTTTTGTATAGTTTCTGACTTGATGTCGCAAACACAAAATTCTTGTACACTAGCTACAACAATAGCTGCTAAAATATGTTGATCCTGAACCAATATCAAGACAAAAAACTGAAAAAATACGAAAAATAAATGAATAAACAATGACCCAGCATATAACTTATAAGTTAGCTAAAAGGATGAATTACAGATTGAACAGTTATTACTGAACTCAACTGCATTGTCAAAAAGAAAAAAAACTTGTTTTACTTAAACCTTGTTTGAGGGCATAAGTTGGAGCTATATGGCGATATGTCAACATTTTAAACCACAATATGATTCATTTTACTTTACAGTAATGATATACTCTCACCGGCCACTTTATTAGGTACACCTGCCGACTGCTTGTTAACGCAAATTTCCAATCACATGGCAGCAACTCAATGCATTTAGGCATGTAGACATGGTCAAGACGATCTGCTGCAGTTCAAACTGAGCATCAGATTAGAAAAGAAAGGTGATTTAAGTGACTTTGAACGTGGCATGTTTGTTGGTGCCAGATGGGCTGATCTGAGTATTTCAGAAACTGCTGATCTACGGGGATTTTCACGCACAACCATCTCTACATTTTACAGAGAATAGTCCAAAAAAGAGGAAATATCCAGTGAGCGGCAGTTCTGTGGGCACAAATGCCTTGTTGATGCCAGAGGTCAGAGGAGAATGGCCAAACTGGTTCGAGCTGATAGAAAGGCAACAGTAACTCAAATAACCACTCGTTACAACCGAGGTATGCAGAAGAGCATCTCTGAATGCACAACATGACGAACCTTGAGGCGGATGGGCTACAGCAGCAGAAGACCACACCAGGTGCCACTCCTGTCAGCTAAAAACAGGAAACTGAGGCTACAATTCAGACAGGCTCATCAAAATTGGACAAAAGAAGATTGGAAAAACGTTGCCTGGTCTGATGAGTCTCGATTTCTGCTGTGACATTTAGATGGTAGGGTCAGAATTTGGCATCAACAACATGAAAGCATGAATTCATACTGCCTTATATCAACGGTTCAGGCTGTTGATGGTGTTGTAATGGTGTGTGGGATATTTTCTTGGCACACTTTGAGCCCATTAGTACCAATTGAGCATTGTGTTAATGCCACAGCCTACTTGAGTATTGTTGCTGACCATGTCCATCCCTTTATGACCACAGTGTTCCCATCTTCTGATGGCTACTTCCGGTATGTGCCATGTCATAATGCGTGAATCATCTCAGATTGGTTTCTTGAACATGACAATGAGTTCACTGTACTCAAATGGTCTCCACAGTCACCAGTTCTCAGTCCAATAGAGCTGTTTGGGATGTGGTGGAATGGGAAATTCGCATCATGGATGTGCAGCCGACAAATCTGCAGCAACTGTGTGATGCTATCATGTCAATATGGACCAAAAAATCTGAGGAATATTTCCAGTACCTTATTGAAGCTATGCCAAGAAGGATTAAGAAAGTTCTGAAGGCAAAAGGGGGTCCAACCTGGTATAGTAAGGTGTTCCTAATAAGTGGTCGGGGAGTGTATATCACTATGTAGTAATTTCCATTGTTTTATGTTTGTTATTAAATATAAAAAAAATAAACAATAGGATAGATAAAATAAAGCAAGTAGACAAATGCTACTTAACAGTAGCATTTAAGTATAAAAAGAAACAGAAATTTAATGGTCAACCTGTGCAAAAAAATTAAATTATAATTAAAGCTACTAAAATTTTTATTATGATTTTTTTTAATTTTTATGTATTCTTGTATAGTATACATTAAATGCCACAGGCAGCAGCAGAATAGGCTCTAAATTATTTGATTGTTCGAGTGCAACAAGTCGTGAAAGAGGCCTAAGGGTGCAGACAAGTATATTTGGTGCACACATAAGGGTTTTTGACACCAGAGTTTGGTTCGTTTGGCTAGTGTGAACATGGTTTTCTGATCTTGGGTGTGTACCCGCAAACTATACCCGAATCTGCCATGAAAAGGGTGCTCTGGGGTTCGGTGCATAGTACGGTGCACTCTAATGTAAATGCAATTGTACAAAATCGGGGAAGTGAGCCTCTATTAATCACATATTTATTGGTCAAATTTATTGTTTCTATAGCTTAATAAAACAGAAACAAATTCAGATTCAGAATCCGTTATAAAAAAATGTGAATGAAGACATGAATGATAAGGTCTACTTTCTATAGACCTAAAGACAAAATGAATGATTTAGGACTATGGACATATGTGTATCATAACAAAAGGGAATCGTGATACCTAATGCTGGTAATCATGAAAAATGACCTCAGAGTAAAACAAAATCTATGTTCTTGTCAAACTACTTCATTTTCTTTTTGGCTTAGTCCCTTTATTAATCTAGGGTCCCCACAGCGGAATGAACCACCAACTTATCTAGCATATGTTTTACGCAGCGGATGCCCTTCCAGCTGCAACCCATCACTGGGAAACATCCATACACACTCATTCCCACACATACACTACGGACAATTTAGCTTACCCAATTCCCCCAATCACATGTGTTTGGACTTGTGGGGGAAATCGGAGCACCGAGAAGAAACCCACCCAAACACGGGGAGAATATGCAAACTCCACACAGAAACGCCGAATGACCCAGCCTGGCCTTGAACCAACAACCTTCTTTCTCTGAGGCGATTGTGCTACCCCTGTTCTTGTATTTATGTAAATTATTACTGTAAAAATTCACTACTAGATAGTACAGTGTTTTCTGGCTAGTTGCAGATGGTGACCTTATGTGAAGCATGTGGTGACAGCTGTGATCCTGGAAAAACACAGATATGGTCAATGAATATATCAGAGAAAGGAGACTGATATTGGACAGTGACAGACTTGCGGATTTCCTCATGATTTTCTGAATATTTCCTTTCAGTGACTTCTCTCTGTCTGTGCTGAGACTTTAGAGTAACAGAAACCTTACAACCAATGAAATGGGCAGAAAATCTATAAACAAATTTCTTACTTGAACTTGAAATTCAAATAAAAAAATATTGCTGGTCTTGCTTTGGTTGTTTTAAAAAAAAAACTTGAGGTTAATGAATGCATAATAAGATAATACATGTGTATATGCTAAAATTTAGAATTTCTAAATCTAATAATTTATTTATAATAAATAAATATTCCTTTGGTTGTGGTAATTTTTCTAAATGCAACCAATTCCCCATCACAGTAGAACGTAAGTGATAGCTACTATAGCATTCCTGTGTGAAAACAAACACAAGAAAAAGAAAAACAGAGTGATAACAGGTAAAAGTAGGGCCATGAGGGTAAATGTGTCAGTTTAGGTCATTGGTTGTGGTTCAACTAGACCCCTTAATGTGGTTTAAATGAATTATTAGTCTGCCAAGGCCATCCGACTGGACTTTATAGCTGAAATATGCGACTCCACCGCTGTTGCTGCTCCCTTTTTTCAATTTAATCCTAATTGAAAACATCTGATCCTGGGGTTGTTTAGTCCTGCTTTAGCGAAGAAAGCGCCTTTCAAAATACCTCCAACATTAATGTTTTGGAATTTGTGGATGTGAATTCACTGGTTTATTTGGGTGGAGTCGACCCGCTTATAAGTGAAACCGCAGTTGTGGTTGGTCTGGAACAGATTGCGTTTCCATTTCATTTCAACTTTGGGCCAAGAGCAAACACTCCTCGTACCGAAGCCAATAGTTACTGAGCTTTATTAAATGCGTCTTTATGCACGGAAATATAAGACCCAACTAAACTTTATTTGCTTTTACATGTTCATGAAACCTTCTTGCCAATAGGAAAGTTGTCCTACAACACCTCTAACTACAGTATAACCTAACAATAAAATGATATTCTTGTTAAAAATATGAATGATAATAAAAATAATTTCATTATAATATATTCTAAAGATGTAAAATTGTGTTAGCATGTTCTTGTAAAGAATCCTAATGTGTTTTGTTGTAAGGCACTTAGGGGGTTCTCTTTCTGTCCCTGAAGGAAAAATGGGGCAAAATGGCAGAAAAACAGTGCAGGAGTGAAAATCTTGTGTAAACAGGAAAGGCAGTTAAGCGTGTCAGATTAGCTTCTGTATCAGGTATCTGTTACAGCTCTGGCTCCGTAGTTTGTGTTTCCCTTTCTTTATTTTATCATGCGTTATCTGATGTTTTTAAAGGCTTGAATATCATCCCTGAATATGAGAAACGGCTGCCTGTTATGAACATAATGTTACTCTGAGTAAGTGCTTGAGTGACATTGACAAATTTAGTAATTGTTACTGAGGTGTTTTCATTTTACCAAAAGCTTCATGTTTGGGTTCATAGCTCCCTCTTGTGGCTGAAATATAACATCTGCTAGGCTACAAGTGGGCATGATTGTGTACTTTTATGCTCTGACTTTAAAATATTCTAAAGTAATTAGCTATATCTATATATTTTTTTAATTAAAATAACTTTTTTAATAACTACACATTAATTATCCAACAACAATGCGGAAGTATGCGGAAAAACTTTTTATTTGTCAGTAACCTGGGTCAAGCGCTTCTGGTGAACTGTATGCCGTTACAAAATTGGCACGTTTAAGGTCTTTTTTTTTTAATAAGCGATCTCCACTGGCTGAGTGATATCTGATATAAAGTGGGTTTCAGAATGTACAAGAAGCACTGCATTAAATTACATTTTTCCTTGCCATGTCTTTAAAATATGAACATTTATTTTACCCCAGTATATTCAATGGAGCTTCTGCACTAGCCTGCTAATCTTGACAGGCAGGCACGTGCGAGTTAACGGCTTTTCATCTAATCAAGTAATTAGCTATATCTATAGCATTTTTTAATAGAATAATTTTTTATGTAATTACACATTAATTATCCATCTCAATATGCCAAGAGCGCAAATATCCAGAGGCACTAAATCAGTTTAAATAGTTTTATGACAATTAAAATATGCATTTTAAAGTCAGCATCAACCTTGCATGCGTTATTTCTGAATAGTGCTGTATAAAATTGTGATATTTATGATTTGACAGGATGGGACAGTTTTGGTGCCATTAGAGTATTTTAGTGTCAGTTTGTGGCTTCCAGATTAATGTCATGTAAGCAGTCTGGAACATTTGGATTGCTACTGGATTTCAAAGCTTTTGGGAGACAGTGGAATATGGGCAAGGTGATTGTGCCAACTGGCACACATTTTCTCACCATATCCAACATTCATCTCTTTGGTGGCGCAAATAGGGGTCAGTGGTAAGAATATAACATACAGTATAACCCAAGAAAGCCTAGAAACTAGTTGATTTAAATGTTAAATCTGTTTTAATATTTTTTTGCTATCTTACATTGTATATGTGAAGAGGTAAACAGTTAATCCTTTAGGTGAATCCACAAAAAAAATAGTTTGTTTTGTAATCTTTAATCAATGTACACGCATACTCATGTCCTTCATGCGTTTAAAGTTTGATGGCTTCAGCAACAATATTCTTTACCACACCCCTATTACTGTTTGTTTGCTATGAGGGAATGATGTGCCCCACCCACTTCTCAATATTCTTTATATATTTCAGTTGGAAGTACAGTACATCCACATACTGAAATAAAAGTCTCAGCAACTTCTGTTTCACACAGACTTTAAAAAATATGTGTCAATCTGTTCTGTGTTTTTCTGCCTGATGATTATGGTTTCAACTCTCATTCCAACAAACAAAGATTATTTTACTGTCAATGGGCTATATGCACACAGACTTTTAATTTACAGCCATGCAGCTCAACGGCTTCCGGTAAACTGTCTTTCCATTACAAAATTGTAACATTTAAGATCTTTTTTTTTTTTTAAATCACTGCCTGTTAGATATACGATATGAAGTGGGTCTCAGAATGTACAAGAAGCACTGCATTAAATTCCATTTCCCCCGCCATGTCTTTAAAAGATGACAGTTTATTTTACCCCAGTATTTTCAATGGAATTTCTGTGCTAGCCTGTTGCTACTGACGGCGCTAGCGGTTACAATGGTCTTTCATCTCATTTTATGCTTGAACAACTAAATGAATGCTTAAGTCTATTTAACTGAATGTATTGTAATTACATTACAACATCGATGCTGTAAAAACAACCTTGTGAAATTGAAAGTAGTCACATTAAGCTTTCACCGGAAGTTTATCGTTGGCTTTAAAACTCTAGATGTGCATAGAGCCTATTCAACAGTTGCTCATTATTATGCTAAACAATAAGTAATTATATGTTTGTTAAAATTGGTTTTGCCTTTTTTTAGAATAGCATTTATTACAACAAAACTACTGACATTGTATTACAAGTATTGATCCTTAATCTTAGGGAGTTAATAATGAATGATTGTTTCGAATTAAGATCTCTACCACATGACTGTTTAATTAAAAATCATGATTTTCTTAAGTGAATTATTAAAAAGAACAGATGTAAACTACCTGACAAAAGCTTTGTCGTCGATCCCAGTTGTAAAAGCAAAAAAATATAATTTGACTATAGTTGATAATTTGGAAACATGACAGAAGGTAGATTTTTCTGAAGAATCGTCTGTTGAACTGCATCCCAATCATCACAAATACTGCTGAAGACCTATTGGAACCCGCATGGACCCAAGATTCTCACAGAAATCAGTCAATTTTGGTGCAAGAAAAATTTTGGGGTTACACTGAGTATGGGGGTGTGCAAGAGATCTGCAAAGTGGATGGCAACATCAACAGCCTGAGGTATCAATACATTTGTGCTGCCCATTACATTACAAACCACAGGAGAGGGCAAATTCCTCAGCAGGATAGCGCTCCTTTTCATACTTCAGCCTCCACATCAAAGTTCCTGAAAGCAAAGAAGGTCAAGGTGCTCCAGGATTGGTCAGCCCGGTTTCCAGACATGAACATTATTACGCATTTCAGGGGTAAGATGAAGGAGGAGGCATTGAAGATGAATCCAAAGTATCTTGAGTCCTGCAAGAACACTTTCTTTGCCATTCCAGATGACTTTATTAATAAGTTATTTGAGTCATTGCAGAGATGTATAGATGCAGTCCTCCAAGCTCATGGGAGTCATACACAATATTAATTCTTTGTCCAATGCACCATGACTTTATATTCTACACTGTACATTATTTCTGTTAAGTGACAAGACTTTTGTTTAAGCAAAGTCAGACCTTACTGTCCCAATTAAATGATTAAAAATCAAGGCATGATTATATTTATTTTGGTAACATAAGTGCAATCTAAATGACCTTTGCCTTTCATATTAGCCAATTCTGATACCAAATAATAAACTAGAAGTCAAGTTATTATTTGCTGTTTCTAAAACTTGGATAGGCGACAAGACTTTGTCAGGTAGTGTATAAGTGTTTTTTCATGAACTAGACTTCACAGAAAAAAAATCCTACCACCCTGTCTGACAAAATATGAAATCAACTTTTTTCCATGTCTACATGCAAAAATGCATATTTCTCTGCCATACTGATACTCTTACTGTATGGTGCTTGCTAAATACATATAAATCCAATAACAGTATTTTCATTTCCTATGTACAAAATATTGCATATAGAATACAAAGGAATATGAATTATGTTACAAATTGCCACATTTGGAATGAAAGAGGCATGTTATTATTTGTACAACACATTTCAAACACACAGTTAGTATCACTTTAAAATTTGATTAGACTTTACATTTATAATAAATGTTGTTTATAGTGAATACAGCTCTAGAACAGGGTGTCTAAACTCGGTCCTGGAGGGCCGATGTCATGCAAAGTTTAGTTCCAACCCTAATTAGACACACCTGAACCAGCTGATCAAGCTCTTGCTAGGTATACTAGAAACTTTCAGGCAAGTGTGTTGAAGGAAGTTGGAGCTGAACTATGCAGGACACAGGCCCTCCAGGATCGAGTTTGGAGACCCCTGCTCTAGAACTTTAGTTTGTTTTATACTTACAATTTAGTGTTAATTTGTTTGCAGTGAAAGAAAAAAATGCATTTTTTTTATAAAGAATCAGCATCACTGTTGATAATGTCATTAAACAAGTAGCATTCCAAGACCTTTTCTCTTTGTTTAGACTAAATAGATCTATGTTAATCTCTTCTACACTGCAATTTTTTAGAATATTGTAAACCCGTCAATACAAAATTAAGCATACTTTATTATAATAACAGACAAAGTATGTGCAGGTCTAAGAGCCTTTCCCCTGTCACCTCTAAGACACTCCAAATTAATCGGATTAATTGATTAATCTACTTTATCTATTTATAGATCACGCTAAAGTGTTGTCTTATGAAGATTAGACACAAGGAGAGTGTGAATCTTGTGGTTTAGCTAAGAGCTGTTCAGTTTAATATTATTTCAAATCGCCTTATTCATTGAGCAGCAGAACATATGGAGTGTATTTTGCTCTACATTAAGAAAGAGCATGCAAAATAAATCCTGCCGGAGCAGACACAGCCATGCTGAGGGAACACATGAGTTCGCACACACTCATACTCACAGACACAGTCACATAGACACACACACACACACAAACAGTTGCTCATGCCGATGCACCAACGTGTCACAGCTGGGGAGCAAAGGAAGTTCTGTCTAAACTTTCTCTCAGGACTTCCTGAAAGTGCACTTTTTTGTAAGGAATCTAAACACATTTGTACAAACAAAGAAGAATGCGTTTTTTTGGAGTTTAAAGTCATCGCACTGCTTGTGGTGGAGCGTTTCAACATAATATTCTGAACATGGATATTCCAGAAGGACCCGCCCTTGGCTTTTGCAAGCGTGTTTATAAATCCCTCCATGTCAGAGTGATCTAAGCTGATGTTACGCGTTCTGTAAGGAAATGTGGGGCATTTGGAGACGTGCCTGACTTTTGGGTTGGCAGTTGGCATACATTCTGGGAGATGTGGGGAGAGAGGGGTTTTCTGAGGTACAGGGGGGAGTGGGCAGAGGGTAAGAGTCACCCTGTACCTCGAAACATTGGTGCCATGGGTCTTTCTTCTCTGACAGAGCAGCGTGGACGCTTCTTTCCCTGCCACAAAGATGATAATGATGACGATTATGATGAGTGGGTTTATGCACCTCTCCAACATAGAGGTAAGGAGAGGACACTCGACTCTTGTTGTGTTTGTGTTATGAGGTCGTTTCTTAAATACTTGAAATAGAGCTGTTGCTGAGGGTTTCTTCATAACCCAGAAGGTACATCTTGATTGGTCATGCATTTATTTTGAGGAAAGGCATCTTGTTGGGTTAATTTGAGTATAGTGTGGTCATTTTGACACTTGAAAGAACAATGATGTCACTTGATCATAATTTTTTTAAAAAGCTAAAATATCATTTAAAAAGCTGAGTAGAGTAACATGTTTCATGTGTCTAACTTTATAGGCATTATAGGAGGTTTTAAAAGTCTTCTACATAACGATTAGTTGACTTAACTTAAAATAAGTACGTAAATTCATTGCCTTAACCCTTTAACTGCCCACCAAGAAAAACATTTTTGGATTGCATTTCTTAACTCCTAATGTCGCTAGTTAACACACTCAATGCATTTTTTTTTCCAACACATCACATAATTAATATGTCGGTTTATGGTAAAAGTACCACAATTAATATATATACTATGTAAAATCAGAAAATATGAAGTGTAAGACCAATTTATTTTAAAAAAATATTCAAAATAAAACATTTTTAATACAAAATCACCTTTTTTCAGTATTACATAAAATATTTCAGATTCTCATTTTACATGTTTTCTTTTTTGTTTTTTGTTTTTACAATAAAACCAAAATCAAGTGTAATAGAGCAACAGGATTATGTTTGATTTTTTTGGAAACCAATAATGCTGTGGAGTGTAAACCATTGTTTAAAACAGTCATTCTTTAACAGTCATTATTTACAGTAAAACGGTCAACCATTTGGTAGAGCAGGCAGTCAAAGGGTTAAAATTATTAAGTAAATAAACTACGTGCACAATTATAAAAGTCAACAAAAGTTGTCACATCAGGTTTACTCCTTTTTTAAGTAAAGTCAACTTGTCGTTTTTTAAGGCTTTACACACTTTTTATGCAAAGTAACTATTTACTTTTTATTGTTTATGTTCACCAAGGCTGCATTATAATAATACAGTAAACAAATAAGATTGGCATGTTTTATTATTATTATATATAGACTCACTTTACTATATTTCTGTGCGGTTTATTTATAAACTAATTTCGAGAGGATCACGTACTTATGATTGATCACGGCTGGTCAGCTTCACATACTGTATTGCGCCAATCAGACGAATACTAATTTATATACTAAGTTTTTCACTTCAGTCATCTTCTTCTTGAAGAATCCTCCCTTTCACCCCTACTCCTCCCCCCTTCTCCTGATAGGGCGGCACGGTGGCCCAGTGTGGACTTTGCATGTTTTCCCCAGGTTCCCCAGTTTCCTCCCACTGTCCAAAGACATAAAACATAAGTAAATTGACTAATCCAAAGTGGCATCACAAGACAAACTCTTAGCCAGCTATATCTCTTAGCTATTCCTAACACATTCACAAGCAGGGGAGTTCTCGAGACCTACATGAGCTCAAACTCCCCTCTCGCCCTGCAAATGGGAGGGAGCCCCGGGCTCGAGGATATTCTGATCTCAGGGGTCTCTCCCGGGACAGCATGTCAAACACGCTTTATTATCAATCATCAGCTAAGTGTGAACTCTTGAAAATACATCCATCACACATGTTTTGTAAAACCTTCTGCAGGTTATACCTCTAAAAGTTCCCAGGAACGTGATTGTGTTTACCTTGTGATAGTGAGAGGTTTCCTTGTGACAAGGCCAAGGTTAACAGTTTAATTTAATTAGCCAAGCCATCCTATTTAAACTCCCTCCTCAGCCAACAGTAGTGTTTTGGCTAAATTAAAATCAAGACTGTCATTTGGACAGCAGTTAAGCTGACTACAGTCTTATGGCGTGCAACTTGAACAAGAAAAATCTGTGTATATGAATCCACTTCACGTGTGTTTGCTCAGACATGTTATCAGATTAACTACCTGCACATGACATGGTCAAAATGCATCACACAAAACATGTTTTGTGTGTTTGGGCTATTAGTCTAAGCATTAGCATCTGATGACAGCCCAGGACAATGACCTTTTATTTCTGTAACAAACAATTGAGTCGAGGGGATTTAGCTATATTTAACTTTAACTGCGTGTCAAAAGCCAGCGACGGCTGAACTGCTGACAGCTACGTTAAGAACAATCAATGCACTGCAGCGCTGCAGCGGAGGATGAAAAGAGAGAGGGGGGCAGAAAAGGAGGGGTATACCAAACTGAGTGAGTCTCTCTCTGTCCCGCAATCTCTCCACCTCTCTGCCCTTTGTCCTGGAGTAGTGTCAGTCCTGTGGAACGGCAGGAGCATGGGATTGGATAACACTTTCCCAGAGCGCATGAGCTGGCAGTTTGCCAACCTGTGTATACGTGGGTGAAAGAGAGGGGGGGGTTCAGATAGTGTCTATGAACCTGTGTGGGACGGAGTTGGGGGGGGCGGTTGCTCCGGCTGGGGCGCTGGGCTGTGTGAGGACAGTGCGCTGCAAAACTCTTTTGACACACTTCCCAGCAAATACCAACACACAGCGGGAGAGGCAGGAGACCATGTTCTGTCTGAGAGGTAAGTGGCATTTCTTCCAAACGGGAGGAAAAACAGACAAAGAACAGCTTGAAGACATTAGTTATTGCAGTTTTGGAGTGTAACAAGTCCCTGATTGAAGACAAAGGGAGGGGATTTGAGCTCAGCTGTTAGTTAACGTCCTGCTCAGTTTCAAAGCGATCCTCTCTCCTCCGGTTCCTTTGTTTTGCTGCTAGGAAGTTGGGCTGCCGGTGGGGGAATCTGTCAGAAAAGTTATGGTGACCGTGCCAGAGTTTTTGAGGTGATGAGTGGGATGTTTATAGGGAAGGAGGAAAGTTTTATCCCATTTGTCTTTCATGTGATCTCTGGTGAACAGTTACCAATCCCATGGTATTGAAAGTTCGAGATGCAAGTGTTACAGCATTGTCATTCTTTGCGGTTTTGGCTCCGTGCTTATATTTTGTGTTATTTGTTTGGTCTTTAAATAGTGTATAAAATGTTTTGCGTTTCATTTGCAGGGGTCGCAAGCTATAAATTGAGATTAGGCATCATTTGTTCATGCTCATTGTTCTAAACCTGTATGACTTTTTTCAGTGGAAAAAAATCTTAAGATTCTTTTCCATGCAGTTAAAGTTTTTGGAAGAATGTTAGAAAATAGTAGCCATAGATAAAGCAGTCATTGTATTTTTTCTGAGGAGGTCAGTGGTTAGTTTGCAACATTTTCAATGCATCTTCTTTTAGGAACTCATAAATTGGAATTATTGAGGATTAAATGATGAGTACATTTTCTTTTTTGGGTGAACTATCTCTTTAAGTTTTAGAGATTTAAAAACAATATGAGAAAAAAATGATTGCAAACTTTCATTTTTTGGTTGGTTTCAGTTTTTCTGTGATGCATAATTATTCAGCTTGCTTTGTAAGTATATGGGAGTATGTATTGTTTTGAATAGATGGTGAGGTGATTTGTGTTTTTTTTAGCCTTTCTTTCTTTTTTTTTACTTGTCTGCCTTTTTGTTTACTAGTGTATTTTTCATGTCAAGCATAAATAATCTGCCCAGCATGGTGACCTGATTTTTTGTGACACCAGTCACCTCTTTCATTCACCAGTGACCCAAAGGTCATGTTAGTAGTTTGTGCTTTTTGTCATGGCTGCTTAGAGTCAGTGATTTTCAAAATGAACCTTTTCAAAAGTAGTTTACCTGACCTCTGGAGTATTTTGATAGTAGGGTCAAAAAGAAAAAGCCAAAAATAGACCATTTGTTCAACAGTTCTCAGGATAGTTTTCAGAGTGTTGTATCTCACCATCTGTAACATTTTAAGTCAGCTTTTCAGCTTAAAAAATTGTAACTGTACAGTTTAACAAAGTCACTTTTATTGACAATTCAGTATATTTAATATATTGTCTGGGTTTGTCGAATGATACAAAACTCTACAGACACACACATACTGTACTTGTACAGCTATCTTTTTGGGCACTTCCCATAAAAGTAATGAGTTTCATACAGTACAAACTATATTCTATCCCCCTACCCCTAAGTTCAATCCTCACAGAAAAAAATCTGCATTTTTACATTTTTAAAATACTTGATTCTGCATTTTTGTGAAAAATGCTGAGATTTTTTTTTCACTGGTATTGCTATACTTGTGGGGACATTTGGGATATATTTGAAAGTGCTGAAACCAAACAGTTGACAGCAGATTATATTTTCCCCTAAATGTTTTGTAAGTTGTCTGGTTGACAATATTGCTCAGAATAGCTTTTTTGGTGGGGTGGCACGTTGGCAGGGCTGTCGCCTCACAGCAAGAAGGTCACTGGTTCGAGCCACGGCTGGGTCAGTTGGCATTTCTGTGTGGAGTTTGCAAGTTCTCCCCGTGTTCGCGTGGGTTTCCTTCGGGTGGTCCGGAATCCCCTACAGTCCAAAGACATGTGGTATAGGTGAACTGGGTAAGCTAAAATTGTCCGTATATGTGTGTGAATGAGTGTGTGTGGATGCTTCCCAGTGCTGAAATGGCATCCGCTGCGTAAAACATATGCTGGATAAGTTGGTGGTTCATTCCGCTGTGGCGACCCCAGATTAATAAAGGGACTAAGCCAAAAAGAAAATGAATGAATTAATCTTTTTTGGCGTTCAAAAGAAGAGACAATCTCATACAAGTTTACAAACAACTTTGTGATGAAATGATGCAAATGTTCATTCTTGGGTCAACTATACATTTAATTACATTACTTTCAATACTTTTTTCTGGCTAATTTGGTTCAATCTTCCTTCAGTATTCTCGTCAGCTGATGGACTGCAATAGATATGTAGAAGATCATATCCACTAAATTGCAAGATATCTGCCCTGAAGCAATCCCCATTGTTCTGTCAGCAGTGTTGTTTACAGAAAGCTGTCCTTTTGCAGCAGCAGCACCATGAACTTGGATGCAGTCCGCCTGTAGCTGAGGGCTTTGTGCAGGTTGAGACAGGCTTCTGCTTTAAAGTCAAGCTCCAAAACAAGTGCATTCATATCACTCACATCCACACCAGCAGTGCTCCTTCTCTTCCCTCAAAACGCTTGTGGATTTTCTTTTTTAAGCTAATTGTACGCTAACACACTGCACAGCAGCATTTAAGTGAGTGCGTTTGCTCTCATAAAATAAAGTTGCTTTATGGAATGACTCCTGTTGTCAGAGGTGTAATCGCAGGGTGCAAATGCATGCGGCGACCCACAACCCACAGGCTTCTCTAAAAGTGTCACATGATGGAGAGATGGATTTAATGGCTCCTTAATGAGCAGCTAAAAGAGCATTCTGTTCGTCAGCTGCTCCTCAGGTCTTGAATCAAATCAGCGTCCCTCTGTGACTCAAATGAGAAGTCGAGACAACTCTCGTGGGAGGCAGGGACTGCTATTTCATGAAGTGTAATTCACTTTAAAAGCCTGAAAGTGCTCTTCTGTGTAAGTCATTTTTTTAAATAAATGACGCTTCCTTGACCTAGATAAAGGTTCCCGCCTACTTCTTGCTCCATTTTACTGTTTTCCAGAAAAGCCAGAGCAGCTGATTGGAGGTAATCCAATTATTGTCTCGCTCATTTTGCGATCCACCCCAAAGGACCAATCCTCCCATCGTATCTGTCCAAGTAGAGGGATTTTGAGTTGTTCTTGCTTGCTTTGGACTGAAGATGCATTAGATTAGGCCTAATGGGCAGATCAGCTGTCGTGATAATCATTTTTCCAAATCGCAGAGTCATTATCCGGGCTTAATTGTTAAAACACCTGCATTTGAGTCTCATGCTAGCATAAATGTCTTATTATGCACTTTTTCCTCTATCATGCACAGTTCCTGTGACAGTTATAAATCGTGGACATTAGCCAGGGTTGGCTTAAAGCCTGAAGAATGATGGCCATTCCAGATATGTCAGCCCATTATGAGGGTCTCAGTCGCTAGGCATGTGTGGAGTCGACCCTCCCTTCCACATTAGTGAAATTCAGAGTCTGATCCCTTGCAACATCCAGATTGGCCCACACAAATTTTCAGGGTGGAGATAATAAGCAAAGAAGCCATTCTTCATTTCAGAGACACCACTGGGGTTGATTCAGATTTGTTGAATAAAAGTCTCCTGGTGTTACTGGATTTTTTAAGACATTGTGGAAAGAACGAGGTACATTCAAAACACTGAGAGACTGACAGATGGGAGTATTTGAAAATGTAGTTTAAAGGCACCCCTTAACCTGAAAATGGTTTTCTCCTCCAAGATGCTTCTTTGTGGGAGTGCATGATACGCAACATCAGTAAAATGTGTTTTATGGGGGGTTTGTTTACACTGTACTAAGATCTTGTGAAATCAAGTTATTTATGATTGGAAAAACTATGTGGTGCACTACTGTGAAGACGTTTCGACACTAAACTTTCATATTAAACATTTCTTTATCCTTAAAATTTACTAACAATTATGTACTGTGTGTGTATGCATGTATGTGAATACTGGTAGTCTGAATACTGGAATTGAGAGAATGCCATTAACAGCCTAAGGTTTACAACTTACACTACCGGTCAAAAGTTTGGGGTCAGTTTTTTTTCCATGTTTAAAAAAAATAAATATATAAAAATTAAATGTATTAAATGTAAAAAAAAAAAAAAAGTTAAATATATTAAAATTTTAAATAACTGTGTTCTTATTTTATGTAGTTTTAAATGAAATAATCACTCCAGTTATTATTGCTTTTATTAATATTACCATTAATAGTAATAATAATAATGATAATAATAATAAATATTAGAGTGATTTCTGAAGGATCATGTGACGGAAGACTGGAGTAATGAAGCTCAAAATTCATCTTTAAAATCACTGGAATAAATTATTAAATTAAACTATAAACTACTTTTGAACAGTTATTTTATAGTGCAATAACATTTCACAATTTTACAATTTGTTTTGTATTTTGGATGAAAGAAATGCAGCTTTGGTGAGCAGGAGATGCTTATTTTAAAACATTTAAAAATCCTACTGACCACAAACTTTTTACCAGTAGTGTATATAGTACAAATTATTGTCCATGGATGTATAGATGGCTATATATATAAACAAGTGGTATCTGAAATATGTACATTTGTGCATGTCTTCCATTTGCTGTAATGAGAGCAGCTTTCGAGCTGAAATAAACACCACAGCTTTGTGTTGCACTGATCTTTAAATTCTAAAATACTATTTCCATGTTATGCTGACTATTACATTTGTATATTACCTCCTTAGAAATTAAATAGTAATATCTAAAATAAACCATGTAAAATGTTATGCGAAGCACGGGCATCACAGCATTACTATGTAGAGCAAGAATACTGGATATTCATTATGCTATCACATAAATGACAATTAAAAATGATGCAGTGTTATTATTCATTCATTTTCTTTCAGCTTAGTCCCTTTATTAATCAGGGGTCGCCACAGCAGAATGAACCGCCAACTCATCCAGCACATGTTTTTACACAGCGGATACCCTTCCAGCTGCAACCCAACACTGGGAAACACCCATACACTCTTGTATTCACACACATACACTACGGCCAATTTAGTTTATTCAATTCACCTATAGCGCATGCCTTTAGACTGGGGGAAACCGGAGCATCCGGTGGGAACCCACGCGAACACGGGGAGCAACCTTCTTGCTGTGAGGCGATGATGCTACCCACTGCGCCACCGTGACGCCAGTGTTTTTATTATATATATATTAAATTACCCATTTTAAACATTACATTTAAGTGAATGGTTAAGGTCATCAAAATTGTAAACAAGAATAAAAATAAAATAACTTTTTAAAAATATATTTAATTAATTGAATCACTAATGACAAGATTTGCTGCCACTTACTTGTGGTTTTAATATTGTATATATTTATCCATGACAGAAATAAACTAACTAAATATTTTATATGCAATATTTTATTTTTATTTATGTAATTTCTTTTGCAATGTGGCAAAAAAAAAGCTTCAAAATTTTAAGGTATAAGTATTTTTGTCAATATTGCAAAATCCTCGGCCTTAGATTTTTAGACACTACAGTGTATACTGTCTATTCACAGGTGCTGTACATATGCATATCTCTAACTTTAATACACTTCTAGTTTTCAGGATATGAAAGGACATGCAATTTCCCACAAAACAGCTTCATGTGAATGAGGTCACGTCCACTGAGTCAAGAATGACAAAGGACAGAAGTTTTCCAAATGGACACAACAATAGAGCTGTGCACACTGAGCTGAGTGTACTGTCTGCTCCAGCAGGTGTCTTTGGCCAGATTACAGGAACCCCATGCAGCAACTATTGTTAAAACCCTCCAACTCTACGGTCTATGTAATGTAAAGCAGGGGCTCAAGCAGTGCACACTTGCTCCAAGTGATGGCGCACAATCTCTATTCAGACCCACTGGATTGTGTTATTCGCTGAAGGAAGTTCGAAAGTACCACAAATCTTTATTTTTGTCTCATGATGTACACAAAACGGAATAAATGTGCGGTTACATATTTATGCTGTCACAAAAAACAGAATCTCAGAGCTTAGCAAATTAGCACCACCTCTTGTGGAATGCATAACTGCTCATTCAATTAAGTGAATCCAGATGCTTTGTGGACCAATGAGCAATGACCACACAAACACATACTTCACAACATTTCTGGGAAGGAGACTTTGAAAACTCTGAATTTTCCTGTTCCATGATTAAGCCCTCAAAGTGGCCACGTCACACTGTTAACTTCAATAAAATGTGCATGTTGCTCATTTAGGTTAACACGGAACATAGGATGGACATTCATTCAGCGTTTGCTGCCAGGCGTGCTAAATGATAAACCTAGATTTATGCGGATGTGATAATATTTCTGTGAAAAGCTGTCTTTGGGCCAGGGTGGTTGTACAGCATGTAAGTTTGAGCTCTTGGCAGGCCAGCTTCTGGTTGCTGGAATTCTCTTCTGGTCCAGTTTCTGACTTTGGCGCTCATCCAAAGAATTGAGCTCAAGGGCTTGGATTAGACCCCGGATGGAGTTTAATCAGATCTGATCATGATGAAATGGATGATTATATTATATCCAGCTTGTCTATGCAAACAAAAAGTGTGGAAATACAATATAGGAGTGTGTTGTTGATATATTTTGGTGAGGGATTTGTGTTCACTTCTAGATTTACGTCACCCATGCTGGGGCTGAACTAATTATCTGGACTGTTACAGTTGCTGGAGATTACTGAGCACAGTTCTTTTACTGTCTCACTATCTGTTGGTCATATTGTATTTCTCTGGGTTTTCTACTCATCCTGTTTCCACAAACAGCTGTGAAAGAAAATCAAGATGATTTAAAAAGATATAGAGAAAGACAGAGGCTGATTGTAACATAGTAAGTCAATGATTTATATTTGTTGTATTGTTATTTTTTTAACAATTGGTTTATTCACTTTATTTAGACATCCCAAACCTTGATGTAAAAGTGTTTTTAAATACGTCTTATAGGGTTAGTTTTTCAAAAAATAAAAATTCTATTATTGCTAACTAATCCTCGTTAAATTACAAACCCATTGGATGTTCAAAACACAAATGAAAATATTTTAATCAAATCTGAGTTATTTCTGTGACAACTCTTATATCGTTATACCGTTATACCTACATCTACCACATTACAATAATTTAATAATTTTTTATTAATTGTCATTGATTCATTAATTGTCATTCTTACACTATGATTGTTTTCAGAAATATATTTAAAAACATTTTAAATAAATTAAATTTTAATTCATTTTTTTTTTATATTAACATCTTCGATCTACTTAGTTTTAAATAATTTTTTTTACTGTTAAAAAACAATAAGTAAATATTCAACATAGGCTCATTCTGAAAACTTCGCCCTATATACATTTCTGGAGATCAAGAGTTATGTAGCCAGAAGTACGTATGACTGCATTTCGTCTTTAAAACGAACACTACAGGGTGATGTGACGGCGTTTCTTTTCACGCTATCAGCTGACC
This sequence comes from Danio kyathit, assembly GCA_903798195.1. Lineage (NCBI taxonomy): Eukaryota > Metazoa > Chordata > Actinopteri > Cypriniformes > Danionidae > Danio > Danio kyathit. The sequence continues at coordinate 36,593,240 of LR812535.1, forward strand.
GCATACCTCCATGTGGATGGCTTTCCTGCTGTTACCAGTTTGTCTAGTTACTTGGCCATGTACGTCGGCAGACTTGAGATGCAGAGAGGAGTTGACGGGGTTCAAGTACGGTGAAGAATGGCTCCAGAAAAGGGGTAAGACAAAAACAGAAGCCAAAAATTTAAATAAACAAGTAATTAACAGGGTAAGAATGTGGTAAAATCTGAAAACGTGGTAAAAATCTAGGGAAGGGGTTGGGCAGGTCAATCTGTGTATTTGAAACACTATTGGTTGGGTTTAGAGAAGGAGAAGGGTGGGTCAGTCAATCGGTCAGTCAGTCAGTCAGTCAGTCAGTCAGTCAGTCAGTCGACAGCGGACTCTGGTGGATTTACTCACGAGAGAGATTTGAGATCTCAAAAAGTGCACATAGCCACCTCTGGTGCATTTGCAAAAACAAAAATTGCAAAAAAACATAGCTCCTGTCACGTATTTGGCGCTCTTCAGAAAAATATATAGCGATATGTTTTCAGAATGAGCCTGTGTTGTCACTATTTATCCTCAAACGGCAAAAAGATTAGTAGAATTATCAAATTAACTATTTTAAATAGTTTACTGTGTACACACACACTGTATATACACAGTAGTTACACCTTAAATTAGTAAGGATTGTAGAGCTGCAACCATCTTTGTCTGTCATGATATTTCCACCTTTTTAAGTGAAAGTTTACAGTTGTACCTTCATCAGTTCAGTGTTGTTTTTCACCTTCTCCCAGGTGACCATCTGCACTGCAAAGCTTGCCTTCAGCAGCACTTGGATGTGAAGGGATAATCCTGGTTTATAGATTAGCTGGCAAACTAACTTGAGTAGTGAAGTATTCCCTCAGTCTAAAGCTTTCGATAGTTAGTAAGAAGACAACAAACACTAGATGTGTTTTCTCACTAACCTTTTTGCCTATGGAGAACCTAAGTTTGCTCTTGCAGAATATTAACTCTGGCATGAGAGGAAGTTTCTTAGTGGCGGTTTCTCTGAACTCTTAATTTTTTTGGCTCTGTGGAAATAAAAGTAAAAGGCTGGATGTTGAAACCTGTATTTAAACATCTTGAATTCGACTGAAGCTAAGACAGTTTTGTCAAATGCAGGATGATTGCCTACGTAGACTGCCTTTCCACCGAACCAGCAGGGAAATGCTGGAATAGGACATACTATGAGGATGAAGATGAACTTCTTCCTCTTTATACTCGCAAACTTAACCTCCAACCCAAGACGGAGGGCAGTCTTCGTCGAAGACTCCTCACCTCTAAAATTCACCAGCAGCAGGACGCTTTATGGGCACCCAGACATTGGACGGGACCACCAACTCGAAAGGGTGCCCCCCTGCAGGGTCAGCCTAACTACACCTTTCGTCCATCCATCCACGACTGGAGAGGTAGCTCTTCAAATCTAGTTTGTAGTTTTTCATTAGAGCAGCATTTGTAGAGCATAGGAGCAAAGGCTGGTGCTCAACTTTGTTGGCATAACAAAGAAGAGGCTGCTGTATTAGCAGGTGTTAAAACATAAGAGCTAGACCCTTGAAAGACTGATGCGTTTTAACAGGTTTTTAGTGGTAAATGGTTGAAGGGCGATGATTAAAGTCTAGCTTAATGTGTTGCCCAGTTTTAGGATGGTGTTTGAAGTCTGGTACATGACAGGCCAAGACAAGACTAGGGCTGAGGTGCACAATAGCAAAAAGTGCTATTGAACTAAAGAGAGATTTCTGGATAATCTGTTTCAAGAAGTGAATACATAATGTTCAAAGTCAAGTTCTACCATTTATGTTGTCTTTAAGAGCTTGTTCACCCTAAACTGCAAATTTGGCAACATTTACTTATACCCTCATGTTGTTGTAAACCTGTAAGGCTTCCCTGCTGTAGAATACAAAGGGGAAGAATAATGTACTGTTGTCTGATTACAAAAAAAAAAAAACTTTAAAGCTTCATAAAGGCAGGAAAATAACCGGAAAAGTACTTAAAATAACTAAAAATAAGAATTTGTTCATGAATCAGGCAGTTAGTATTGATGTTAGTAGATGCTTAGATGCTGTTAGTATTAATTTTATGCTTCTTTTCTTAAAACTTATTTTTATTTTAAAACAGATCAATTGTTACTTGCATTACATTATAATATTTATATTCATTTTAGTTATAAATCTAATATTTCAGTTTTATTTAAATAGTTCTGTTATTATTAAACTATTTTAATGCATATAGTTTGTGATAACAGCAAGGGCATTTATTATTAAATAATATCATTTTTGATTAATTAACCATTTTTGTCACACAAAACTTAAGATATAAGATTTGGAATCTAGATTGAAAGTCACCAAAATGACTTTTATTATATAGTCTTTGAAACTTTTAAAGCTCAATCAGTGTATCTTGATCTTTTAATTTCTATAATCTGTTTTGTTGATGTTGACAGAATTTTCAGATAAACAATTCCCTTAAAAATGTGATGTTATAAAAGTTACAATCTGCATTTACCCCATACAGAAATACCAACTGTAAATACAAACTGTACGTTTCCAGTCGTGATATGTTTCTCAGAATCCAATGGGCCAATTTGCTCAGATTAAACCCACTGCTTCTGAAGTTATTTTTAAGACTTATCCCTAACTAAATATCTGCACATATTGCACGCAATATTAATCCTTTTCCATCAGTGATCATAAGCAGTCATAATCTTAGCACAGGCATGTTTAGAAAAGAGTTTTGGTTTGGGCCTTACACATTGATAAATGTGTAATGTTGACTAAGCCTCAAGTTCTTGGCAGACAACATAACTGATTTCTTAACGCTGTGTTAAAATCTCATCCTATGCACCAGGCAAGCTGCTTCCTTCACTTACATCAGATGTGAAGACAGATGCTTCTGCAAAACCATATGTGATTTACATACCAGAGACCTTCTTGCTGTGAGGCGATCGTGCTACTCACTGCGCCACCATCTTTCAATAATTCTCAAATAATGCTGAAAACCATTGTGTTTTACACAAAGTGATACAGAAGGTCATGATTCACACTCGTTGAATAATTGACACACTGAGGAAGGGATTGTGCTGAAACGTCTGTGTTTTATAAAGCTATATAAAGTAATTATTTAACAAGTGCGAATCATGACCTTCTGAATGATATTATTAACAAGATTAATGCACCAAAATTTAAAAAACACTGGTGTGCAGTGCAGACTTCATTACTGAACTTTTACACAAAGTGCAAATAGTTTGACTGTAACTAAAAATAAATATGCTAAATAGGATTGTTATTACTAATCATTGTTTGTCTTATTTCAATTATAATATTTTGTACTTGTATTTGAGGCAACCATTTGTTTAAAATGCTTTGTTGGATTCAGCTACTCTTCAGACGTGTTATACTCTGTCACACACTTATTTAGTGTGTCCATACGGTGAGGTAAACACTTCTAATACGGTCTAATTAAAGTAATTACTTTTAAATAGGCTTTGAGCTGCACACAGCTGCTCAGGGAGGCACACACAAACACAACTCACACACCTCTTTCTTCATGAGTCTCACTTCAAAAGTGCACTTTGTAGCTTTGTAATGTTTTTTTTTATTTTAATTATCAAATTCCCATTAGACCGTCTTCCCCTCAATACTGATAAAGTCTGATTTACAGTGTTATGCCACAAGATGGCACTGTTATTTTACAGTGCAGATCATAGTTATACAGTAAAGGGGATGTTAAAATAGCCTTCATTGAAGTATTATAAGCTATAAACTAAACCAACCAACCAACCAACAGAGAATCATAACATTACAGACTTTAAATTGAAGACTATGTACTTTGAAATAAAAGGTTCATTTAGGGAAAGAACTATAATCCCATAAATCTGTTCATTTAAAGATGTTGGTTGCATCTATAGAAGCATAAGCATAGTTTATACATAACTAAAATATAATAAGCATACATACATACATACATACATACATACATACATACATACATACATACATACATACATACATACATACATACATACATACATACATACATACATACATACATACATACATACTATTTTTGCTCACTGTGACTCTGATTGGTGGAAGGAATTTTCTGTACAGAATTATGGGTATTGTAGGTAACTACATTAATTCTGACATTACACATAATTAATTTAAAAAGAAGTAGAATAAGAAGGTCTGTCTTTAAAGGATGGTCTGTTTTTGTTAAGCATCTATTTCCCAATAGTAAATAAATGAATGCAGTTGTGGTAAATTACTTGTGTTGAGTCTAGTAATAATTCTATTATGCTTTTATTCATCATAAAAGACGTAAATGTGAACAGTCAATATGAATGATCTCTAGCCTTTTTTGTTACTGTTGCTTTGAAGCAGTGATAGTTAGTGGAGCCACATAGCTTGTTTGAAGTCCAACTGAGAAGTGTGTCACTGAGGAATTTAATAGGAATGCATCAATTTTATAACATAACTTAAAATGTAGAACATCTGAGATCAAAATGTTGATAAGTGTGCAATGTCTGGGATTAGGTCCAAGCCGTTTGACATATATTTATGCAATACATGTAGCTATTCGTAAAACTTCAAATTAACATGAACCACCACATTCAGTGAGATGAGTATAGCAGAGAATGGTTTCTTTATTCCATGTAGCAAAAAATACACTCCCAAATCCCAAAATGATCTCTGCTGATGTGCTATAGGGGATCGTATTTCTCATTGTGCTGGAGCTGGCCCAGTTTTCTGACACAGATATTGGCACACTTTGGAGCCAATGCTGGGCCAGACATGTTACAGATCAATATGGCACATATGTCTGAGCAGACACAGTAAAGTGGCTTGCTGCTGTATTATTAATTAGGCCTGTGTCTGGGTGGGACTATTTTATTGCCCCATGCTTAGAAATCTGGATGTCTGTTCATCCCAGTTGTTTTTTAATGAAAGAAAGGAATATACATCATTGTTTGTCTGCCAAATAAATCCCATTTTTGAGAATGACTTCTAGGCACAGTTACTTTTATACATTTAAAAATATATTATATATTAAATAGAAAGTCAAAATGTTAGCTTTTTGCTCTATTTTCCACTAGTACTGATAATCCAAACAGAAAAGTGTAACACAGTACTGAAATCAGAGCTCTGTCAAAAAAAGAGAAAAAGTTCCTTAATTTTTCATTCTTTCTTTTATGTGGTAGTGTATACATTAAAACATTTAGCTATTAATAGATAAAATAATTATTTGTATGATATAAATATCAGCCCTTCAAGGGTTTGGCGAAAGATTTTGTCTTTTGAGATGAATGGCTTTTAAGAGAAAAAAAATACAAGGTGGTTGTGTAGTGTATTTTCACAGTAAACACAAGAATAGACTATAATGCCATAGATTTAAAAAAAATCACAATACCAGTCATTTTAGGGCACAAATGTAAAAAAAAACAAAATCCTGGAGGTACTGAAATACAGTATTAGATATAAATGTCACATTCTGCAAAAACAAATCTCTTAGAAAACCCAGCAATCCACCAGAACACTAACCACATAGCAACAATCTGGCAACCACATCATAACTCCAACATAGACTCCTTCTGTTACACGTTCCCTATATACATTTCTGGAGATCGCGAATGTAGCTAGAAGTACGTATGGTTGCATTTCATCTTTAAAACGAACACTAGGGGGGCAGCATGACGCTGTTCCATTTCGTGCTTACCAGCTGACTGCTTACCTCCGTATGGACAGCTTTCCTGATGTTAACAGTATGTCCAGTTAGCTCGCCTTGTACGTCGACAGACTTGAGATGCTGAGGAGAGTTGACCATGACGACGGGGTTCGAGTCCGGTGAAGAACGGTTCTAGAAAGCAGGTAAGACAAAAACAAAAGCCAAAAAAATAAATAAATAAATAACAGGGTGAGAATGTGGTAAAATCTGAAAACGTGGTAAAAATCAGGCACGGGCTTTTCTTTTTCTGGGTTGCTTTTAAAAACTGTCAGTTGAGTTTAGGGAAGTGGGTGGGCGGGTCAATCGGTGGTTGTGAAAACACTATTAGTTGGTTTTAGAGAAGAAGGAGGGTGGGTCAGTCGATTGGTCAGTCAGTAGACAGCGGCCTCTGGTGGATTGAGAACAGCAGGTGCGAATGGCACTTGCTAGAGAAATTTAAGATCTTAAAAAGCATACACAGCGGCCTCTGGTGGTTCGCGAAAACAAAAACTGCAAAAAAACGTAGCTCCTGGGATGTATTTGGCACTCTCCAGAAATGTATATAGCAGTACATTTTCAGAATTAGCCTGGGTTGCATTGCAGTCCACAGTCCACAGAACACCTTAGTAACAACATGGCAACAAGCTAATAATCCCCCAGAACACCCTAGCAACCATACAGCAATACTCAACAAAAATAGCAGTCTCCCAAAACACCCTAGCAACCACATAGCAACACTCAAGTGATTTGTTTTGTGAGAATTGTGTGTGTGTGTGTTCAAGCTTGTATAGGGTCTGGTTTGCTTTATGCTGACACAAGAGCTTTCTTTACACTCAGTCACAGCAGTGTCCTGATCTCCGGCTAACAGCTAGAGGTGAACTTGTGGCCCTGCACAGAGGTGGCGCTCACCTTCTGCTGTCAAATAATCACAAAAATCATCTTCCACATGTCGATGTCACATCATATCATCTAAGATCAGCAAAGCAGATTTCTGAATCATGACATGCAAGTCAGTTCACGTATTGCTTTCAATAGAAGCTAAGCCGCATTTACACATCAAGTGCCCTTGAAAATCAGCAGCTCCCCTTCACATGTGTGTGGGTCTAGTTAATTTAAAATCGAGAGAAGATGAAGAGCCCTTGCAAGCTCTGGGTGAATTTTATCACCAAATTCACTCACAGCTACCTTAGTAACCGTAACCAAGTCATGTAAAAGTCAGAGCTCCTACGGATGTTTATTCTGTGTCTATGTAAGATCTGCCTTACTGTATTATTGCTGTAATTTTATTGGCATGTGCACTTTGTAATTATAATGAATTGTAGGCAATGATATTATTGTGCTGTTGCCGTTATTTACAGTAGGTGATCATAAATAGATGCTCAGTCGGTAATAAAGATGTAAGATAACAGAGGTTTTATGTTGTACTGCCTCAAGTGCCAGATTGCTTTCATAAAAGAGTGCCAACAATATGATGCATGAAATTTATTAATGATGATTGCTATAATTAAATCTTTTAAAGGAAGGATGTTAAGAAGCACTGCAGCAGCTTGAATATTTACCCACGGTTGTATATATATATATATATATATATATACATACAGTACACATATATACATACACATATATATATATACAGTTGAAGTCAGAATTATTAGCACCCCTGAATTATTAGCCCCCCTGTTTATTTTTTTCCCCAATTTCTGTTTAGCAGAAAGAAGATTTTTTTTCAACACATTTCTAAACATAATAGTTTTAATAACTCATCTCTAATAACAGATTTATTTTATCTGTGTCATGATGACAGTAAATAATATTTTACTAGATATTTTTCAAGACACTTCTATACAGCTTAGTGACATTTAAAGGCTTAACTAGGTTAATTAGGTTAACTAGGCAGGTTAGGGTAATTAGGTAAGTTATTGTATAACTATGGTTTGTTCTGTAGACTATCAGAAAAAAATTTTACTTAAAGGGGCTAATAATTTTGACCTTAAAATGGGTTTTAAAAAATTTAAAACTGCTTTCATTCTAGCTAAAATAAAACAAATAAGACTTTCTCCAGAAGAAAAAATATTATCAGACATACTGTGAAAATTTCCTTGCTCTGTTAAACATAATTTAGGAAATATTTAAAAAAGAAAAAAAAAATCAAAGGGGGGCTAATAATTCTGACTTCAACTATATATATATATATATATATATATATATATATATATATATATATATATATATATATATGATTTTATAATTAAAATTGTTTTATAGGCAAAATTGTAAATTTAAATGTGATGGCCTTATGCAGAGAAAAGCACTTTATATAGTAAAATAAAACTAAATGCTAGGTGCTTAAGAGGGCTGTTCAGTGTGAGTTTTAAAGTGTTGCTACACAATAATAGTTAGGGTGCTCTACTATGTTATTTCCAACACAGGGTCATTCTAAAAACGTAGCCCTATATATGTTTCTGGAGATCGTGAATTATGTAGCCAGAGCTATGTATGGCTGCATTTCGTCTTCATGACGTTTTTGTTCTCTTTGACTCGTTGGATGGAAGCGCTGCTTTATTCGTAAGTCTTTTATGCGATATTCTAGTTTTGTGCATAAATTTAATTCATATCTTTGACTGAAAACGTAGCTAGTGTTGTTTTCCCATTTGAACATATCCAAGTAATTACTAAAAACACTTCAGACTCCCAAAATGGTGCTGTTAGAGATGTAATACATAATGGCAACCATATTGTTACTGGTTAATAAATGCTTATTTTTCATGTTAACATTATTGTGCTGATGATAAAATTTATTATGATATATTCTCCCAGATATAGATGTCTCCTTGCAATTTCCAATTCTGCAGTAAATATTTTAAAATACACTGTATTTCCACTATATTTTCCTACTGTATTTGTTTTTGTTTTGTTTTTGTAAACAGGCTCAGAAAAAAATGATTTAAAGATGTGTATTTAAAGGGCTAGCGAATGTTTACTGACTTCTAAATATAGCATAAAGGTGCTATATAAAGTTATATATACACTGTTAATGATTTTTGTAAATTACACAGTATTTACCAGTAACATGAACTGAATTTTACTGTAGGACAGTTATGCAGTCTGTTTATGTATTTTAAAGTTGTATTGTGAAAATGAATGTATAGTTCACAATAGAGATGCAACAATACAGTTAGCTTACGGTTCAATACATACCTTGGTTTTTTAACACGGTTTTCGGTTCGGTTCGGTTCTGATGGCTTGACACATAAGGTTTTTTTTTTGTTATTCTATGCTTAGGCAATAGGAACAGTAAGAAAGAGAAAAAAATAAAAACGATTTATTGCAATACTCCTTTATTTTACTTCAAAGCCAAGCTGCTGGTAGCCTATGTACAAACTGGTGAACACATAAATTCCTACATTTTGAAAATAAACATGCATGTAATGTTAATAAACATAAATTGACCATTTAAAATAAACATATTTGTACTTCAGTAAATATAAATAAATCTTAATTAAACATAACACTGCTTTTGTTATTTTTATTACCTTCTCTGCTATCCTGCCTTCAGACAGTGACATTGCTGGGTGATGGCGCCGCAGATGTGCAGTAATGTTGGAAGTGTTTCCGTTCAATTAATCTATACGTGTAACCGAAATGTCCCCACACCGCGAATTTGAAAGACGCCGGCGCTTCCTCGTACTGTGTTGCCTCACTTCACCGCAGCTCAACATGTTAATTAAAGTGTGGAATGATGGTTGAGCGCCCCCTAACTTTAGAGCTTAGTGATTGAATATTTACTAGCGGGGAGGAGTTTCTCATCTCAGCTCGTAGACTTACAGCCACACACAAACAGTCAATTCGGAGAGAAATAAAACGCACCGAAAAAAGCGCGTATAGAACCGTGGATGTTGTACCGAACGGTTCAATATTGTATTGAGATTTGTGGCATCCCTAGTTCACAATAAATATATACACAATACAGTAAATACATATACAGCAAGATAAATGGTGCTGTACATGTAAATATGGTATTTTTGCTGTAATTGATTTAGACTAAGTTGGTGGCGAACTGCTGCCAGTAAGTTACTGTAGATTCTACATTTAAACATTTAAAACATTTAAAAAGTTTTCAGTTTTAGTTGAAAATTATGCCATTCAATCTATCAAAATCTAGTGTTTATGCCTTATAAAAATCCTGACTTAAAATCTTGACCAATGACTTAAAAAAGCTTAATTCAACTGCAAAACAAGAATTTTTTGAGCCCACATAAGATAACTATGGTATTTTTTATGACAACTGTATTCTGCAACATGACAACAGCATCTAATAAGATGACAACAGCACGTAATAACTTATTCATGAAATTCATTATGCATTACACAACTGTATCTCCTATAAGCAGCATTTTTAGATTGTACCCAGATATATAAAGACTGCTCATTTGATTTATTCTGGTAATACTGTCCATGTTTGTTTTCATCAGTGAAATGGCAGAGGCTGTTATCCTGGTGACTGCAGCCCCTGGACTGAGTGTGTCCATTGTGTTTAGTGCAGTGTGTGTGTGAGTTGGACGAATGATAAGGGCTGTTGTGCAGGTGTGGGCAGGATTCACGTGACTTGCTCACTCACTGAACTGCCCTCTTTTTCCTCTACTGTTGCTAGGGGACTCATTTTTTGGATTGTCTCTAATCAGCCATATTTTCGCTCACTATGAAGAAAATGTTGTCAGTGTGATGACTGCTTTGATTAAAGGTGTTGTTACAAGCCCAACCTTTTCAGCTATTATCTCTCTTATGAATGCATGAATATGAGAGTGATTGCAGTGAAAGTGGGAAAAACATCAAGATGGAAGATGCTGATTCAAGATAGTTATAGCTAAGGAAATGCGCTCCGCTCAGACATTTTACATATAAAAATGTATTTACAAATAACTAAAGGATAGACAAGAAGAAATGTTTGTGTACCATTTATAAAGTAATTGTCCGGATTCTGCCACTCCGGTCTTGTTAATTCTTGTTTTGATGGCAGAGTCCAGACACTAGTCCTGTCTTGTCTAGTAATGTATGATGTGCTCGCCTTGAGTTTTTTTGGGTCGAGCACTCATATTTCCTGTCATTGTCTGTCTTTGTATAAGCACTGTCTTGGCTGCGCTCGGGCCGTGTGCATTCCCACTTGACGTGGGTGCGCGAGGTTTAGGCGCGTTCAGGATATTCGCTCTCATCCTGGTGTGTTTGTTGTTTTGTTCGTGGCACAGTGTTTTCGTTCTCAGTGCTCCAGTCTAGTTGGTTTTGGTTGAGGCTGGGATCAGAACATGCATGTCGCATGTGTGAGTGCACGGTAAGTGTTTTATTTATCGTGTGCTCGTGTCTTGCATTCTGTCTGTGTTCCCGTTGTTTGTTTCACATGGCCTGTGTTTACTCATTTGCATGTGCTGTTGTGTTTCATGTGAACATGTGGTTAATGGGTTCTCTCATTGGCTGCATGTTCTAGTCCTGTTTTCTTGTGAGCACATGGCTTGTGTTGTCTTTGTGTCATGTGCTCTCCTGTCTATTGTTTAGTCCCACTCTTCTTGTTAACCCATTATTAGTTTATTCTGTCCGCCTGTTTCTTAATTGTTTCTCCTTTATAGCTCCCTCTTGTCTGCTGTCCTGTGCCAGTTCGTCGTCGTTCATCATACGTCGCATGTCACTTTTGACTTATTGAGCCTTGTCTTGATCCTTCCTGTTTTGCCAGCCCAGGCCAAGTTTGTGTTTTGTCTTTTAGTTAATGTTTTCCCCCTTGGAGTTGTTTTTGTTGTGTTTTTGTTTTTTTTATAGATAAAAACCCCATAATTGAGTTCTCATCCTTCCCTTTCCTGAAACGTGACAGTAATTAAACAACTTTTATAAAAAAAAGTAATAGGGTAAAAAATCATCTTATTTTGGTGTCCACATTAAACTGAATTTACAAAAGTGATTTTTATATACAAAATGTATTAAATAAAGTGTCTACCAAAGTCAAACATTTAGTCAAAATAGGGGTTAATTGTTCCACCATCAGTTACTACTGTATATTTATGTGAAAATAAAACAACATATATATCCTGATCTGTATTTGATAAAATATTAAAATGAAAGTTATGCTTATTTTATTATATTTTAAATAATTTTCAATTATTCACTAATGGATAAACTTAGTGATTTAAAGCATAGAGTCAACTTATAACAATTTAAAATGACAATTTATTAGTGTTTTGTGAAAAATTTAATTAATTATTTTTCCTTCGGCTTAGTCCCTTTATTCATCAGGGGTCGCCACAGCGGAATGAACCGTCAAGTTATCCAGCATATGTTTTAGGCAGTGGATGCCCTTCCAGCTGCAATGCAGTACTGGAAAACATCCATACCCTCTCACATTCACACACATACATTACGGCCAATTTAGTTTATTCAATTCACCTATAGCGCATGTCTTTGGACTGTGGGGGAAACCGGAGCACCCAGAGGAAACCCATGCGTACACAGGGAAAACATGCAAACTCCACACAGAAATGCCAACTGATCAAGCCGGGACGCAAACCAGCGACCTTCTTGCTGTGAGACAACAGTGCTAACCACTGAGCCACCGTGCTGTGTGAATTTTAAAAAAAATATGTATTTCCAATTATTCTTGTTCTAAATAAATAATAAAACATTAAAATGAAACTGGCAACGCAGTGGAGCAGTAGGTAGTGCTGTCGCCTCACAGCAAGAAGGTCGCTGGTTCGAGCCTCGGCTGGGTCAGCTGGCTTTTCTGTGTGGAGTTTGCATGTTCTCCCTGCATTCGCGTGGGTTTCCTCCGGGTGCTCCAGTTTCCCCCACAGTCCAAAGACATGCGGTACAGGTGAATTGGGTCATCCGCTGTGTAGAATATGTGCTGGATAAGTTGGAGGTTCATTCCGCTGTGGTGACCTCGGATTAATAAAAAGGGACTAAACCGAAAAGAAAATGAATGAATGAATGATAAAAATAAAACTCATGAAACATTCTAATAAAAATAAAAGCTTTAAATGTTTTGATGCTTTAAAATGACCATAAATTACACTTTCAGCAGGCAACAATTGCCACTGATGTCATTTTCAAAAAATAAAGTGCATGACGCCATTGCATATGTGAACTAGTGTTTTTTTTTTTTTTGTACCTTTATATATTATACATACAGTGCAACGCCTGTCTACAAACCCATTCCTCATTAAAGTTCAAGTGCTTTTATCCTTTTCCTTCCTGTCTTTTGTACTATACTACGTTTTTCTGTCTGTCTGGCATTTTCACACAGCAACACACAATAGCTGAGACGTCTTTGAGGGAGTCCAAACACTGCTGGAGTTTTGTTCACAATCCCCAATCTGTCTCATTATGGTCCTATTCATTTCTATTATATCAGCACGAATGCAGCAAATCAAAATCCCAACTGGACCATAGTCTGTATATAAGAACAATCATTAAGAGTTGTTTCCTCTATGGGTATGCGGTTTGCCATATGTTCTTTGCGTATGTGGTAAGTGAAAAACAATACTGCGGTATGTTTAGCTGTTGTTAATCTCTTCAGGCTAGTGTTTAATGGGCATTTCTGTTGGCCTTCCAACTGCTTTATATGGAGAGGTTTGTCTTCTGTTGTTAATGTCTTGTCTGGGACATGGAGAAGAGAGGTGCCGTAGTTTTTGTATATAAGTTTTTTGTTGTGTAGGACTGGTAGTGCTAGAAACCACTAAACACAATAGGATCAGTCAAGCAGGAAGATTTTAGCATTTCAGGGGGCTGTACCCCAATCTCATTATGAGTGTGCCCTTTAGCTGAGCTTGGGTAAGTCAACGGAATACACAACATTACCCATGAAAAACACAAGCAAAGCAGCTCTAGAATAAGTAATGAAACTACAGGAGAGAACTAAGAATTTACATTTTGTAAAATATCACAATCAAATTATGTTGGTTAATAGTTCTCTCAGGTATATTCTTCTGCATTGCAGACAGCAGACAAAAAAAAATATATTTGATAATACTCTGCTCATCCAAAAATGAAGTTTCTATAGTTCCATGAAGAACTTTTACATAGAATCCTCACATTAAAAACTGGTAAAAGTCATTAACCAGCCTATGCTATTAACCAGCCTATGAGTTTTTCAGTTATTTAAGAATGGAGAAAATTAATGGTGTTGAACATGTATCAGCTGCTCTGCACTCACCAATTCAACAAACAGTAAATAGAACACAGTCCCGCACAATATTTTGTTTTTAACAGTCTGGTATACCAATCCAGGAGCATTCTGAATACGTTCCTCTATATACATGCCCGTAGCCAGGGGGGGTTCGGGTGGTTCGAACGAACCACCCCCACGGCCGAAAGGTCCAGAATTTGTCCTTTTAGTTATTTTATGTAATTTAATATTATATAATATATTTATTATATAATTAATATATTGTATTTATATTTAATATATATTGTAATAAAGTGTAATTTTAAATAACTATGGCCAGTAATTCGAATCCCATGGAGCCTCGAAGCCACAATAATGTGTCGCGAGTCACGTGACATAACTCACTGAGTGGTAACGTTTGAATCTTTGATGCGACATCCATACTGAGTAAAGCTATGGGTCGAAAAGAGCAAGAGAGGCAGAAAAGGCAGGCAGCAGCGTCATTATCGCAAAATATTGAACATATTTTCAAAAAGACTGCCAAACAGGGTAAGGCTAAAGTTACTTACTTCCAAACAGATGAAAATCTGTCCCTATCCATGAGGTTCTAGGCTCACTTGCCGCATTAGCCGGGACGTCCAGTACATTTATTAACTTGTCCATGACCCCCTTTCCCTATTTTTGCCATTATTTTTTTTAAATAACTGTCCGACGAAGCCTTTAAAGGCAAGCGGAGTCCTCAGCCGTCAGATGTCACTTCACAGCAAAAGGTGCTAATTCCGTCACGTCTGTGTTTTTGAGGCTGTTTGGTCACTTCATTTGTTTTATTCTGATCGGATATAAATCCGATTGCTCAAACCACTTTAGAAGGTGATCTGGGATGCATTCCAGATGAAACTGAACAGATCTAATAATTTTTTAGACAAAATTAATATAAATAAAATAAATTATGACCTAGAGAAATTCTGACCTGCGCCTGAAACACCTGTAGGTGCGCTTTTACAGCAAAAAATTCTATTAAAAACATGTTTACTATAAGCATAAAACATGTGTTCTAACTTTTCAAGCCTGTAGCCAGGGGGGGTTCGAGGGGTTCAGAAGACCCACCGCTCACTGACAAAGGTCCAGAATTTGTCCCATACATGAGCTCATTTGTCCTATTTTGACTGCTATGCCATCATAAATAATGAAAATAATCCATCGAAAAAGACCAAACGGAATCCTCTGTCGGCTGTTGCTTCGGTGGGACTATAATCTGATGTAAGAGAAGTCATCTTTCACTACTGTATTGTTTTTAAACAGAGAAAACATTTTACAGGTAACTTTTATTCTAACTCTTGGACCTTATTCCTGAAATAAAAACGAGCAATAAAAAGGTGTGAAGCACCAGAAAGGGACCATATTAAATTAATTTGAATATATTTTGGCTATTGTTGATATCCAGGAATTTTCAAATGTCCTTTTTTTACCAAAGAGGCTAGAAAAATTCTGAAGAATTCATTATCATTGTTTTATTCTTCTTATTATTAATATTATTGTTATTATTATGTTTTAATTAATATTTTTTATTGAATGGTCAAATTGGGTCTGAGGACAGTTGAATGTGCTGGCCAGTTTGTCTAATAAATGACAGTAGACTAGTTTTTTTTACTTTAAAACTTTAACAGATTTTTTCCTAATGATGTATGATGTAATAAATTTGTATTTTAAAAATTAGTCTTGTTTTAATTTTTCTTTATTGCAAATTTTTAGGAAATATTTTTAGTACATCAAAAATTGTGGTTATGATGACATCTGACTAGCTAATCCAGCAAAAAAAAAAACAGTACTGCTTAAAATGTCACTAAATGCAATATTTAAATTTCATAGTTAAATAGAAACTGAGGTGTATAACTGCAAAAAGGTCCACTTTTTGAGAAAAAAGAAACACCCCTTTCACCAGGCTGGCTACGGGCCTGATATACATTTCTGGAGAGCACCAAATACATCCCAGGAGGTATGTTTTGTGCGGTTTTTGTTTTTGCGAATCCACTAAAGGCAGCTGTGTGCGTTTTTTTGAGACCTCAAATTTCTCTTGCGAATGCCATTTACGCCTGCTCCTCTCGCGTAAATCCACCAAAGGCTGCTGTCAACTGACTGACCAATCAACTGACCCACCCTCCTCCTTTCCTAAATCCAACTGATAGTGTTTTCAAAAGCACCGATTAACTCACCCACCCAACCGACAGTATTTTAATAATGCAATCCAGAAAAAGAAAAGCTTGCTTGATTTTTACCACGTTTTCAGGTTTCACTCAGGGTTCATTTTATTTTTTGGCTTTGTTATTGTACTACCTGCTTTTTTAAACTATTTTTCGCTGGACTCAAACCCTGTTGTCGTGGTCAACCCCTCTCCACGTCACATGTCCGCCAACGTACACAGCAAGCCAATAGACAAACTGGTAACAGCGGAAAAGCCAAGGTAAGCGGTCAGCTGGTAAGCGCGAAAAGAACGGCATTATACTTGCCGGTAGCGTTTGTTTTATAGATGAATTGTAGTCATACATACCTCTGGCTACATAATTCGCGATCTCTATAAATCTATATACTGTAGAGATACATTTTCAGAATTAGCCTATGTTTGGTACTACTTATATGAGGCTTAAAAGACACCATTTTCAACAGCAAATTTAAACGTGTTCATTACTACTACTTCATTTTTACATTACTATAAGTTGGATATTGTTAATAAATATTTTTTTCTCAAAAGTATTATAATAACTGTTAATAGTTATGGATCACTGTTGAATTTGGCACCTAAACAAAAATCATAATCATTAAATTCCATACAGTGCTGCAAATGAAAAGTACACAAAGTTGCTGCAATTTTAAAATACATTTTGGACAATAGTATAATATATAAAATTCATCCAAAATTTAAATCGTTATCTACACTAAAAATGCTGGATTGCATTATTGAAAAAAGTAACCCAATATTTGGTCAAATATGGATAAACCCATTGTTTTTTTTTTTTTTCAAATAAATTTAAGTGTAGCTAATGAACAGATTTAAATGTTTGGATGAATACCAGCATTTCAGAGTGTATTAATCAAGCTTTTAGCAGAAGGGAATTTTACAAAAGGGAGCACTACCAAATATATTATTAGCCAAGTGGGCAATTAACATTTTTACCACTGCTATAAAATCACTTTTACAAACTGTTACAGCCTACTTCAGATTTGCCTTGCCAGTTCTTTTCCAAAAAGTGCCAAATCCAAGGACAGACATTTGCTGTGCCACTGAGTGGTCGTCACGCTCTATATGATGGGCACATTGGATCAGTATCAATGCATTGTGGCCATCTGCGTGTCATTTGAGAGTGCTATGGTGAACAGAGGGCTCTAATTTACAGCATCACTGATTGGCACACCGGACTTGGTTTAAATCTCACAAATACTTCTCACTATGTGCTCTCTGCCCCAAAGGTTTCTGACAAATTCATAGACATACAGTAATATCAACAATCACAGCAGTGAATTGTGCAGTTCTGACCAACCTCACATGTGAAATTGCTGAGTGGTCGTTCACGGTTCATTAGAGAGAAGGAGAAAAAAAAGCGAGTGACAAGGAGAAAGAAACTCACACTTGCTTCAGCACTAATGAAAAAACTGCAGTACTGAGCAGCTAAATAGGAGTTGGGTGGGTGACCACCACCTTAATCTCCCCTGAATGGTCTAAGATCCTTTTCAAACTCGTCCTGGGCCCCCCAGCTCTAAAGAAAAAGGACAGAGAGAAAGGAGGAGTGGCAGGAGCTGCAGCGGTGTAGAGAAACACAATAGGCTGATTGTCAGTGATCCATAGTGTATGGCACAGATCCAAGTTGGTTATACCTCTACAGCAGTAAAGACAAGGTGAGAGAGTCTTAAACCTATGCAATGCGACAGAGAGACATGCACTATAGCGAGAGACACAAGGAGGGGAGGAGATTTGCACAGCACAATTGATGAGCAGAGGAAGGCGGATGCAGAGAGAGAGAGAGAGAGAGTAACTCAAACAGCAGCTGAATATCCTCTGGGGTGGGCGAATGTGTATGTGTAGAGACAGAGTGATGGAGAAAGAGAGATAGAAGAGGAGGAGGAGTGTTGCATGCTGTGCCAGTCAGCGTAAAATGAGTAAAGAGAGAGTGTCGTTTGGGTAGTGACATTTTTTACCCCCTTTTTTCTTCCTCCTCACACACACTCACTCACTTGCTCCAATGGTGGACTAATTCATCCTTATGCACGCATCTCTCAGGGGATCTATCGCTAGTCACAATGGTGTTCATCGGGACCACTCTTAAATCTGTCATTAAGTACTTCAAAAAGAAGGGTAAGTGCTCTCATTATGTACCATGCCGGTTTGGGTTTATCTTATCAGTTGTGCAGCTGAAGGTCAAGTGGACTGAAGTAGTTTTGGGTGTGGGGTTATTCATCACCGCTGCTGTGGGTTGCATGTTTCTGATTCAGAGCGCTGTGCTACATTTGTTTGCGAGTCTCTTTTTATAGCGGGACATCAGTCTCCTTATGGTGACCTTGTTCTACAAAAAAAAAGTTCCATGGTCTCTACAAAGATTCTACACAGATTTTTATTGATGATGTAATTCCCAGATGGTCTGTTTAGTATTTACTTATATTTACTTATATATATATATATAATGTATATACATGTAGTTTATAATATGTATTGAACTGAATATGTATATAATATTTTTTATATTTTGTATATCATATTTTGATATTTATTTTTGATATTTATTTTTATTTTATTTTATAACATAACATTTTAGAATTATTATTATTATTATTATTATTATTATTATTATTGTTATTATGATTATTTAAATAAGATTAATTTTCACATTATATTTACTGGGATCTTTTTTTTTTAAGAATGACTGTAAAACTGACTGTACATGTAAGTTAAGGTTACAGTAGCACTGTACTGATTTACATATTTGTACCCTTGGGGTATTTTCCAACAGAGCAATTGACTTTGTTGGTGGACTAGTTACCTCAACCACCATGTAATTTAAGCTCATGATCTAGTACTCTTGCATGACCTCTTGTACTCGAGGAAACTATGATTGTGAATAATCTATAATCACTGGCATACATTTGGTGTGTGAAAAAAAGCAAAAATAAAGCTGACCTGGTTAGTCTTACCCAGAGGACTTTGGCATAATTGATCGTTTAATCTGGGTTGTCAAGACACCAGCCAGAGACAAGCATGTCTCCAGTGTGTTTAGACGCAGTGGTGCAGAAGTGTTTGATTGGCCCGGCCCCTCGTGCAGTTTTTCATGTGTTTTCTCTGATTGAGCCTGAAAGACTGCACATGACTGCAGCTCCCAAATCTATCTCATGTGCCTAGTGGCTGCAGCCAAAGGGAGAGTTTTTTCTGTTTAAATTGTGTTTACTTCTTCTAAATTTTTTACATTTAATTAGTCTTTTATTTATCCAGGAAATAAACTTCAGAGGTTTTTAGAAAGTTACAATAACAAACAATGCCCAACTAATTCATACAAAACATCTGCAGTTTGATTATTCCTTTACCAGTTCAATAATTAAAGGTTGTTAAAACACACACTAGCAGTATTTTCGCTTGAATAAACTATTCCAATCAGAATGTGCAGCATTACGAATGGAAATGAAATGGTAAGCAAAAACCGTTGATAATATGTATCCACTTTTTTTATTATTATATAATGGCAATAACTATCTTAATCAAAATTTGCAACATGGTCAACTGCAGCTTCAGCCTAAAGATCTTGCTGGCCATGACCTATCAGTAACTAAACTCGTAGCTTAACTACTTAAGTATAATGCATTGTTAGAGAAACTAATCTGTTTCCTAAAATATAATTTTTATTCTCCATTTGTTACTTTTTTTCTTTTATCAAACTAGAAAATGCAGAATGAAATGTGTATATGTATGAAATGAAAGCTATAGATTGCACCAAAGACTATACAATACACAAGATGTGTCACGGTGTGATGGTCAATATGGGAATGAAGCCCCACTTACTAGTACAGAAGCCAATTATTGATCGATATAGACTGACATTTCTCTGGGGCAAAAACTCGGACCAGGCATGTGCAAACGCACTGGAATCTCAGTGAATATTTGCTTCACATACATAACAAATATTTCCATATAAAGCTTGAAATATGTACTTTTAAATGAACCAACTACACTTGATAACCAGTGCGATCTGACAAAGAATTATTCAGAGGATGATCATGTGTAGAACTGCCATAAATGAGGTTGGTGTCGTGATCTCGTTCCTTTCGAGTGCGCATGCGCATTAGCTCAAGAAACCTGTCGATTTTGTTTGATACGAACGTTTAGAAACAAAACTTATGAGACAGTAGTTGTTTAATTTTATTGGTGGTCCCAAATTTGTAATGTAATCGTAAGCTTGGCAAACAGTTTTGAAGAATTTGGTGTTTCTCCATTCAGACAAAATGTCTGAGCATACTGCCCGAGAGGCGGTTGAAAAGATGGCCACTGAGTGAAATGACTTGCATTAAAGGGACTTTGATTGTACTGAATGTAAACTTGCTTAAACATGCATGATCTATTTAAAGGTGATATTGAATAAAAATTTCACTTTTGTAAAAAAATTTTTGTATTTTTGTACATTTGTTTCTGTTGTGTCTGCTTGCTCAGACAAATAGAAAAGAAAACATGGAGCCAGTTTTTTATGAACTGAGTTTAAATATGTCATTGATCGATGTGTTTGAGTTTTGTATATTTTGGTTTTGATATAACAAGCTAGTTCTTTAATGGTGCAAACTATGGAGTCCAGAAGTAGCAACAGCAAAATGGCTTCATTTTATACATGAAGGGAATGTCCCAAAATGAGTAGGCAAAAACACTTGTGTGTGCAAAACTTTTCTCACCGGACTGATTTTCAAACCTCTGCCAATAAAGCTGGACTCACATCAAAGTGAAGTTTATTTATAAACTAATTTCGATGGGATAAGGTGCTTATGATAGCTTGCAGCCGGTCCCGCATTATTCAATTTATAATTCACCAATCAGACGATTCCTAAGCCACTATAAATAGCCCAAGTTCCATATAACAGCCATCTTCGTTTTGAAGAATCCCCCCTACTACCCCTCCTCCTCCTCCTTTCCTAGATGAGTAGCACGGTGGCCCAGTGGTTAGTACTGTTGCCTCACAGCAAGAACGTCACTGGCTCTAGTCCTTACCAAGCCAGCCGACGTTTCTGTGCAGAGTTTACACGTTCTCCCCGTGCTCATGTGGGTTTCCCCCGGGTTCCCCGGTTTCCTCCCACCGTCCAAAAACATGCAACTTAAGTTAATAGACTAATCCAAATCGGCACCATAGACATGCTCCTAGTAAGTAGTTATATCTTAAGAGCAATCACTATCTGTTCATTAGCTACTACAGCAAGGGAGTTCTCGAGATCTACCTGAGCTCAAACTCCCCTCTCGCCTTGCAAACGGGATGCAGCCCTGGGCTCGAGGATCTTATGAGCTCAGGACTCTCTCCTGGGGCAAGCTTTATAATCAACCATCAGCTATGTGAACTCTTGAATGTGCATTTATTCATTCATTCATTTAATTTCC
Source organism: Danio kyathit (assembly GCA_903798195.1). Lineage (NCBI taxonomy): Eukaryota > Metazoa > Chordata > Actinopteri > Cypriniformes > Danionidae > Danio > Danio kyathit. The sequence goes on from LR812535.1 coordinate 36,614,692, forward strand.
TTTTGGCTTACTCCCTTTATTAATCTGGGGTCGCCACAGTGAAATGAACCGCCAACTTATCCAGCATATGTTTTACGCAGCGGATGCCCTTCCAGTCTCAACCCATCACTGGGAAACCCTCACACACTCTCATTCACACACATACACTACGGACAATTTTAGCTTACCCAATTCACCTGTCCCGCATGTCTTTAGACTTGTGGGGGAAACCGGAGCACCCGGAAGAAAACCCACGCGAACACGGGGAGAACATGCAAATTCCACATAGAAATGCCGACTGACCCAGCCGAGGCTCGAACCAGCAACCTTCTTGCTGTGAGGCGACAGCACTACCTACTGCGCCACTGCGTCACCAAATTTGCATTTAAAGAATGTTATTGTACCTACAATATAATTCTTGTTCATTTGTTGTAATTATTGTTAGCAAAAATGCTAATTTGCTAACATGCTCATTATCATAAAAAGAGATGTGCACCAAAACAGGTCGCAGTGAACTGAGCTGTTTCTGATAGGGTAAAAAGTGTTAAGAATACGATTAAGAAATCTTAGTTAAGTTACAGACTTTTTATCAACACTCTAAAAAAATCATAATACTTCTAACCTCAGGTTGAGAGCTGTATTCCAACCACAAAAGTATGTGTTATGCTGTTTAAGAATGATTGTAGGAACCATAGATCATATCGATCATCAACACTGAATCATTAAACTGAAATGCTCAAAATTATAGAAATTGCAACAATAGTTGGTTAACGATGCTGTTTTGAAAATGAATCATACCATCTTAGAGGTTCACTCTGGTCAAAGCAGGTCTTTCCAGAGGGCTAGAGCACCAAAACTATTTGAGTACTTTAATATTGGCATTAGTAATTTAGGAAAAAGCCACTACAAGTCTCTTCATGCATTCTTTTTTTAGTTGCAATCCATTTTTACACAAACCACTGACCTTATTCCTTAAACATGTTGAATTTTAATGTGTTCTGGTTCATTTTCCTTATAGCGGTGTCCAGTCTTGATGAGGAGAGCAAATGGTCGGTGCACTACACAGCCCCCTGGCACCAACAAGAGAATGTCTTCCTGCCAGGGTCCAGACCAGCCTGCGTTGAGGATCTTCACCGTCAGGCCAAAGTCAACCTGAAAACAGTTCTCAGAGGTCAGAAACAAAATACAAAACAGAAATAGATTTCAAGTAATAAAAAAAAAAAAACACAGTTATAACAATATTCTGATCAGGGCAATAAACTGACTAGAAATGTCTTTACAAATCACATATGAGATTCAGCATAACTGTTTTAATCAGCAAATTCAAATTACCTTGTAAAAGATTTTTTTCAGTTTCATTGAAAAAAATTTTTTTCATTGCTCATAATGAAGATTACATTACCACTGTGCAGAAAGTAAAAAAAAAAGATGAATGGGAATAAAAAGTAATATTAAGGGAATGTTAAGTGTCTTCTATAAAATAACAAAAATCTGTATGGGAGCTTTCTGTTAATATCCCTAATGTTCTTTATATCGTAGTGACCAAAAAATAACCAAAAAAGGAAAAACTTCATGTTTGTAACATTCTCATGTGGCCATAAAATAATATGGAAAGCACCCCTAAAGTCATATTGGGAATGTTATTCTATGACCAACAGAAGACCATATAGGAACATTCTGTTGAAGTCCCAAATGTCCCTTATGTCCCCTTTGTAAAGTTCTCATGTGACCATAAAATAACCAAAACTGAATGTCCCCCAAAATTCATATCTAGAATGGTATTATATTACCAAACGGAGGACCATGTGTTAATTCTGTTAATGTCCCAAATGTCTTCTTTGTAACGCTCTCATGTGGTCTTTAAATTACCCATATTAAATTTCCCTCTTAAGTCATATTGGGAATGTTATTATTTAAAAAACAGAACACCATGTGGGAACATTATATTAGCATCCTAATTGTGCTGTTTGTAACATTCTTATGACCATAAAATAGCCAAAATTCATGTAATGAGCATTAAACAGCAGTACTTTTATAACAAAAAAGGTGCATGTTTCGTAAATGACCCTTTTCACAAGAAGGTAATGATGTGTTTCCACCAACAGTCATCAGCATCTTAAATCCTCGAATAAATGAAATATTTTGACGTTTACAAAGTTAAACTTCGTATTATGTCATCTTTCCGTCAAATTAGCAAACTAGTTAACACTAATGGGTGGTGTTTCTAATGCAGCGTATATGGACAGGACAGTAAATTTGATATTGTTCTCTCTTCTGGCTTCACACAATTTATTTCCCCTTTTTTGAAAGCTGTAAAAGCACTTTAGTGGAGTTTTGTTATTTGTACCCATCTATGACGACTTCTGCTGCTAAGTAACCCAGAAAAGTCTACACTGCATTTTTAAATCTTCTAAAATGAGAGTCTGAATGTTTCTGGAGGAATCAATTTAAAGAAGGTATTTTTTTAATAAGGGAGTATTTTTAAAGGGAGTATTTTTAAAGCCAACTGTAAATACATTAGTTTAACTTATCACATAGAAAACATCACATAACAGAAGTAGGTTGTGAACGATCGTTTATAGGTTTCAGAGCATCTGAATCTTCCTGATGGTGCTTTTCTTTTGGTTTAGATTTCTGTCTGTCAATAAACTCCCCATAGGGACTATTCAAAAACACCATTGAACAGCTCCTATAAAGCCTAATGGCATATGTCCTTATCATTTGACCTTCTGCTACACTATGGCATTACATCCAATGCCAGAGAATAGCATCACTTCCCTTTGTCTCTGGAAACCAGATGCATTTTACTTTCATGGCTCTTCTTAAATTCTTTCATTTGACCTTGCTCTTGCCTAAATAATTAGTCCTCTGAGGTGTTCTGGAATGCTAATGTACTGGTATGTGTGTGTAAGCAGTCTTGGCCCCAGCGGATGCAGCAGGTGGCACACCAAATGTCTGTTTTGCCCTTTTCCCAGAGAGCTTTGGCAGGGTCACTGTTGTTGTCTGTCTGTTTGTTTTAATTGTGAATTAAATATATTTTTGCAGTAAATATAATTTGCATTCACAGACCACCCACCTCAGAGCTTTTGAATGTTTTTTCTTCTCAGTCCCTGAATCACATTGTGATAATTAAAAGTCAAATCAGCCACTGCAGATGTAGAGTTATATCTCTGTATCAAAGTTATAGGTTTTGGCAGCTGATTGATAACTATGCAACTATTAGGTTAAATCAGGTGCTTTGCTACAGTTTTTCATACAACAGAAAACCAAATATTAGTTTGAAATAGTCTTAGATGGCAGAGAAAGTTAAAAACATAAAGCACTTAAAGGCAGTAAACAGAGTTTTGGTGCATTTTATCTGCATTAAAATGAGAAGTTAGAGACAATAGTAAAAGCACAAGTGCTTACAATTATAGGATTAATACAACATCCTTCACACTTGCTCTCACTCTCTGTCCTTCACTCTTTGAGCTACTAGCATATTAACCTGTGCTAGCCTCTGCTTGCTAATCACTGCTCAAAATGCACAGCTAATTATAGTTGTTGACTCCAATGGGGCTTAACTGAATAGCACTCTGTGAAGTAATATTATAAGCTTACTAAAACATAATCTGCTTCCGGCAAAATTCAGAATAAGAAATACAAAGAGTATTCATGGGTTTAGTAATGATTCACTGGGCTAAATGTGCCTTTTGCTTATTTCCATTTGTGTAGGATTTATAATATTATACATACACTACCTGACAAAAGTCTTGTCATCGATTGTAGTTGTAGGAGCAACTAATAATAACTTGACTTCTAGTTGATCATTTGGAAAAGTGTCAGAAGGTTATTTTTTTGCATGAATCATCTGTTGAACTGCATCCCAAATCCCAATGAATCATCACAAATACGAAGACCTATTAGAACCAGCATGAACCCAAGATTCTCACAGAAATCAGTCAAGTTTGGTAAAGAAAAAATCATGGTTTGGAGTTAAATTCTGTATAGGGGTGTGCGAGAGATCTGCAAAATGGATGGCAACATTAGTAGCTTGAGGTATCAAGACATTTGCTCTGCCCATTACATAACAAACCACAGGAGAGGGCAAATTCTTCAGCAGGATAGCGCTCCTTTTCATACTTCAGCTAATTCATGGAAGCAAAGAAGGTCAAGGTGCTCCGGGATTGGCCAGCCCAGTCAACAGACATGAACATTATTGAGCATATCTGGGGTAAGATGAAGGAGAAGGCATAGAAGATGAATGTAAATATCTTGATGAACTCTGGGAGTCCTGCAAGAACACTTTCTTTGCCATTCCAGATGACTGTATTAATACGCTATTTGAGTCATTGCAGAGATGTCTTCTAAGCTCATGGGAGTCATACACAATATTATTTTTTTTTCTCCACTGCACCATGACTTTATATTCTATGCTGTACATTATTTCTGTTAAGTGACAAGACTTTTGTCTAAGCAAAGGCAGACCTTACTGTCCTAATTAAATAATTAAAATTCAAGGCATGATCATATTTTATTTTGGTAAAATAAGCATAATCTAAAGGCCTTTGCCTTTCATATAAGCCACTTCTGAAACCAATGATCAACTAGAAGTCAAGTTATTATTTGTTGTTCCTAAAACTTAGACTTTTGTTAGCTAGTGTATAATATAGTTACTATTAATTAGTTAATGTTATTAGTAACTAATGAAGCTATGATAAATAATAACCTTAAGTTTTTCAAATTTGATTGTAATGCAATAATGTGCACCTGTTGTAAAGCTGCTTTAAAACAATAATTATTGTAAATAGAGCTATACAAGTAAACTTAAATACACATAATTCCTACTTGCATTATATGTGTTTGCAGGCTTGCTAACATTGCAGGTTTATGTCACTGAACTAAAATCACCTGGTCAGTCCCACAATCAGTACAATACTGTATACAGTTCATATTAAATTACTTTCCTCTATACATTATTATCTCATGTCGTCTCATGCCTTCTAATCTTGTTTATGTTTGCAAGATATTTATATTCAATTCATAATTATTTACAGCATGCAGTAACTGAAAAAATTTAGTACTAAAGCTTGGATTTACAGATTATGAGACAGTAACAAGCTGAGATATTGTGCAGTTTGTACATACAGCACACAACACCTGCGAAGGTGTCTTGTCTTTTCATGAGCTGCTGCAGTAAGGTTTAGGCGATTACACTGAGCTCTGCAAAATAGACAGAGGACACATGCAGAAAGGGAAAGAGAGAGAGAGAGAGAGAGAGAGAGAGAGAGAGAGAGAGAGAGAGAGAGAGAGAGAGAGAGAGAGAGAGAGAGAGAGAGAGAGAGAGTAGCTCATAGTGTTTCTCAGCGGGCACTCATTATGAAAGTGCCAGAGGAGGTGATCAGCAGAAATAAATGGATATGTCAGTAGCATTAGGTGGAGGTGGAGACCCCCTACTCTGCAGGCCATTCATAACCCAACAGTCAGATCTGACATATTTAGGTTAAACTCTTAGTCCTACTTTATTTGACTGGAGGTCTTACTTATAGATGTGTAAGTGAATCTGATTGCCTATCTATCTATTCATCTTTTTGTCAACCTTTCTAAAAACAGAAATGTCTTTCCATTATCATGTTAGTATTTACAACAGATCTGGGCATTTTACTGCCCCGGGGCAGCTGGACATCTTTGATCAGCCCACGTGAAGTATTTGGTTTATTTAAAATCAACCATAAATAGTGCCGGTCTAATATAGCACAGGTCTAATATAGTCACTGAAAGGACCCATTCACATACAATATCTTGCCTTTTGTGCGCTCAAATTTCCTATTTCAAATGGAGACATGTTGCTTGTGAGCACAACCAAGACACAATGTGCATGTGGTATGTCACGTTCCTGTTGTCCATGTAAAGTGAATTGAAAACATCTCAACTTTTCAGAATCCTGTGACAAGAATCAATTACACAGCTTCACACTTTGTGTGTAATATACACAGTAACAATGGTAGACTAATAACCTCAGACAAACAGTTTAACAAATCCAGATACTGATCCTCTCTCAGTGATGCTCATTTGTGTGCTGTACTTCTTTGCTTATCCACCTCAGATGTTTAACCTGACTTCTGTACATTTGTTCAAGCCCAACATAGGCTAGATTTCTCTCAGTGAACATAAAAGAATAAGTAAATTAGTAATAATGAAGGTGAAACAATCAAACAACCATGTGGCATTTATTGCTTTATAGTTGAGTTGATATTGTGATACTGCTCTTTAAAATACATGCATTTATTTTGTAAATTTGATCATTTTTGTGACTTGTTTTTTATAAATGTTTACTAAATAGTGATATAATTGTGCAATGTTTCACATACTGTTTATGTTTTTTTGGAAAACATATTTTGGGCAAAGGCGACGCAGTGGCGCAGTAGGTAGTTATGTCGCCTCACAGCAAGAAGGTCGCTGGTTCGAGCCTTTGCTGGGTCAGTTGGCATTTCTGTGTGGAGTTTGCATGTTCTCCCTGCGTTTACGTGGGTTTTCTCCGGGTGCTCCGATTTCCCCTACAGTCCAAAGACATGTGGTACAGGTGAATTGGGTAAGCTAAATTTTCTGTAGTGTATGTGTGTGAATGAGTGTGTATGGATGTTTCCCAGAGATGGGTTGCTGCTGGAAGGGCATCCACTGCGTAAAACGTGCTGGATAAGCTGGCGGTTCATTCCGCTGTGGCGACCCCAGATTAATAAAGGGACTAAGCTGAAAAGAAAATGAATGAATGAATTTTGGGCAGAACTGTATTAACTGTATTGGCCTGGCCAATACTGCCTCGTTTTCTAATGTGTCCCCTTGGGAAAATTCTTGAAAAATTAAAAGAGAGAACAGTTGTCATGTTTGTTATTTAGTCTGAGTTTTCAACCACACAGTATTTATTCAGTTTCTAAAAAAAAAAGTCAAATAAGCACAGATGTACTGGGATATACGTTTTGATATAAACACTGATGTCTACTGTAGCAAGCAAAAAATGACCTTCTGAAAGAAACTTAATGCTTCAAATGAAGATTTTATCTATGCAGTTGATTTTATCAATGCAGTTGATTTTATCAATGCAGTGAATGTGGTTGTACTCATGATAGGTATTATTTGGTAGTTAGGTCATTTATTTCCCTAATTTGGCAACCATTAAACATTGCCTGCAGAACGGTTTGAATTTCTGTTTAGTAAAATAAACATTAGTGTTTCATTAGTGACACTAAACTCTAAACTCTACAGTAGTGCGTATAAGTTATAAGTGTGTCATTTGTTATGAAACTATTGAATTATCGAATTCTAACCAGTTTAAAACAAAACGTTCAAATTAATTAAAAACAATTTTTACACAGACAGTAACACCTAAAATGTAGTTAGAATTGTCAGTAAATTGCATATTGTTCAGATTTGCAGAATTGTGAAAAGAAATCATTATTCTCACTGTATTGCAGCTTTGTTAATTAATTTATACAGCATAAGCCTGCTGTCTGTCAGTCTGTTATTGTCCTCTCTCTGCACTGAGGGCAAAAGGACACTGTGCCTCCGCAGTGGTACAGTAATAATGCTGAGTGGGATGTAAGTCATCAGTATGTGTAACTTAAATCTGTTCTTTGCAGGGTGCTTATTCTATGCTTGGCTGTAGTAGTCAGCTCTTTTTTCTATCCAAATAAAAACAATATGTACTGCAATTTTCTTCTTTTTTTTCCTAAATATTTTATACAGTATATATATATATATAGAAAATACACAATAATGTTGTCCTGTTCTATAATTTAAGATATATATATATATGTGTGTGTGTTTATATATTATATAAACATGTATAATAAATGTGTATATATATTGTGTGTATATATATATACACAGTTGAAGTAATAATTATTAGCCCCCTGAATTATTAGACCCCGTTTATTTTTTAACCCTCGTTTAACGGAGAGAAGATTTTTTCAACACATTTCTAATCATAACAATTTTAATAACTCATTTCTAATTACTGATTTATTTTATCTTTGCCATGAAGACAGTAAATTATATTTTATTAGATATTTTTCAAGACACTTCTATGCAGCTTAAAGTGACATTTAAAGGCTTATTAACAAGGTTAATTAGGTTAACTAGGCAGGTTAGGGTAATTAGGCAAGTTATTGTATAACGATGGTTTGTTCTGTATACTATTGAAAAATATATATAGCTTAAAGGAGCTAAGAATTTTGACCTTAAAATGGTTTCTAAAAAATTTAAAACAGCTTTTATTCTAGCCAAAATAAAACAAATACTTTCTGGACTTTCTCCAGAAGAACAAATATTATCAGACATACTGTTAAAATATCCTTGTTCTGTTGAACATCATTTGGGAAATATTTAAAAAAGAAAAAAAATCAAAGGGGGGCTAATAATTCTGACTTTAACTATATATGTATATATATATATATATATATATATATATATATATATATATATATATATATATATATATATATATATATATATATATATATATGTTACATATATATATGTTATATATATATATGTATACGTTCTTAAATTATAGAACAGGACAATATTTATAGCCTGAATCCATGTGTAAACACTTTCTATAGATTTGTGTGATCTGCATTAACTCATTAACCCTGCAATCTGTTTATAATTATATGGTTATTCTTGCCTTTCTAGAGTGCGACAAGCTCAGGAAAGATGGCTTTCGCAGTTCTCAGTACTACTCGCAAAGCCCAGCATTCTCTGCAACCAGCCTTTGTGAAAGTGTACATCTGGATGAAGAGAAGACAGAGAAGAAAAAGAAGGTTAGTACACAACATAATTATTTTCTCTAAATTCAAATGCATGCAGTTGCTAGAAAATAAAACTAGTTTTGCTTGTCTGGGCAATATGTAATGCAGTCTTTAAACAATGTCCTAATATTATATATTAAAAGGTGATTTTTAATTAAGTAGTACATGTTGTGTAAGAAAAATGTAAGATATGTAAGAAAATGTTCTTTTTAAGGCTATTATAAATATTATTATTATATAATGCTTATATTGAATAAAACAGACTCTAAATACTTGAACACAACAGAACAGATGGGTCTGTTGTTTTGCATCGCCCCCTAGTGGATGTATGTATGCTAGCGGTGTAGTTTAGTTTCCACTTCAATAAAGGAGTCAATAAAGTAGAAAATATTTGTTCCACATTCTGTCATCCCAAAGAAAGGTAATTTCTCACTTCACTTTTGTTCCTTTATTTTATTTTTCTTTCCTCTCATCAAGCGGTTTAAAGTCCTAGACTGCCTATCACAGTCTTGCCTCTCTCTCTGCTGTCATTTGAGATCTTGGAAAACAAAGGTACCACTCTTGCTGACGTTGCTAGTCAGTGGTAGCACTGTGCTGTGTTAAGGGTGGCTTCAGATCCTAACAAATCCTTATAGCATCGTCACGCAAAACCTACTAGTGCTAGTCACCTGCCTTGAGCGTGTTTTCCCCTCTACAGTTTAGAGACAATGAGTACGGTAGATTACACAAATTAAACATAATTATTGCATAATTAGATTGTGTATTTCCCTCAAGCAATCTTGCACAATTTTATAAAAGCTGTTTATGCATAGCAGAACAAAAGATTCTGCCTAATTTGTCTTTTTGCTAAATAAATATAATTTAAAAAGACGCATTATGGTTGAATACACCGCCTGTAACACTGATCTCAAATTAGCATGAATAATTTAGAAAGCAGCTCTCCTCCATTCAGGGCTCCCCTGAGCTTATTGCTTAGAGTAATATGTTACTAGAGGGAAATGCACTTCAAGAACACTTTTACTCTGCTCTTTTAGGAAAGCACTTAATTGAATTAACAGTAGAAATGACCAAGTATCAGACAATACCTGTTACTGGACATTGGCTAGGCTATTATTCACCGAAACCTGGCCTCACTAAATCCGTATGTCTTTGTTGTGTTCAGGCTTCCGATTCACCTAATGAAGAGGATAAACTTGTGTACTCAATGCCGCCACAAACCCCTCTGCTGGAGCATGGCTCTGACATGGACATCCAGAGAAGCTGGACCAGCTGTCTACCTTTGCCCACTCCCGAGGAGAAGATGAGACTGCAGGCCCAATCGGTGGCCACTGATGTAATTCCCATCAACATTACAGGTACCTCCATTGTTTATGCTTGAATTATCTTTTTGTAATCAGTGTAACATTTTAAGAGCAGTTGCTTCAACTACTTAGATGTTCATTTTTTTCAGTAATTACTTTGTAAGAGGTCAAATGTTGTTTTAAGCTTTAGATAGTGGGTTCTGTATGTGCCAATATTAAAACTCTCATCACCAATAATGCAATAATTATTTTCATGTTATAACAGGCGCAATGGCCAGTTTGAATCATGCTTGGGGAGGGTTGATCAATAATGAAGGTGTAACATTGTTACACAACAGAGATATGAGGTTTATGGATTAAGTAAAATGAAGGCCAGTTAGTTTGAGCTGTGCTAGTTAACTTAAGTCCCCGCATATTAAGAGACACACTGTCCAGTGCTGGACCGAATCAACCAAAATAATTTGAATCCCACTTGGAGCTGGTTGATTTGTACCAGAGGAGTTGCATCAGTATAAGGCATGCTATTAATGGGTACTTTTTCTATGTTTTTATATCATTAGGTGAGAACTTTGACCGCCAGGCCAGCTTTCGCCGCTCTATGGCAAACACTGATACTATAATACGACGACCTAAAAGAGTTCAAAGAAGAAAGACAATAACAGGAGTACCTGACAACATCCAGACTGAACTAGGTATTATATTATTCATTGTTCCTTACTATGCGTGTCACCCTTCTTAACTAAATGAAAGTAGCACTCTAGAAATCACTTGAAAATGAAATGAAAAATGTATGAAAAATACTTAAAAATAAATAAATAAATAAATAAATAAAACAGGCAAAAAGTATCAAATCACAAATCTAAAATCAGTTCAGTCATGAACCAAAAATATTCCTAAATCAGTCCAATAATAACACAAGAGTTGTTACAATTTGTTGGACAATTTGTTTGGTAGAAATGCTTTTATCAAACTGGCTGACAGCTATTCGAGCAGTTTTGCAGTTTGGCCAGTGCCACTGGTTGACAAGTGTAGTACTATATTTATGTCACTAGGTGTCCATAGAAGCCATGATGAATACCATATGAACAAAACTCTCATTTAAATTACTGAATGATCCCTAAAATAAACTGGTATATGGTTCATTTATTTTGATTTATTGTTATTGTTCTCATTATTATAAAAATCTACCATAGATTGTATTTATCTTATCTACTTTTTAAAATTACAATATTTTTTTATATGTATACAACTGATATACAAGTTATACCTATTTTCTTACAGCAAACAAAGAACAAGCTGACTCCAGAATACATTCGAGTATGGCAGATCCGTACTCCACCCTCAGTCGAGTGGGAAGTGTAAACTCCACCCTGAAACGCTCAGACACCCGTGATTCCTGTTGTCAAACAGAAGAGGTGAAGATTGTTCCTCCCTCAGTACGCAGAATCAGAGCCCAAAGAGGCCATGGAATTGCAGTCCAAATGGCCAGTGTCTCCTCCTCAAGCAGCATTTCCACCATAAGTGACTGTAATGGCATTAGCTACACACAGCTTAATGACAGTGATCAGAGCTTTCAAAGTTTACCACGAAAAGGTTCTCGCATCTCGCAACAACACGGTGAAACAAAGTACAATACCTCCCCCTACAGGGCGAATTCTGGTTCTACAAGCCCCTTGTCCTACCATTTTAACATGCAGCATGACTCTTCATCATCGCTGCATATGATGTCTGACTCTAGAAGCAGTATTTTGAACAGCCCCAAGCTTACTGTAAATCTAAATTACGAAGGCTCTGATAAAAATAATACCTCAAGCTTGTTCAGTCTCAGTGGTGCTCTACAGAATTCCATTCCTTATGGACACAAAAGGACAGAGGACAACCAAATGCAATCACCTCATTCCTCAGTCCAGTTGCTCAATTCTGAGGATGTCTCATTGTCAGGTGTCTCCTCGTGTTATGAATCCACAGCGTCCCTCTGTACAGGTATTCATACAGAGACTGAGTCCCAGTGCAGCACACTTGATGGCAGAAACTGCAGCAGTCCTAACTTTGTCCGCAGGGATTCCAACTTCTCAGAGAGCAGCAACCAAAGCTGCAGCACACTAACTACTGACCAATGGACGTATGAAGTTTCTCCAAAAGACAATGTCACTTCAAGTTGCTCCTCACCTGTCAGCCATATATACAACACAGAGGAACGTTCTCCCAGCAAGACGGATACAAGCTCATTGTTCTCTGTTGACAATGAAGGCTACTACACCTCCATGCGCCTAGACTCTGGTTTGAAGTCACACAGTCACGGCTGCATCAATAAAGCAGGAGAACCAAGGCACAGTTTGTATGAGTGCAAAGACCACCACAGTCACAGTGATACTGCAAGTCTGCATAGCAACCGCTCCCTGACTCGTAGCATCTCCCTGCGAAAAGCTAGGAAGCCCCCACTCCCTCCAGAAAGAACTGACTCCTTAAGGCGTAAACCCCAGAGGAAGAGTCGCCACAGTGGTTCAGTACTCAATGAGCAGTTAATCTCTAGTCTCCAGCAGTCCTTACAACTTAACCTGAATACTCAAACTACATCTTGCTCTGAACAGTCACCCTGTGGTAGGTTTGAAGACCCTTGGGTGCTCAGACCGAGAAGTCAAAGTACCGTAAGTGCAGCTAGCAGTGGGGTATCTGCACCAGCTGCTGTATGTCCAGTCACACCAACACACAGTGACAGCAGCAGTCAGCGCTCAGACTATGCAGAGTCATGGGACTTCTACATGGATTACTCATGTCCACGGTCTGACCAGAGTCTTTCCTCGCAAATCACAAGGTCCACAAGTGCTGAGGAGAATCAGGGAGTCATAAGTAATGCATCTTACAACACTGAATTCCCATCGTCCCCCTTCAGCAGTAGTCAGTCAAAATTAATCTCGTCTCCTGACAAAGTTCATCGCCTAACGTCACCATCAAGTGGCTACTCCAGTCAGTCAAACACTCCAACTGCAGGCACTCCAGTTACTTCACTAATAAGAGCAAAGTCTCCAGCAGGGAGACCGAAACCAAAAGTGCCAGAAAGAAAGTCCTCCCTACGATCTTCTATATCATCCTCTTCTACGTCCCTGTCCTCAAACACCTCAGATTCCATCAGGAACATTCCACCACCTCCACCTTTACCTGACATGACAACTGCATTATGTGGGTCGCCCAGTTCTGCTTCTTGCTCTCCAACAGCAGCTAAAATAGACCCAGTACTCTCTTTTACCCCTCTACATGATGTATCATCTGCCTTGGAAGATGGGAAGAATTCAAGTTCAGAGACATCTGCAACACCTGAGGAATGTGATAGTCCTGATTTCCCCCCTCCCCATTCAAAGGTTTTTGAATCACTGTCAGGCAATGTAGATCCCAACAGTCCTCCACCTCCTCCACTTCTGCTTTCCAAAACTTCACTGTGCATTTCATCTCTTCTTCCCCCTCCTCCTCCACCTCCTCCACTATTACTTGAGACAAGTCTTCAATCCGCCGCCATTTTGAAGACAGAGAGTTGTCGTACAACTACCACAGCTGTGGAATGTGAAAAACAAATACACACCAGTCACATTGGAGAGCAAGAGAAGACTCAGAGACCAATAATCACTGCCCAGGCCCTTCAGATGGTGCAGTTACGACCTGTTAAGCTCAAGCAAATAGAAACTATTTTTACATCTGTCAGTTTTGATCATTCTGATCACCAAGCACAAAACCATTCTGATACAAACTCAGGGAAGTCCCTGGGAAGTGAGAATACAGGGCAAACAGTGACTGTAAATTGTGCTACTCAGTCAGAAAATAATATGGAAACATCTGAAAGTAGATCTTCTGTAAACAAATGTCTAGAAGATCTACCTGATGTAACAAATAGTACTCTACCCTCTGACCCAGATGAACATGTCAAAAAAACTGAGCAAGATATTCCAGTGCACCTTTCTTCCAAGTCCACAAATTCCTTAGCTTCTCCTAAGAGTTCTCCAATGAAACAGAAGCCTCCTATATCACCTAAAAAGCCCAATCTTTCCCTTATTATACCACCCATAATGCACTTACCATTTTCCAATGGACTCAAGCTTCAGCAGGTTTATGAAGCACAAGAGACACTAGAGTCAGAGCAAGTGAATGGTGCATCCTCGACAAACACAATTAATTTGCAAGCAATACCTTTAGACCTTGAGGTAGAGGAAGAGAGTGACTCAGACTTATCAACCCCTGTGGTCAAAAGCAGACTATCTTTCTGTAGTGAGTTATCATCAAGCAGTTTCCAAGACCTGCAACTTTCTGATTTCATTCTTAATGAGCATGACCTCGGCCTGAGTGATAAAGATTTTGGGCTCTGTGATGATAAAAGCACATCAGATGATGGTTCAAGCAGCAGCTCAGGATCCATCAGCTTTAAAGAGGATGAACATGAGGGAAACGGTAAGGGCTTTCTTTATTACTTCATTCGAGCATGCCAAAAGAGCATGCATTAGGATTTCTTTTTCAGCTTTACACCCATCTGTATAGAACCAGAGCTGTTTATTGCATGAATGACTAGATATTATTATTTCATTAGGTTATAAATCAGAAGGTTCTCTGTAGATTATTGGCAAGCCTGAGGGATTGTTTTCATACTTTCCTCTTCTGAGAAGTTAAATTGCTTTGATATAGCTATATTAACACCCCCATCAACCTCCCATGATTCCACCTTGTGAGTCAAGGCATAGTGGATGCTCTTCATTACCACCCACACAGTTCCTGTCTTACTGTATATGCTACAGAAATGAGTACAACTCTGTGATTCTTTTTATCTGTTACATAACTAGCTACCCTTGAATCAGCTAAGAAAGTTGAATGAGAGCCCTTGAGTGTGTGATGGTTAGAGGGTTTAGATTGTAATATTCTCAAGCCTCTGCAGTGCTCACCAAAGTGCAGCTATTGCACAACAGCAGGACTACTAAAGGAGTGTGAATAATTTAAAGAGCTGAAAATGTCTCTTGCAGCATGGGTTTTATGTCTTTCTGATTTTCAGTCAGTGTAGGCTCAGTCTCCATTGTCTCTTCTCATTTTGAGAGGTAAGCTGAGTGTTTGTTTGTTTGTGTGTGGGCTGTAGGTGCTGTGTTTGACTCAATCACTGAAAGCACATCTGACATTAATGCTAGCGGAGAAGCTGTGGAGGAGATGGTGACGCCTGTTCGCCCTCGTACTACAGAGGACCTCTTTGCTGCCATTCATAGGTAATGTGATTTTTTATTATTATTATTTACCTATTAAGCGAGCAAGAACTTTGCAAGTAAAAAAGTTATTTGAAAAAAAAATAGTATAAACACTTGCTAGCTTACTTGAACATAGGACATTACAATGGACAATTTAACTTATGTAAATAAAAATGTATTCATTAATACATGTTATAGAAAATATTTGTTTAATTAACACTATTCAATGTGTTTCCTGTGCTAACATGGAAAGTATTATTGCATTAGTTTTTTTCCCATATTGTAAATTTATTTGTTATCAAACTAATTTTAATTTAAGCCAGAGTATCACTTAATAAAATTAAAATGTTATCATGTTTAAATGTTATTCATACAGAAAAAATATTTAAAATAATAATGATTATTAATTTTAAAAGTATACATGCATGTACATTAGGAACAATTATTATATTTTATTCTTACTTGAATGCGTTTGGGGAGTTTGTGAACTGCTACATCAGTTGAACCGATTTGTGATCTGAATGGGGAACAATCTTGATGATAACAGATCAGACTATCATGCTATTAATTTTCTCATAAGAATACATTTTTATTATAATTACAAAATTAATGCAAATTAATGTAAAATCATTTACTATTTATCCTGGTGTTTTAGATGATCACACTGCATATTATGCCAAGGTCTATGACAAGCAGTGATATTTTGCTCTTTCCATTTAAATGTTATTGGAGATGTCTTGAGCTTATGCATTTGTGTTGAATCATTTGTCTAAACCTGTCATCTGGAGCAGTCTACGTAGACAGAACATGAACATCCAATTACAGGTGTGGACTGTACTGGCAAGTAACTAAGTCCTAGGCTTGTGTTGTCTTCCTGTAGTTTGACAAGGTTCAGAACATACCAGTAAAAGTAGCTTCCTTAAAAGTGAATTATCCTCATTATTGCCCTCTCCAATCCCCAAGCTCTGCTTCATTGTGTTTGTATTGTGGTGTCACATAGTTTAAAAGTTAAATGTGTATTTAAACCAACTTGAAAGTTAGCAAACACAGAGCTTAGAGGATTATTCTAGTAGTTTCAAGAAAGAACTAATAAGCACATGACGGTGTGTTATTCTTAGAGGTTTTGTCATCATTAATTTGTGTGAATCAAAGTTTAATGCCAAGGAAGAGCAGACCTCCAAGTGCTCCTATTAAACAGCCTAAAGGGAACATGATGGCCTGATTTTAAGGAAAGACACAGGCAAACGTGGAATTATATAAATGCAAATGTGGCGTTATGTTCTAAGGGTATATAACTTTATTATATAAAACTCTATAACATTATAATAAAAGCAGTAAGAAAGTAGTGCCTGTCTCTTTAAACCTTGAAATGTTTAACTTCTATAATCAACAATGCAATAACAATTTTTTAAACAGGTTTGCCTTATACCTACTGTATCTTTGGTAAGACAACCATTAGTTCCACCTCTAAAATCCTGGCAGTGTTGCCTGTTCGAACCCACATTAAACCCAATGCAACCTATTTTGTAGTGGAAAAAGTTTTAAAACATGCCGTCTACACCAAGTCTGAAATCAGAATCATAAACATCTATAGACATACATTTTTATTATGAAGAATAACCTCTGAATAACCTCACAATCGTACAAAAAATGACAGTCTCACTCTTACAGATTTATATTAAATGCAAAATATGGAAATGTTCCACTCAAATCATCAATAACATTGATGTCAAGACATGCAGTAACCATGCCAAAAGCTTACCTGACAACATGTCCTGCTGTCTTTTAATCCCCAGGTCAAAAAGGAAGGTCCTGGGCCGTGGCGATTCTGAAGAGGAACGTGGCCGTAACCTCCTTTCTTCCCCACCTGTCACTCCAACTGGCTCCTGCCCCAGCTTGCCACGTCAGACCAGCTCCATCCATCGCAACCTACGCCGCTCCACCACAAGCAATGACAGTTTTAAAGCTTTGCTACTCAAGAAGGGTAGCCGCTCAGAGTCCAGCTTCCGCATGTCAGCCGCTGAGATTCTCAAATGCACAGACCCCCGTTTCCAAAGGGCTAATTCAGAGAATGAACTAGGTGACGGAATGTCCTCTCCGACAAGCAGCAGGAGAGCACATGAAGAGTGGGCACGGACGGAGGGAGCCTTGCCTCGCTTTACCACTGGACAAACAACCCCAAAATATGGGCGCTCGCGCACACCACCTTCCGCAGCCAGCAGCCGGTACAACAGCCGCAGCCGGATTATCAGTAGGCCAATGACTGCCATCTGTGAACGAGATGGAGAGGTGGCTGAATCCACAGACTGCTACATTAGTAGCGAGAATCATTTTGTCTTGGCTTTATCCTCCAGCAGCATGGTCTGCGCTCAAGGCAGCACTTAGAGCTCTTGACACAACTCTAACAGCTTGTAAGAAATAGTTGTCCATTCAATATAAAGGTCTGAACTCTAACTGGAAGGCCATGATTGTGCTGCCTGACAAAATTCCCCAAGGAATAAAGAAGAAGAGGCAATGGGGGAACTTTCTGTAATTCTGTAACTGTAGTTTTGCTCTGTTCCATCATTGAGAGTTTTATCTTTCAGAAGGTATTAGCGTTCTCTAAAGAAAGTGATATTAACAGAGGGTTACTGGTTTTGTTTAATCAAATGTTCCTAGCTTTCTGTATGCAGTTTAGGAGAACATGGAAATGTACATTTATCTTGGCTGGTAAGTTGAGGGAAGAATGAACGTAAGCAGAACGTTATTGAGGGATTTTGTTTTGAATGCTCCATGGTGATGTGTTTCTACCTGTGTGACGATGGAAAGTACAATCAAAAGTGAGCACTTAAAATGTGAATGCACATCCAGATCACATTCACTCATGAGTTGGTGCATGAGTTTGAGGGGGGGCACATGACTGGATAGTTATGGGGAAAATGCTGTAGAATGAGTGTGGAGGTGAAATGGAGATTGAGTGTTTAGAGAAGGAGTGTCCAGTCCTGTTCCTGGAGGGCCAGTGTCCTGCAGAGCATATGTTTTAACACACTTGTCTCATACCCATAACCATATTTTTACGTCATGCAAGTGTGCACACAGAGGAAGAGGGACTAGGTATAGAAGTTTCTAGTGAGTTTATTTACAATTAACATGTCAATTGAGGTAGGAGCTAAATTGTAATGGACAGTGGCCCTTTTGGAACAGGTTTTGACAAACTAATTTTAGAGACTGATTTAAAATATGTATATTTTAAGCACCTTTAAATTCTTTATCTCTTTTCCTTTGTGTCCAACCTTCAGTTAGAGCAATGCGAGAGATGCAAGTTTATCTGAACAGAATGTTTTTCAGTTAATGCAAGCCAAATAGTTTTACTGTATCTGTTTACAGTTGGACAATAATAATAATAATAATAATAATAGTTATATATCCTTTACCAATGTAAATAATCAAGCCATTACAAAACTAACCATTCTGTTTCATTTATAGAAACTGAAAGCTTCTATAGGCCTCTTTGTTTTTTAAATGTTGGGAAATTTCTTACCTGTCTCTCATTTTTTCCCGATTTTGACAATTTGTACATTTTTATGTTTCTTATTTCCAAACAGGAGTACTGTTTAGTGTACTTACTATTGCTATGTGCACCTGCTTTTTCTTTTTCCCATAGTACCGAGCACCAGCAGAACGGTAGTAGAGAAATGGTGAAGTCCCTGGGGTAAAGGCCATATGAGATGCAAGGGTTTCTGTGAAAGAAATAAACCATGGCATTAATCTCAATCACTTGTTTTCTGTCAAATATTTGCATCATTTATTGTATAAGAGCTATTGTATCAAAGCTTTATATTTACAGTAGTGTGTACAGTAAGATGAAACACACTCCATTGACGTCATAGAGTTAATTACATCTGGTTGTCATTATCCTTGCTGAGATTTAAGTTGAGTAGTCAAGGCCGAATATACTGAAAAACGTTTACATAACTAAAATGATGTCAGTAATGTCTTGTGTTAACGGTTTTTCATTCAGCAACTTACTGTATAACCATATCAAACCTGTAAAAATGTCTAAGAATAGATTGAGGGCATCAAACTACTTTTATAGTCAGTTTACCATCTTATGTTTTTAATACGATTTACCTATTAAATAATTAATATACTTGGTTTATTGTATTTTAGCACTGTAAACTGCATTTCAGCAAATCCCCAAATGTTAGTCCACGTGGGCTGTGGGCCAATGATCCAAATAGGCCACAGACATGTAGCCATGTGATTCCTTACGCAATTAATCTACCTTTAGATACAACAACCTTAAGTCTTCAGACAGAGGGTTCACTGATGTTGATGGATGCAGAGCAGGGGAATCTTTGCCTGAATACAATTCAGCTTTTGATATAAAAGGAGATAAAACAGTGTTGAAACACAGCTGTACTGTGCATATACCTGTAGGCCAGTGTATTTAACTTGACAAGACCCTATACTAAAAGGTAAGTTGTTGTTACTTTAACTTAACGTATTTAAATGTATTATGTAGCAATCCAAATAAATGAATATTAATTCAATACTGAATTTTAATGGCTAGCGTATCCATGAATACGCAGCATATTCATGTTGAGTGTCATTTCAGGCACTGTAGAGTAAACAGATCAGTGAATGGCCTATATGCATCTCTAGATCTTTAAAAAATGATTTTCCATAAAACTGAATTTACTATTAATTGTTTTATTTAAAATGCAAAATACTGTTGTCATGAAATTGGTTCTTAATCCTTTTTAGTACAATTGTGTACAAAATTATAACATATTCAATATAATTAATTATGGATTATTATATTAGGTATTTACACCTTTAAAGCTTTTTAAATATTATTATATTTTCAAGTATTTGAGCGGTCAGTTCTCATACATTCAGACAAGGTTTTCTATAGTTGGTATTTATTGCAAGCCTGCACATGGCGAGGTTTAAACCTTGATCTTGTCTTGGCCAACATTAACACTAATTTGACATAAATTATAAAGATAATAACTTAAATGTGATTTTTGCAACTTGTCTTTAAAAAAAGCATAGCCTAGGCCTACGTCACTGACAAGTCACAGCAATTAAAATTAAAGTAGGTTTTAAAACACTGAACAGTTCTAATTAATGATCTAGGTTAATCACATCAAGCCTCAAACAAACAGTCTACAGAAAATACAACTGTTTTATGTTTAGTTTGTTGTTTTGATCTTTTAACTATAGTTATATTTAATCCCTAGGAAGCAAACAAAATGGAAGTTCTCACACGGTTGTTCCCCTACATGAAAACTGTTGCAGGACTAAAGGCAGCATTTAACCAAGCCCTTCGGTTTAGGGAACCGACGACAGAGGCCGGTAGGAAAGCCACTCATCTTCCAACCGTTTTTATCGACCACCCGGAAAACCAAACATTTCGCCCGCAGTTCCGTCGCCCCTTCAACTGGAGCGCGCTGATGATCAAGGGGCACAACTCACGCGGGCTTTTTACAATGCATTTGGCGGGAATTGCGTGTCAGTTATTGTCAGTAACGATTGCTGAAGAACGGAGTCTCAGTTTTCTACAGCTAACTGAGAAGAGTTTTTTCATGTAAGATTAGCCTAATATAGCTACTTAGTTTGTGACTGTTTTCTTTTTTAATATCTTGTTTTCATCCTGCTTTTCTGAATATTGTTGGGACATTAGAGAACAGAATTGTTTTAGAGATAGGCTACCACTTGGTGTCGGTAATGAGTCATGGACACAGTATCCTGATGGAAATGTTTTTTTTTTATTAAATAAAGCAGTTTAAGACTGTGACAAAACTTGATTGTGTTCTTTCAATTTCAAAAGAAACTGTGTATAATAGCCTACCTTTTTTATTTCTATATAGACTATCATTTATTAACAGTTGTTATTATTATATACTGGATTTGTGGTTGATTTATGACTTGTAAACAGATCTGCAGAATCATTACAGTTCCTCTCGTTTAGCTCAGTGTATTTCTCTGAATGGTAGTAATAATTAACATCATATAGATGACACAATCTATTGAACATAATTTTACCTAATTTTGTGAAATGAATCTATAGGCCTAATCAGAATATTCAATATGAATTACTTGATTATGAGATGTTTGGAAAAACATGGAGGATCTGTAAAATATGTATATAAAAATTTACTACCACTATACCAGGCACATTCTACCAGAAACATACATTATCTGTCCCTGAAATAAAAACATACAGTGAATAAAAAGTATTTTATCCCAAAATTTCTATGGACTGATCTGTATAGGATTATTTCATTGATTTGGTTCTCAGATTTTAATCTTCCTAAAAAAACACTTTACAAATTTACAAACATTGTCCTCCGTAAATAGCATGTTTAAGTTGTTATCATTCACATCAGTTGATTAAAAACATGAAATTATAAATATATTCTACAAATAAATACTATTTTACAAATGTCCCAATGTTTCTGTCAGTCCTGTCAAATTTGCATTAAATTTAACATAAAATGTTAATGTGTACAATACATGTTTAAGGCTATATAACTCAGAAGAAGTGACATTATTTGATTGAGGATAAGCTAACCGTGATCAACGAAGCGTTCTATCATTGAATTGTATGATTTTATGCTTGTTTTGTATGATTTTTTTTTTTGAGGATGACAAGCTTAAGTCAGGCCCTGTCATATTTTTATAAATGATAATGTACGTTTCTGGTAGAATGTCCCACCAGTCTAAATACATATTTTTAATTCCCCCAAACTACACCTGGATATATTTTACTTTACTGTGGCAAACATTTGAAACAAAACTATCTTCAAATTCAGCCACATTAGTCACTGTTAATATTTTGAAGCTCTTATATAACTAGTTTGGCATTAGTCCCAACGTTTAAGGATAGGCAATTTATTCTTATTGAGCTCTTGATATTGAATGCTGGATTTCACACTTGTACAGGTTCAATAATTTATGTGATCAAATTACACTTCTCTTTGAAAGACAACACAGTACTGATTTGCATAAGGGAAAATAAATGAAACAATAAATGTTAAAAAGTAGACCTTTCTCCCATTATTGATTACACCAAAAAAGTACATTTATAATTGTTGAGGTACAGTAGGCCTACATATAAGTCAATGATATTGAGCAACTTTCAAAAAGTCTCTCCTCTCACAAATATTAACCTTAGTTTTATTGATTACCATTTGAATAACTAGCAACAGTTTTACTACAAATTCCAAGGATTTTTAGCAAAACCACAGTTACTTTAAGGTTACTGTGCAATGGTTTAACTACACAATAACCATGTTTTTTCTAGTTTCGTTTGTAGTAAAAACCAGTTAAGTTAGTCTACCAACTACAACAGGAAGTAGGCTACGCTGCAAAGTTTATTGTCATTCTTATACAGCTGTTGTTTACCACTGTAAGAAATATAGAAAGCTGCAATTTGGGTGGTACTGTATATCTTCAAAGGGTAGCATATACATTTGCACCTAAAAGGTCCATATTGGTATCTTTTGAAAGAATACAATCTCAGTGAAAACTTAATTTCTGAAATGAACCACAGTTCACAACAAAGTCCGAGTTACAGAACCCTTCTTGACCCGTTGCGCCACTGCGCCACTGTAAATGCAGACCATCAGAAAGACTTGTAGAGGGTGGAGAGAAGACGTCTTAAGAAGCCAAGACAGTGACAGAAAGAGTGACAGGAATATGTAGGCTACACCTCCAAAAAGCTGACCGGACCAGTGCTCGTTCCTGCTGTTAGGGAAAGTAAGCTACTCTTCAAGGAAACTTCAGCTATCAGCCGGCGAAATGAAGACGGACGCCGCCGCTTTTCCTCGGCTTGCTGGTACGCTGCAAAGACATGTTTATGTCATCCTTACTTTACCAATCTTTTTTACAGCCTTTACATTTTTCGTGGACGTGTTCACGTTACATATCACGCCCTGCAGTGTGGATATAGCGACCAAGACTTTGAACCGCACAGTGAACAGTAATGTTTCCATATTTGCAAGTTGGACGGACAATCACAGCGACCCCACCAGTGTGAGTAATTGATTGCACAATGTTTATCCTATTTAAAGCCCAGCACGTGTATTTGGTGCCTTAAAGTTACACACATTACCTGTTTTGCAACAGAGTCAAACGTGTGACAAGGCGAATCATTTTGCACATGGGCAAGCCACATACATGACGGGTTTACTTATTGGCTCTTTAATCGGTGGAGCTTTATCTGACAAGTTAGTATGTTTTCAGTTTTCAAAGTCAGAGTATTACATGTTAATTACAGAAAATACTTATTTTATGATGTTTTACTTCAATCAGGTATGGAAAGAAAATACTTCTCATCTGCTGCACAGCGATCCACGCAGTCGCTACTGTTATCGTGGCATTTCTGCCATTTGTGCCCGTGTACCTGACTGCACGCGCCATCAGTGGTGTAGCCTGCTGTGCCATTCACATCTGCACATACAGCTTAGGTACAGTAATGCTCATTCTCACTGTATGACCACAAGAAATCCCTTTTCAAAATAATAATAATAATCATCATCATAATAATAAATTACGATGCAGAAAAAATTACAAACTAGAAGGTGGTCAGTTTTTTTTTCTAAAGGGGAGTTATAGAAAGCAATTTAAATGGTTTCAAATAGGTTTTGTAGAAATATTACATTAAAATAAAATATAAAGTCATTCATCTTAACATATTTATGTAAAAATTACACAGATTTGTAAATGTATTGTACAAAATATTTTTCAAAGTTTTATTTTAAATACCAGACAGAATATGCGGACATTTTTTGCTATTTCTGTGCAGAATATAGTAAAAAAATTGTGGATTTATGCAGAATGATTTTGGATGTATCGTAACTTACAACTTAATATGTTAAATAAAAAATTATACGTTTTTTAATTTTATTTAATGTTTGCTATGCAAATCCTATTAGATCCATTTATTTGGTAAACAAAGAAAGTCTCTCATATAATATATCTACCATATCTCTACTAAAAGACAGAAATTTTTACTTTACAAACTGTATTGTAGGTAAATCATATGAACGTTTTCATATTAGTCAGTAATATTACTGAAATTAATTTAAAAAACTGAATAAATATAAATTTACAACGCTATCTTATGGCAATTCGTAACTTTTTCATTAGTGGCTAATTCGTATGAATTCGTACGATCTAATTCGTACAAATTAGTACGATTTGCCCATCACCCAATGACGGTTGGGGTTAGGGGTGGGGTTAGGTGCCACGCCTCTTTTTTTAAATCGTACGAAAATTTTCGTACAACTGAACTCGTACGAATTCGTACGAATTAGCCACTAAACCGTCAAAACGTAAAATACTTACGTTTCCTCGTGAGATCAGGCTGAAATTTACACACAACTAAATAAATAGATTCGATGGGCTAAAAATCTGCGGATTTCTGTGTGTGCAGATTCTGTGTGGGCCTATTAATTGGTAAATACATATTGCAAAAAAGCTTAACAATTAAGTATGACAATTAATTAGTATTTTGGGGGGCTGCATTGTGATCTACTGTCATCAAATTATTCGTGTTGCAAATATGTATGACATTTTGCTAAATAAACTATTGTTACACTGACTGACATTTCAGTGTCTTTAATAAATCAATGTGAATTGGATGATAGTATTTTTTTTTAATTAGAAAAAGATAAAATATGATATATTCTGATGCTGTACTGTATGATGAAACATGCAAAGCTGTATTTCTTTGTCACTATTTTCACACAAGTGAAAAACTCTATGATCCATGTATAAATATGAATTCTGCTATTATGTAAATCTATTTAATATACACATATATCAAACACACACAACATAGATTCTGATCAGTGTATAATTTGACTGGCCATCTGTTTTTACAGGAGTTGAATGGAGCTTGCCCAAATATCGAATCTGGCCACCCACACTGTTTTCCTTCATCTTCAGTCTGGGAATGATGGGATTGGCCGCCGTAGCTTTTTTGTCCAGCACTTGGATGCAGTTTCACTTGGCGCTGGGCATTCCTCAGATCCTTTTTCTACCTCTTTATTTGTTAGTAGAGTTAACTTTATTACATTGTGTTTGTTTTATTTAATTATTTGTATAGTTTTCTATTTATTTATTATATATTTTTTTGCTTTTATTAGCTTTCTTCCAGAATCCCCGAGATGGCTGCTTCTAAATAAGAGGATGAAAACGCTCGAGAGCTATCAGAATAGAAGTTCTGAAGACAAGCGTTACTTGGATCTTGTAAGACATGGACTTATTCTCATTCAGATTTACTTAAATGTTTGTTGAAAGTGTGAGGACGTGCAGTTTCCACTTGTGTTGACATAAATGGCACATTCCTTTCATTAACAGCTTTTGGACTCTGTGGACAATGAGGCACAGAAGTCACTTTCAGAGAAATCCTCCACTAAAACACAATCTAATTTCACCAACTTTACATCACCTATTATACTGCTACGCCTGTTTATCATGAGCTATATTGGGTAAGGACACATTATATACAGTAGTAAACATTTAAAGAGAATATATATATATATATATATATATATATATATATATATATATATATATATATATATATATATATATATATATATATATATATATATATATATATATTAAAGATTTGAATGCTTCTGTGGTTTTGAAGATTTTTAACTATGTAGCCCCTATGGGGTTTGTGTGTGAGGAATGTCTCCGCATATTTTCAGAGTAAATAGGTTGCCTGAATGGTTCAACTGAGCTGTCTTTACAAAAAATAATAAAAACTTGGAGACATTTATAATAACTTATGTCCTCTGTAACTATTGACAATATTTGAGCATATATTCATAGTTTCCTTTATCTTTCATTACATCGTCTATTCCTATATCAACCTATACTAATGATTCACGTGATCTTTCACAGTTTTGCATCTGCTCTCACATATTATGGGATCTGCTTCAGTATTGGAAGTTTCGGAGTAAATATCTATCTGGCACAGTTTTTCTCTGGACTATCAGAGGCTCCTTCTTTGCTGCTTCCATTTCTGTTAAAGCGATGGGGCCGCAGGCCGTTCACCATGGGCTCCCTGTTCCTCAGTGGCATTTCCTGTATGCTGTCCCTCCTTGTGTCCAAATTCTGTGGTGAGGAACCGTGAAATAAAACACACACGCACACATTGATCATGATCTGATATTGCTTAGTACTGTAGGTGCAATAATTGATGAATATTGCGACTGTTATGTACAATCCTCTCTTTTTCTGCACAGACATGCCTGCTCTTGTTATGACTCTGGCACTGATGGGCAAGCTGTGTATGCAGTCTACCTATTGTGTGTATACACTCTATGGGATCGAGTTGTTCCCAACTGTAATAAGGTACAGTTTCTCAATAGGACCAACTGATAAAAAACACATTATTGGTTATATAATTTTGAAAGTTAATGTTTAAATATTTCACAGACAACTAGAGAACATGAAATGAAATGCTACTGAACATCGCATACTATTCAAATGCTAATCTTAGGTATTTGAGACAGTACAAATGAGTATCTGTGGCATTTCCAGCACTGTTACTGGGATATTGGATTGATGCAGGTGGACATTCAGCGTAATATGCTGAATCACGTGAGACGTTATAAAACACTTTTCCATCAGTTACATAACATTTTGTGCAATGTGGCAGTGGTGTGTGTGTAAGTAGACAGCACAGAACCAGACAAAAGGAAAGATAAAAATGTTCCCACACTTAACTTGAAGTGTTCAGATAAGAAGTTGTTTCTAATCTTTGAAGATTTGTTTTTCGACTGCCAAGGTCTGCAACGTATTATTGACTTTTTATAGCATTAAGTGTTACAAAGTTTAACAACGTTTCTTAATTATTGATTTTTCTATAACAGAGCAGAGTGATAAAGTTTAACTGAATTTCTTAAATGACAGTTAACAATTACACTCTTAACTATAAAGATTCTAAAGGGTTTCACATTTTATCCAATAAAATGCTTGTTCAAATTACTTCTTTAACATGAGCTGAAACAACACAATTCTTCACATTTTTTTTGGACAACTTAATTGTTTTATGTTCTGTCCACCTAATCGTTAATAACTAACTTGATCAATTTGTTGGGTCATTGATTTGTCGATGTTCGGACAACATAAATGATTTGTGTGGAACCCTGAATTTTTTACAGTGTACACCAACACTTAAAGGTGTCCTATAAAGAAAATTCTGATATACCTAGGCATTGTCAAATAATAAGAGTTCAGTAGATATAGTGCTCATCATGAATGAGTACACCCCATTTTAAAAATTTCTCAGTGAATATTTCTCAGTGAGCATTTGAACAAAACAGATTTAATAAACAGATATATTTATTAAAATAATATTTTAGTCACAGAACATCTTTAGAAATGGAAAAATACATTTAAATTCATGCAAAAATTGCAAAAAAAAAAATACAAACTACAACATTTCAACAACATTTCAACATTTCATTGTACATATCTTTTGTTTCTCTTGTTTTTTTTTTGCTATTTTTGAAAATTGTATTTAATTTATTTCTATAACATAAATTTGAGTGTACTAGTTTTTTACCCATTATAGTAAGTTATTTTGTTAGATTAGCTCCAGATTTGGCTTCAGTACTGACTAATCTAATGTATATGCACTAATATAATATTGTAAAGCATCCTTTAGAAAATATTCATTTAAATGAGAGATTTGTGGGGAGTGTATTTATATATGCTGAGCACTGAAATGCACCATTGTTTCCGCATTCTCATTTAAATTCCATGAGTGTAAAACCAGAGCTGAAGCAGCTCATTCATATTCAAGACCATTCCAAATAAGGTCAATTAGGACCTTCTGATTCTTGGGGTAAATTTGGGGTTCTTGGGGTTCTACTTACCTAAGAGACATACTATACAATGTAACTTACTGAACCAATGCCGTATATGGCACCTTTATAGGAGCATCGTTTAACATTTAATTTATCACAAGACAGAAAGATTTCAGTCTGAGATCAAAATCCATAGTTATTGTTCAAAGGTATTTTCCCTCCAAAGCTATGACAGAAATGAAAAGAAAAACAGTACAAGCAAACAGAATAACAATGTAATTACTGTGAAAAATCATAACAGCCCAAAATGTCATTGATGTAAACAAAAGAAGAATGACCATGTTAATGGATTACCTTTGTGTTGCACTTTAACTTCAAGTAGAACAATCAATTATCAGAGTTAGTTTGCTCTCCCTCCCTGTACTGTAATTACGATTTAGAATTCATGCCTCTTTAGCATAACAATCACTAATACACAGCTAGATGTTTAAAACAAATACCTTACCATATTAAAAACCCATGACTCAGAAATGTAAACAGTCACTGGTAATTGGCTAAAACTGCAGGTTACTCACACCAACACCAGTCGCTTTAGCAGAATACATATGTATTTAGCAGAATCATGATGACTGATTGGATTACATGCTCACACTTTAGTTTGTGTTTGTTTGTGTTGTATTCAAAACTAGCCCAATTTTCTTCCACCTAAACCAAACCAAACCCTCATGGTTAAATTCAAAATCGCCCAATCTGTCAACACTGCAATTTTTTTAATTTATTTTCCAGCATGAACATTTGGAATGCACATTTAATGGATGTCTTTTTGTTACTAACAAAATATTCTCCACTATTCAGGCAGAAGTGTGTCGGAGTGGTAAGTCTTTGTTACCGAGTGGCCTGTATTATAAATGCGGTGATGAGCCCTGAGGGTGGGATTCCGCTGCCAGCTATGATCTCTTATAGCAGTGGGCCGATCATTGGCGCAGCTCTGTGCCTGTTATTGCCGGAGACCAGTGGCATCCCTTTACCAGACACGGTACACGACTGTAAGAAACAACCCAGACTCAAGCTCTCATGCTGTGCATGGTAAGATACTCTATATGTAATTTTACTATTAATATGCATATATTATTACACTCACTGGCCTCAGGTTGGACCCATTTTTGCCTTCATAACTGCCTTAATTCTTCAATAAGGTACTGAAAACATTGCTCAGGCTCAGAGACTTTCCTATTGACATTATATAGCATCACTCTACTGCTGTAGATTTGTTAGATGCACATCTGTGATTGTACTACATCCCATATTGAGGTCTGGAGACTGTGGAGCTCATTTGAGTATGGAGAACTCAAAGTTTTTACATTTAAGATGATTTAAACTTTGCCACCGGGTGTTGTCCTGCTGGAAGTTCAACCTTCATTCTCTTTGTAAAACAAATTAAGATATTTTGGATGAAATCTGAGATATCCCTCATCCTCCATAGACAGCAAGGTTCCTGACTCCAGAAAGGTATTGACAAAAATTCAGTGGTTCAGTCGCAATGTAATGAAGCTACAAGAATCCTTTTTTGTGCACATAAAACAAAATTTATTACTTTATTCAACCGTTTCTTCTCCTCAGTGTCAGTATATTGTGCGTTTTCATGAGAATGATGTGCGTGTATTGCTCAGTAGCCTGCTGACGTACACCTTGGATGCTCCTGTTCTTCATTAAGGGCATCTGAGGGAAATACAGTGCACAGTGCTTGTGAACACACGTAATATATTGTTATTATATAATGGGTCATGTTATCGTGCCTGAATACATTTTTGTCGCCATGTGATTGGCTCATTACTGTTTGCATTAACAAGCAGCTGAACAGATGTACCTAAAAAGTGGCAAGTGAGTGTAAATATAGGTTATTTTATACTAATCTAGCCATATAAAAAGTCAGACGTAAATAACAGGCCCTGGATTTCTAATAGCTGAACAGCTTCAATAGCTGTGAAACAAACATGAATACATGCTGAACTGAGCTAAACTGAACTGAATCTCTGAAAACTGAACTGACACTGTTTCAATTCACTATAATCTTCCATGTGAAGCTGCTTTGACACAATCTACATTGTATAAGTGCTATACAAATAAAGATGAATTGAATTGAATTTTGAATTCCAGGTCAGTGGAACAGTATGTCAGACTTGTGTAAACTCGTGTGCGGCATGTTGTCAGATGTAAAGCTTATCAGTAAATGTCATGCTTATGCAATGACAACTTTTTTTTTCCCCATCTTGACAGCTACTGTATATTATTCAGTATAGCCAAAAGACAGCTGTACCCGTTTAAGCTTACAGCTGAAGACAAAATGATTAGAACTCCTGTGAATATCAAAATATTCCCCAGATGCAATTTAACAGCACAAGGAAACTTTTTGTTTTTGCCTCCTTTATGATTTTTCTGTTTTCGCCCCTCCTTTCCAATTGGTGACGGAATGGTTTCTGAGCCGCAGCTCAAATATTATAGTCAATATTTTAAATACAAAGTATATGTAGAAGCGTATGTGTGTTCTTGGATTCATTGTACATTTATAATTTGTCTTTTTTTTTTTTTTTTTTTTAAACTGTCAGTGGGTCCATGAAGCCTACCCAGAAGTCTACCCAGAACACAGAAGCTACTTTTATCAAGGAGGACATGAAGCAAATGGAATGCAGTCCCCTCTCAGCATAGTCAAAAAGAGGAAACAGCAAAAACATGATTTTGTTCCTGCTTTTACATTTCTTTTAGTATCATTTTTATGATAATTAAATAAAAGGGTATACATTTAGAAAGTCAGTCCTTTAAAAGGATATTTTATCAGTGTATTATAGTGTTTTAGATACTGTATGTTAATAATGAGACTCTTGTTATACTGGAATCATTCATTGCTGCTATTGATAAATTCACAACATGCCTAGAGAGGAGCTCCTGAGCTCAGAAACAAGCACACCTTGGATGCATTTTTTGTTTTAATGTGTAACTTTAATGTTGTAAGCTTTCAAAAGTAAAATTTTTACCTTTTTAAAAACACTCTGTGGCCAGGTCTTATGCAACTCTTACACAATTCCTAACAGCGAAATAAACTGTAAGCTGGTTAAATCATTGTACTAAAAACCTTGCAGTTGGAACAAAAGTGCTTCCAGAATGGCTATGTTTAAGGGTCTTCAACACTGATTAAATGTGCACTTTATTTTTATTTTTTAATAGATGTTTTTATTAAAGATTTTATTCTGCGATTGGAGATCAGTGGAACTCTTCTATTTATAAGAGCTGACAATGTCCTTTACATTACTAAAATGGTCTTCACAGAACCATTCACATCTTGCATATAGTTATAATGGCATCTTAAGAATCTATGGCCCAGTTTCACAAACTTAAGCCAGGACAAGGCCTTAGTTAAATTAGGCTATTTAAGCCAAATTTATAAAAATCGCCTTAGAAAAGTATATTACTGGTGTGCACCTGGAGAAAAAAAATGACACTGATGTATTTTAAGACATCTCACTGCAAGTTTTTTGGAGTTGAGACAGCTCAAACATGCAATTTAATCTTGACTAGCCTTAAACCTTGTTTGTGAAACCGGGGGTACAAATGGTAAAAAATGTATACAGATTCTCATTCTTATATTAGTCCAAGCTTTGTCTTAAAATCAGGTAACTCGAGGTTAAAAGTCAGTTTTTTTTTCTTATGAAAATTTAACTCAATCACGGATTTAGCTGTTCTTTTACTCAGGTGAAAAAGAAATGCCTGTCAAACAACTTAGGCTACTTAGAATTTTTAACAAAAACAGAAACGGCTCCATATTTGATACTTACCCAACTCAGAACAAGATATGTTTAACTCTTATGACACCTTGTGGTCAAGAAATGCTACAACTTAATCTATGGGAATAAAACCGCCATTTATTTATTTTATTACCTTTATGAGGAACATTATGCAGCCTTCGACCACTTCCGTCGGTCTCAATCGCGTCAGTTTTTGGGTCATTCTACAAAACGGGTGCCATGTGTCCGTAACATTTGATGAGCTGCATGAAGCACAAAAATGTCCTAAATGCGTTTCCAAAGCTTAAAATAATTAATTCAAGGGTTCTTGCTAGCATGATATATTAAAAATTATTATTAAAGAGTAATATTCTTTTTTTAAAAATACTTTTTCATGATTACATAAATTTCACATGTCCGTACTGCATTTTCACCTAAAATATCATCAAATAAATTACTTTTTTCCTCCCAAATTTTTATTGCTTTGAGGTTTAGATGCGCGTTTCCATTTCCATAAGATATATTTATTTGATAAATTTTATATTTTTTTGTAAACATTTCATGATTTGTGAGCGTCCCTCAGTTTGACTTACCACTCCGTCACACTAACTTGTTTCATCTATAAATGATGTACTTTTGCTTTAAATGACATCACAAAAAAAAAAGAATTGACATCATATGGGCCCTGCACCATCATTTGCATTTCTTTTTTGTTGTTTTTTCTTGTTAGACAGGGTCCGTCAAGCTCAACCCAATCACCATGTCACGCAAAATAGATAGGGTAAACTTTTTTTTTTTTACCTTTATAAAGCAAATTTCAGATTGAATGAATGTATGCTAGGTGAGGAACTTGACCACATAGGAGATTTGCGGCCATTTTTGGATGCACTTTACCACCCTGTCACATTTTTTATTGTGATGGGGTGGTAAGGGATGTGATGTGGTGGCTCTCCATTCCATTTGAATGTGAAGATGTATGAAATCAAAGATTCTAATATAGGGCTAATCAATCACTTGAGTAATTTTCTTTTCATTTAACCCTGTTTGGTCTCTCACACACTTCACACACTCATTTTTAGTCATTCAGTCATTATCCTTCACTCAAACGTTTATAATCTATCTGTTTTTAATAAAGAAAAATTCACATTTTATAACAATTGCAGATAGATCTGTTTCCATCAAGAGTAGCACACAGTTAAGATTAAACATTATTGAACATACAGTGCTTAGCATTCATTCATTTTCTTTTTCGGCTTTATTAATCTGGGGGTCGCCACAGCAGAATGAACCGCCAACTATTCCAGCATATGTTTTACACAGCGGATGCCCTTCCATCATGGGAAACATCCATACTCATTCACACACATATAATACGGACAATTTAGCCTACCCAATTCACATATACCACATGTCTTTGGACTTGGGGAAACCGGAGCACCCGGAGGAAACCCATGCCAACACGGGGAGAACATGCGAGGCTCGAACCAGCAACCTTTTTGCTGTGAGGCGCTCATGCTACCCACTGCACCAAAGTACCGCCCCTAGTGCTCAGCATAAATAATAATAATAAAAAATTCTCTAAAGATCTCTTTTAATTTAATATTTTCGACAAGATGCTTTACAGTTAACACCAGAGTCATACAGTAGCAAATACCAAAGCCAAAACTGGAAATCATCTAACAAAAAAAACAAACAAACAAAAAAAAAAAAAAATTAGGTCGCAATCCAGAGAAAGAGTACACCCACATTGTATATGTTTGGGGGAAACATTTAACAAAATTTTAATAAAAGAGGAAAAATCTAAGTATATTACATTTTTGTTAATTTTGTAGTGTCTTTTGCCAATATTTAATTGAATTAAAAGTTTTCTATTCTTAAAGTCGTTTAGAATGTTGTTGAGGTTAGAATGTGCAGGATGATGCATCAAATAAAGTGTTTTCTTTGTTATGGCACAAAAAGTAAAAAAGTAGAAAGTAAAAAAAAAAAAAAAAATTATGTAAGAACGTTACAAACAATATCCCATTTGGTTGTGGTGGTCCATCTTACCTCGATGGTCTAATTTTACATACCCTAAAATAAAAACTATATATTTTGAACTTCACAAATTACCCTGTTTAAAGGTTTACACTGGTTAAGTTACTTTTAAAACACATTGTCCATACCACCCTGTCACAGTGAACAACCCATCACAGCAGAGACCACCCCGTCACACTGTCATTTTCTTAAATGTTTATAGAAAGGTAATGAAATGTTACATAAATTAATGTTGAACGGTGTTCTGCTGTGTGGACTAAATTAAAAATGTAAGTTGATTTGTATTTTATTTTAAGTGAATATGTTTTTTCAGTGAAAACAATGAGGTAATTGAGATGTCAAATTACATTAACTTTGAAAAATAAATAATAATAAAAATGTATTAAACTACAGACTTTCTATTGATAGCTGCGTAAAGGAGGACATTTTATTATTTGGAAAACATTTGAATTTAAAAAGCAATTAGTTATTTTACTACTGTAATATCATGCATATTGTTCGTAACGGGGTGGTACAAAAGAGGTTCTCTTGCCTAAAGAAAAGCAATATAATTAATAAGGATTTTGTGCCTGAGGTGGAAAAAATAGCTGTTTTGGAGGGTTAAGATATCTTTCAAGTAGTAGGGTTTTTTTTTTTTTTTTAAGTTTGTATTTAATGAAAATTTTGAAAATTGCAATGTGGAAATGGCACCATTTCATAGAATGACTCTTTTAGCTATAGCCTACAAAACAGCTTGACATGCTTCTGGATGTCCTTTTTTTATTGTAGCCTACTGTGGTAGTTATAAAGAATGCTTTGTAATGTAGGTTGTTTTACTACACTGCAATTTGTTAGCAATTCTTGTAAGTCAAGTCTCACACATTTTTAAGTTAAAATTTTGATAAGCTTTATTAATCAAAACAATCCTTCTCGTTTGATTAGTACATTAGTTAGATAAGACATTAAAAGCAAGAAAATCAAACATTCAGCTTCCTTAAAAACATCATTTAAAAAAGTAATATCAAATCAAGGCAGATGTTCAGTGGAAAAAGTTCATAAAACTTTAAATGAGGCATTTCAGTAGTCTTCATAACAGTCATCTGTAACAACACTTGTGCTTTGTTATCAGAGAAACAAAACTGGCAAAACAAACAGCAAACATACTGTTTATGCATGATAACTTAAATACCTGGTGCTTAAAACCGTTGTGTTTCAGTCATACTGTAATCACTGTGTTCAAACATGATCGTATTCGATTGCGTTTTTAAAAAATAGAAATCTATAAAACTGGATCCTCTAGTCAACCCACAAATGAGTGAACGGCCAACATAAAAATATGAAAAGAATATATTAAACTGTAATATAGAAATAT
The DNA here is from genome assembly GCA_903798195.1 of Danio kyathit. Lineage (NCBI taxonomy): Eukaryota > Metazoa > Chordata > Actinopteri > Cypriniformes > Danionidae > Danio > Danio kyathit. Next base: position 36,649,959 of record LR812535.1, read on the forward strand.
ATTAAATATAGAAAAAGCACCCATTTGCATCCAATAATACAGCCCATTAAAGTAACACCCGTTGGTAACACCTGCCACAAGTGCTACTATAAATATACACCTTCGTCATTTCAAACTGTGCAAAAGAAAAGGACCCTTCAATGCCAGATTGTCATCAATTTTAGCTTTAAGAACTTTCAACTATACGACACAAAATTGGCAGGGAAGATTCCAACCTGCCCTTTTAGTTCACCTTCCCACCAGTCGTACTGAGAGTCTGTTTTGGTGACAACAGTGATTCGGTCTCCAGCATTAAAGCTCAGATCTCCAGGCTGCTGGCCGGTGAATGGATGAACAGCTGTGACCACCAGAGCTCCACCTGATGCCTGATCTACAACACAGTCAGAGAAAAAAATTAAATAATAAATGGGATGATTTGCTGGAAGGGCATTTTAAAATTGCAAGTGGTTACTGTAATTTTATATTGTTAATGACAGTAAAGCTTTTAGTAAAATTGATTAATACATTTAAATAAGAAATGCAAGCCAAACTAATAATAATGCAATTAAAACAAATAAAAAGTCAGCAAATACCTTAAAACTAAGCAAAACAAAATATACTAAATATTTTGAAAGATATTTTTAAAGTAGTTTTTCAGTATTAATAAGACAATAAGTAAAACATACTCCGATGTAAACTTAAGAAATAAAACAACAAGATATAAATAAATACAATACACTTGTTTAAAAGATACATTTACTGCAGCCTTTTTTATATTATTAATTTTAAATTACAAAGTATAACATACTTGTATTAAGAATAAAAAAAAAAAAAAGTACAACATATTGTACATGCTAAATTTATGAATTTGAATAATGAAAATACTAATATGACATGATAAAAAAAAAAGTAAAAACAATAATTAAAAAACATCAGACATCATAAATTATAAAATATCTATACATCAATTTAGGAGCACGCGGAATAAAGGAGAGTTTATGATGTTTTAGTTTTACTCCTGGGTATAGCAAATGTCTTGTGTCGCCGAAAAAGGTAGGATGACACTGGAGCCTTAGGCAGGAAACAATGCAGTGGTGATAAACTGTCATTGAGTATTTTAGTGGGAGTAAGTATGGTGGCTTCTTCACACCGTTCACTCAGTGTTGGAAAAGTTAAAGTACCTATTATCCGACAACATTACTTTTGGATCTACTTTAACTCCTCAGAGAGACCTTTAGGTAGTCCGCCCGGACTGGACTGGCATACTCAAGAACTCAAGTACACTTGCATTAGAACATGACAAGGAAGACCTGCTTTTTTGGCTTCGCGGAGATAGTATATTCTGTGATGCACCTTCGAAATAATGTATTTAGCGTGGGCATCCCATGATAGGTCAGAGGATATTCGCACACCCATCAATTTAAAGGTGGAATCTCTATTAACTGCTTGTCCTGAGACAACAGGACAGGGAGGGAAGGGAATGTTCTTTTCAGGGAAACTTCTTTTCTGGCACTTATTACCACATCCACAGTCTTCGCTCTATTCATTAGGTTAAATTTCTCTCCCCAATCCAATACAGAATCCAAGGCCTTCTGAGTAAGTCCAGGTGAAGATCCCATTAGAAACTCTGTGATTGTTAAATCATCAGCATATTCACAGGTATTACTGTGGGGGGCAAATATGAATCCAATCTGTTGATGCATATGACAAAGCAGAGGGGAAAGAAGCTGGGACTGAAAAGGAGTCAGACACACAGGAGCCCCCTGTTCTCTGTTGTCAGATATCACTTCACAATAAGCCAAAGTGGTCGGCTGACATGCAAGTCAGCTAAGGAATATAATAATTGACAATAATTGGTTGTGTCAAATGCTCTGCTGGAAAACTAGGCCTTGCTTTTTCAGGAATGGCTTTGACTATAGCCTTTTATTGTTTAAAACAGGGGAGCCCAAACATTTTCGTATAAAGGGCCCAAAATCAAATATCACTGAGAGCTGTAGCAAACTATTTTTACATTAAAGCTGCCATGGGTAATTTCCTAATTCATTTGATAATATTAAGAAATAAATAGAAATCATTACTTTGAACTGTATTAAAGGTGCTGTATGTAAGTTTTTGACTCTTCTAAAGCATAAAAATACAATAATATGTGTGCAGATATTTAAGAAACTTTCCAAGTGAACATACTTGTTTAACTGACAAACAATGCTGAAGTCAGATATTCTGCTTTGAAAATGTTTTTTTCCGTGCCGGAACGATGTCTTTGTTTAGGTAATTTTCACATGCACATGCCAGTTTAGCCAATTGTAATTCAGCACCCCGGGTTGCCTTGTTGGAAAACAGCATATTTCATTCATTCATTCATTCATTCATTCATTCATTCATTCATTCATTCATTCAGAAAGACTCTGAAAGCATGCGTCCATGAGCGAAATGCTACAGTGTAGTGGAAAGTATCAGATGTCAAAATGAGACAGATTCAGTTTCACATGACGTTAATTAGCAAATGACATAAATATTAGGAACGTGAGCAGGTTACATCGCGTGTCCTAACAACACGCTGTGACGAGATTGTTATGAGTGATGAGCCATTTGGCTGTTTGCACCACAAAACACGGCAGAAATTTAAAGACAGCCTTTCAGAAGCACAGAATATGCACTCACTCACAAAACGGTAAGGTTTAGAATCTATTTAATACATGTTAACCCTCTTTAACATCATTAAAGGTGAAGTGAACTTTCTGCTTTCAGTATATGGTAATACACGTCATGTAAAATGCATTCAAACTCGCATTGTTAGCATTTAGCACTGAATAAAGCACACGAGGCTTACCTGAGGTGATCTGTCATAGGTTTCTGTTGTTCAGCTGTGAGAAATAGAAGCCGCTTCTAATAAATCAATTCGAGGTGTTGGTTAGAACCAAAACTCCTTTTAATATGGAGAATATTCCCTCAATCGCGTGTCGTTGCTTTTATTTAGAACACAGTTTAAAATCCCTCAAACTGGCAACCCGGCGTACCTTTATTATGATTCAGGACTGCAATACCTAGTTCAACCACTGGGTGTCAAACTTACATACTGCACCTTTAACTAATGCAGTACAACTTTTTTTAAATTATAACATCACATGTATAACACAGTGGAGTTCACTGCTGAATACACTAGAATCTGCCTTTGACTAAATTCCCTCACCAACGTCTCTGCATTGTTCTCGATCCATCGTACTGCATGTACATTTTTAACTAAATCTGATAAATTTACATCATTTAATTTAAATTGAAACATTTAAAGTCAGATAGGCTTTTTTGTAGCTTAACAATAAAACACATTAAATTTAAAATGATAATTTCTAAACCATTCTCAGATATGATGGTGGGCCAAATCAAAAGTTACCATAGGCCAACTTTGGCCCACGGGCCCTAGTTTGGGCATCTCTGGTTTAGAAAAAAAATAATAATAATAATAAAAGGTAAACTGTATGCGTGTTGAAGATAACACATAGCACAGGAGCAAACTCTTCATAAAAAGACTTTAGCACCCAAGGAGGTATACCGTGAGAACCAGCAGCTTTGGCTGCCTTGACTTTGCAAAGTCTAGTCTTAACTTGCATAAGATTCAGAAGAGGCAAACTACAACTTGACAATTTTAACAAATTTTAATTCTAACTGCACGCCAATATGGAGGTGATTTAAAACATAATATATAAAAGATTTCTAAATGGTAATTCATGATTGTTAATAGGCAAATTAATTAATTAATTTAAATTATTCGAAGAAAAAAAGGCTAAAAATTGATCTACATTTATTTTATATATTTATATTTATTTTATATTAAATTGTATTAACGGTCTAAATTCCTTGCACATTTGTTTATTTGTAAGAGAGTTAGCTAAATGACTATATATGTGAATTAATGAATGTTGCAAGTGCTCAGGTGACATTACATTAAAATGACCATGATGATATTAGGACATTTAAAAAAAAAAAAAATGGTGTAAATTAGACTGCAATTCTCAACTATTAACACCAGAGAGCAGCACGCGTTCTCCTAAAAAAGCTAATTCCACTTAAGCTTTCACTCACACACAACAGCGCTAGCTCTAATAGATGGTGGTGCACAACACAGAATTAACATTTGCGGATAGGATCTGTCAGCCAAAAAGCAGAACCCCTTTCTTTATCTGTCCATCAACATGTCAAGATATAAACAACTGTGCAATCAATTGTGCTGTCAGGTTAACAAACAACAAATGTAAACCTTCAATTACTGAAACCCTTGATTTAACACAGCAAGCTTGAATAAATGCGCTTTGTTTGATGCATTGAAAGATTTATGGTATCTTGAGTTATTCATAACTTTAGTGGTATTTTGGAAAAAAAAAAAAAAAAAAAAAACGTACAAAAATGCACTTTAAGCATGCCAGGATAAACCGTGTACAAAACTAAATGGTGACTGGAAATTATATTAATTAAAACAAATTATAAAAAAAAGAAATGGCATGAACAGAACATTCACTATATCTATCTATCAAATTTTTTATTTATATATTTAAAAAATTTTTTATTATTAATATCTATTTCACTATCCGCTTGTTAAGTGTGACGCCACATGAAGCGGCTTCCGAGTCCAAGCCCTCTATCAAACTGTATGAGACTCAAATGGTAATAATAAACCTTTACAAAGCAATGTAATACTTTCAAAAATCACTTAAAAATCGCAATACATACAGTATAACCATGCCTAATATCCGATGACCAGAAAGTGATTAATTTTTTTATAAATTGTTAAAATATTGATGTCTGCGATGCAGCAAGTCAAGAAACGTGAACATAATTTTATATAAAATTCACTTTAATGTGTCATAGGACCAAAAAGTGGTCACAAACGAATATTTTTTCAATTCAAATGAGTAGCAGCTTGGACCTGGAAACAGTATTTCTTACGTTATTATTATAATTTTATTAATAAATTTTATTTACCATGATTTTTGATTCAGTTGATGGAGTTGAACTGTTCTCTGATATCTACATTGTAGGTATACTGCTTACTTAAGTTAAAAAAAATACTTCAGAAATTGTTTTATATGTTCAATACCCTACAAAATACACCTAAAATCAGAAGGTCCATATTGACCATATTTGGAATGGTCAATATGGACATATTACTCGTATGGTTTTGAATTGGGATAATGCAAAGAAAGCCCTGCCTTCCAGTAAAGGAGGCAATCATCAATCTCCAATGACTAACGATTCTATGAAGGAGGGGCCTAAGTTCAGACATGAGTTTTTAGGACAATTTCTGCAGCTTCATTGTGATGAACCCTCTGGGATCAGCAAACATGCTGGAATCTCAGCAGATACTTGCCTCGCAGACATCAGAAATAGATCTACATGAAGCATAAAATCTCTACTCCTAAAAAAAAGAAAAAAAAAGAAAAAAAAAAAACTACACTTGAAAACAAAGGTTCTATGGTTTTGTAATATATCAGATTCCCTAGTTTTCCACGATTTTCGTGATAAATATGCCCAGAAATTTGTGGAAGATTGTGCGATATATATATATATATATATATATATATATATATATATATATATATATATATATATATATATATATATATATATATATATATATATATATATATATATATATATATATATATATATATATATATATATTGTGCAAAGTCACTCACTTGATTTGCGCATCTTTGTATAGACTTCACATGTAAATCACCCGCACTTGATGCTTCACTGGTTATTGCAGTGTGAGTACTGTAATGTGACGGGGTAGGTGAGATGTCTTTTTTCAAGAACCACTCAAATGCATCACGTGCGCTGCGTATGCAACGACTATAAATCACGTAAAACAATTAACTGCAAACTATAAAAACAAATAATTTATATAATTTGAATATATGGTTTTCCCAGTGATGGGTTGCGGCTGGAAGGGCATCTGCTGCGTAAAAACGTGCTTAATAAGTTGGTGGTTCATTCCGCTGTGGCAAGCCAGGATTAATAAAGGGACTGAAAAGAAAATGAATGAATGAATGAATGAATGAATGAATTAATATATGGTTTTAATTGGAGGTTTTATGAGATGTAATTTTTTTGCGATTATTTTGTATTTAAATTAAGAATTTTGCAGGATTGCAAAAAAAATGCAACTTTTTATTGATTTTACGTTGGATTCAGCGATCGCAAAATCATGAAAAACTAGAGGGTCTGATATATAAGAAACAAATGGATGCTGCATTATTCAGAAGTTTAAATTATGTAACATGTTATTGGTTCTTTAGATAGTTACATAGTTTAACTGACAGGAAGACATTTAATCGTGTCCTTCAGAAACGGTCATAAATGAGGTTGGCGTTGTGATCTTGTTCCCTTCAGGGGTCCGTTCTTCGTACCTTGCTAAAATTATTTGACAGATCCTGGATCTTTTAATCTTGATAACTGATCTCTGGCTAATTTGGTTCTTCAAACAAGTTCGCGAATCATGTCACTCATGCGTCAAGAGCATTTAGCAATTTATTTAGTTTTACATTTAGATTTTCATATTAGTATTATAGTAGCCGGTTTCTTAATCGGTGTAATAAGTGGATGTTTAAATTAATTTTGCATCACAAAAGCATTTTGATATTGGTAAAGGTGTCTGCAACTTTTGTGAAGCATCAAATCACCGTCATATTAGGCTAACTGTGAAAACATGTTCATGACTGCATAAATGTATTATTCCTTTAAAAAAAAAAGTTGCATATTGTGCATGTCTATTATCATACACTAATTGTACTAAAGCTATTGTACACGTTTGTATCTAAAAAGTTCAGATCAATAAATTTTCTCTTTAAACCATTAGGTGGCAGTCTTCGTAGTTTTATTTTGGAGTGCAGATTGTATAAACAGGTTTGAGCTACCAGAACTGTTGCTATGACAACAACTCTCAGATCAGTTTTGAAAAACGAAACGATCCTGGATCGAGTCAAATCGTCAAAAACCAAATCCAGCTAACGGAGTAATCCACGTACGAAGAACAGACTCCAGGTGTGCTTGTGCATTAGCTTGGGCAACCTGAAAAAAAATGCAGTTCTTTGTCATGATTCTAAGATTTCGAAAAAAAATTTAAAACAGTTGTTGATAAATGTGACTAGTGCTTCTAAATATTAAATTTAATCCTAAGATGGCAAACAGTTTGGTAGAATTTGATGTTTCTCCATAGAGATAGGAGCTTGCACTTGCCTGGAAGGCGTTTCAAAGATGGCCACATGCATTAAAAGCTTCCAAATCAACAAATGATGGACAGAACCAAGTTCAGCCCATTTCTGATTTCATTTTTATGATCTTTGATTTTTACAATAGTGTAGTGTGGACTAATAGACTATTTTCCCCATTCAGACAAGCGTTCACATTATGACCAGTCACAAGTTAACTGAATACTGTTTATTCATTATATCTTTTAACAAGGCCACATGTTAAGATCTAGGCAGTGTCGATGTTAAGCAAACAATGAGGCCTCATAATAAAGATATGAGGAATTTAACAAGAGCTAAATTGTTATGTCAAGTTTACCGGGTCACAGTATTTTTTCAAACAGCAATACTTGTGGTTTGCGTTTAGTCAGCAGTGGTGAAAATTTACTAAGATTGCTCTAAAGAACGTCAAACCACAAACCGTTGATGGTGTGTTTGATGCCCAAGGCTCATTAATTCACAAGGGCAAAGCAGTTCGGTCTGATCTGAGCCCACAGAAGATCTACTATGGATCTAGACGCATAATTTAATGGGGACGCAGAGCCGCCAAGCAACCGGAGTGCCTAAAGAGATCTCCGTTTACCAGCCTACATGAGTCTATAATGAACACTTAAAGGTGCAACAGGTGATTCTCCTAAGAAACTATTTCTTATAATGATTAAAAGTCTCTTCACATCCTGATAGCAATGTATTTTAGTAATCTGTGCAAGGTGTATAGGACCAAAAACAAATTAATCAAAATGTTTGCGCAGAAAGAATTACATGCATCCTACCTAAAAACTGTTGCAAGCCAAGAACACTTTCTTCTTTCAGCATAACATAATTACTTTAGACAATTCACACTGCACACATTGTTCTGGAATGATTTGAAGAACAAAGTGTTGTCCTGGACTCCCAATCAAACTGACCACATGCATGGCTGGTTATTTCTTGATTTTCGATTAGCTGTCAGGGCATTTCAGGCAAACTGTCATATGATAATATGTCTTTCTATACTCGCTGCCTTGAGGATCTGCCTCAGGTCAAAATCAATGCCGTAGACCGCCTGATCAAGACAAAGCCAAAGGGGAATGGTTTGAGGTTGCATATTTGATACTATAGATAGCTAGCTAACATTATGGCTGCACACAGCTTAAACATTGATGAAAAAGTGTAGCATCAGTAAATAAAATATAACATATGCAGCCCTGAAATGTTGATACTGTACCTCCTGCTAACCACTAGAATTAAATTGTGTTGAGTCATTATCCTCTTACAGAAAACCCACATGAGATTCACTTGTGCAATCACGTTAAAAATCATGCTAAAAGGTAAAGGTAAAATGTGTGGTTTTGGAACTATCCATTTTGAATTGTTATTTTACGGGTTTCACATACAGTGAATATTCAATTGCACAGGTGATTTTAACGTGATTGATGTGCTTTTCTGTAAGGGTCAGTGTTATTTATCCTGCTGGTGCATCATTTATGTGCATGTTCAAATGTAAATACTATTTTTAGAATTATTTTTTCAGGGTTTTCACCTTTAAATGGACAGGACAGTAGAGAGTATTGACAGGAGCGTGGGGAGCAGAGAGAGGGAAAGGATCAGCATAGGACCTTGAGGAGCGTGGGGAGCAGAGAGAGGGAAAGGATCAGCATTGGACCTTGAGGAGCGTGGGGAGCAGAGAGAGGGAAAGGATCAGCATAGGACCTTGAGGCGGGAATCGAACTTGGTTCACCATGAGCACCAGAGTGCATGTGTCAACGCACTAACCACTATGCCATTGGCGCAGATCAAATGTAAACACTTTGAAAGCACAAAATTAAAATGATCATATCTTTGACTCCCTCGTGTGTATGTTTTAAACCATTATGAGTTTGTTTCTTCTTGAATCAACCCTTTAAGAAAGTTCTATGCAATTGGGTGATTGAGCACCTGTGAGATGTGTTGGACACCAGCATGACCAATCCACGTTGGCTCTTTGCAACTTACAGTATCTGTTGGTATGGTACTGCATTTCATCTTTGGAAGTCTTGTCAATCTCATGCTTCAGTATTGTTTTTGGAGGACATGGTGGATCTAAAGTATTTCACGCTGGGCTTGTAATGAAATGTATTTTTATTTAATGCCATGTCAGCAACCAAGGCTATTTTCATGGCAGAAACATTCATTTTAATAATAAATATACAATTAAAAATCAACAAACAAATGAAAACATAAAATTAAATAAGATTTTTAGTGTTAATAAGAGAGTTAATTTTATTAAAAAAAAAGTCTTCTGAATCATTAAAAGCAGGACAGTCCAATAAAATGTGTTTTATAGTCAGGGGAGTTGTGCAGTACAAACACGGAGTAGCGTTTTCACCTTGGAGCAAAAAAACCATGGGATATTCTTGTATGCCCAATACAACATCTGGTAAAAACCACTTGATCAAATCTGGTCTTAAAATTCTGTGTGAGATTTCATGTTGTATTTCATGTAATTTACTAATTCCCAATGCATCACACTCCTCTTGCCTCTTGTTTAAAATGTAGACATTAATAAAAGGTCCCATCTCTGATGGAGGAATTTGGCATTTGTTTTTCACACTGGGTTATGTCACAAATGAATCGGCCAAATTGAGTGGATTTCTCCTCTTCCAACAATCCTAGATAATGTTTCGATTATCTATGTGGTTCTAAAGATGATCTTATCAGATTTTCCTGTAGTGTGAGGTAAGTTAAGTGAGACTTAATCTGATTGGAAGAACGTCATAGACATTCCAATCGAGAATCTTAAATATTCAACAGATATCCAGATGTGTGTGGGGGGAACCCCAATGACAAACGCACATATGAGCCAGAGATTATCACATGAAACAAAACAATATCCAGTCAGAAAGCAATCTGACAAGATGGAAGAATAACAAACACAGTCATAGTGTTGCACAAAGTGAAATGGATTTGGAGAGTAGTGATTGAAGACCAGCTGGTCGATTTATAAAAACAGAAATATTTACTCGTTTATTCATTCGCTAGGTTTACTCAAGTCTCGACAGATTTTGCGAGATTTCCTGTGTTCACATTCGCGACTCAATACTAGGAAAGACGAAGCCGGAGCAAAATGAGGAAATCTAAGAATTTTTGTCCTTATGTTTTTGGTTCCCTAACATTTTCAAAATCTTAGATATTAAAGAAAGATGTTTCACCCAGCCTTACAATGATTTAGTTCATCGGTTTACAAGCAGAATGGTGGTTTATGCATAAAGCACCACTATAGGATGTAAACTAGAGTGCAATATGCTTTGCTGGGAAAATGGAAAGGGAAAAAACGGTGGCAAGGGGTTTTCAAGACATATAAGAGGAGAAGAGAATCAGACAGAGGTGGAATGCAGTTTTACACTGTTGGCACCTGCTGTGAAATCTCCTGACTCCAAATAAACCTCAGGCGTTGCCAAAAGCTTCAGTCAAGCCGTTTTTCACACTAAATGCTTTTGACTTGTATCCTAAAATAACTGCATCCATTCAACATAATGTTCATTCCCGCTACCACAAGTGCAAGACATGACAAGCCGGGCGTAAGACAGCAATACAATCCAGAGAGTTTCTTCAGATCTGGAAGGGCTGTGTATTTTGGCAGAGTGGTGACATCTGAGCTATGCGGTTTTCTACTTGCACACGCAATATTTGAAAAAGTGACAGCTCATGACAGGGAGGAGGGCCTGCCGTTTCACCTCTATAATGCGAAAAAATTCAGATCAGAGATACACCTATCATGCATATGGTGACCAGATCCAATTGATGCAACCATAGATAATCACTGGCAATGCAAAAGAGCTGATTAACAATTGACAACCTGTATTGACTTTTAATTCCAGAGGGAAAAAAGCCGAATTAATTAGAGAAACCTGCACAACAGCTGCTCGACATGCCATTACACTCAACAATCAAAACCTCATAAAACCGTTTCCCTATATAGACAAAAGAAATCAGGGTGGCTCTTTAACCACCTTTTCCTAAGGCCAGGGATCCATCTATATGACTGTATTATTTACGGCTATAATGATCTTCAGGGTAAGGAGTGTTAATGAAACAGTGAGGAGTGAGTTTTCCAGGTCTCATTTTTCACAAATGATATCATGATAATTGGGGGAGAGAGAAATGTCTGCCAGTAAAATAACAAGCAATGTGAACACACACCCAGGGACTTTTTTTTCCCCAGATTGTAACAATACAGATAAGTATCTCTTTGACTCATCTTCTAAAGACTGTAGGCAGCTTTATAAGCTCAAGATGAAGTCTTTCTAGTAACACATCTGCAACTTCTATGAATGAGGACAGAGCACATATCAAAACAAAAGTCTAAATCATTTCATTAAAAGTGTTTATTCCCGATGCAGAAATCAATTTGAGGTTTGTTCCTCTGTACATACAGGGAAAGTTAGTGGAGTCCAAAACAACAAGAACAATATAGCCATATCATAATTAGCCTCTACTCAGAACTCACTGCAAATTAAATTACACTATGCCAAAGTGTCTAAGTGTAGCAATTGAATCAGTTGGATGTGGTACAAGTTTTCTTTTTAAAAAGTCCCAGTTTAAAAGTTGTAATTACTAATTCTACAAGGATGAGATTGTTTATTAGGCACTAAGCACTGACAGTGCATATAGCCACCAATTGTAATTGTTTTCCCTGTTTATAGTCTTCTTGGTAGTAGTCTTTTTCATCATAGTCTTCTTCGTAGTCATTGTCTTCTGCCACGATTTAAAGGCCAACCCATAGAAACGCTATAACATTTGGCACACTGATAAAGGACAGGCTCTACATTAACCACAACAAATTTGAAGCCTCTAAGTGAAACTCTCTAGCGTCACCCCTTGTCCAAAAATTGCACTCATGTTTATGCTAATAACTTTAACCATAAGTCGGAGATAGAATTTATTATTATATTTTTTTCAGATTCTTTGGCTCAATTCAGAAGTTTTATTTTTATTTTGCTACGTTTATTGGTTCACAAAACACATTTGATCAAACTCATTCTAGACCGTTTGTCCAAAATTAAATTATATGATTTTTAAACAATGCTAAACAAAAGCTTGACAAACGTGCTGGAACAATGCCAAACTGCATTGGAGGCTGTATCTCTGCAATGCTTAAACATATTGCAAGCAAATATAGGCGTTTTGTGCGTCTATGCATGTCTTATGCTGCTGATATTAAAAGCGGTGATATTAGGTCAGTGTCATTACTAATGCTTTGCACCTCCAGTTGATTTATATGGCTCTAAATTACATATAGTTGGCCAAGTAAAACATACTATAAACAACACTACTACGATATGGGTCAATTTTAAAGCCTTTCAAATGCTGAGAGTTCAGCCCAATGTTGATTCCGGTTTTATTACAGACTTTCCGCTGTTCAGTATTCCTTTGGTTCTATAACCAGGGATTTAGAAATTTGGGTCATGTCGATCATTTCTTTGTTGTGTCAACTAACCATCAGCTTCTAACTACTCCCACACCACACATGCACACTAGTAGCTACAGGCAAATGATGTACAGTATATAAGCAATTTAGTATGACATTCATCCGGTCAAGTGTGAAATTTGAACCTTTATTATAGGCTTCCTGATGATTTAATGAAAGACGAAACATGGCTTGGCAGATGGTCTTAAAGTAGGATTGTGTATTATTCATGTTGTTAAGTGTTAATATTGTTAATTTTCTAAAACAAATCTGTATCTTTTAAATGTATTATCTTACGCGTTTCACAAAAACAAATCATTTAACACATTCATGACATTTCTAATGACTTTTAACATGTGACTGCAGATGTGAAGCTTATGAGACTATGTAATTGAAGAGAAGCTTTATGTATAGTTATTTCACAGAAGAAAACCATTTACTGCTATATGGGTCAATATTAAAGCTTTTCAAATACTGGGAGTTCAGCCCAATGTTGATTCTGGTTTTATTACAAACTATTCGCTGTTCAGAATTCCTTTGCTTCTACAACCAGTGGTTTGGAAATTTGGGCCATGTTGATCATTTCTTTGTTGTCGTGTCAACTAACTGTCAGCTTCTTACTACTCCCACACCACACATGCATGCTAGTAGCCAGATCTTACAGTAAGTCTGTTAACATATATGCATTCGCCTGTGTGTGTGTGAAGCATATAAGCAATTGAGCAGGAAATTCATTGTGTCAAGTGTGAAATCTGAACATTTATTATAGGCTTACTGAATGACTGAATGTAAGACAAAACATGGCTTTGGCAAATAGTCTTGAAATATGATTGTGTATTATTAAAGTTGTAATTTTTAATTATTAATATTGATAATTTTGTTATCTTTAAATGTATTATCTTTTGTATTTCACAAAAAACAAATCATATATAACACATTCATGACATTTCTAATGACTTTTAACATGTGACTGCGGATGTGAAGCTCATGAGACTTTATGTAAGAGAAGCTTTATGTATATTTATTTCACAGAAGAAAAAAAAAAAAAAAGTACTGACTGTCTCTGAAGCACTTCCACTATATCCCATCTAGCCCGACAGCAACAACATTGGTTGAACAAACAGACTGGTTAAGCCAGTGCGAGAAAGCTGGACGAGTGTCTGGGAAATCTATTTAAAAACATTGACTTATGTTTGCTGACGGTTCACTTTACCCTTTACCACAACTCCTGTATAGCACAAAGTCTTATATTTCCCTTTGCAGTGGTCTAAAGGTTACTAACTGTGCCAAGCTAATAAAATAAATAAATAAATAAATAAATAAATAAAGTAAAACAGACATCTGTTGTCCTGATCTTAAGTCATCCAGTGCAGTGCTTTGACATACAGCAGACATACCAGTTTACTAATCCTGAATTAGGCAATGAAAATTAGCTGTGGAAAGACAAGTCAAGAACTTGGCTAACAGTATCGGTTTTCTGTAAAATTCACCTGGCTCTCATGAGGCTTTCACCTCTGGCCAAGAGATTGCAGTGGACTCAACTGATCTTTTAGGCTGCCAGACGTTTGTTGATTTAGAATTACTGTTATCAACCAGTAGAATATTAACATGTAATTTAACAAAATCCGGTAATTAAACATCACACAGGGGAATTGGACTCCTCTTTCCACCTGAAGGAAAAGCGAACAATGAAACCTTGTCTTCAGCGGTCTCTAAATGTCTGGATCGTGCTGAGGCACGTGCACATTTCAATAAATTACCTTTATTTATGCATTTGAATCAACAGAGTTAAAAATAACCTAACAAATGCACCACAATAGCATCTAAATTAATCAAGGAGTAAACACGGTAATGAAGAAGATGAGCAAATCATTTTAATAATGAATGCTGCAGGCTTAAAGGTTTAAAGAAAAAAAGCGAGATAATTCTCAAATTCACATATTAAATTAGTCCTTCTAATTTCAGTGACTTGAATGAGTTGAATTGCGTGCATTTTAACTATGAATTAATATAAAGTATCACTTGTAATTAGAAAGAATGCAACTGTACAGCCAACATTTTCTTTTCTGTGGTAAAAGCAATGTTTGACTGTTGGCATCCATGCGTTGAAGAACAACTTTACCTGAGACAACAAACCCCATGTCATTTATCTACAATCACACAATGTGTCTAGTTTATATTAGCCATGACATGCTTGATTGCCCTCTTGCATAGCGTCATTCGCTCATACTGAACGAAGTTGCACAAGACAAGAACCCAAAATCAAACACCTCTTGTCATGCCTTTGTAAAATATGTGCAACATTCGGATGGCCCTCCTGTTTTTCCACTGGGGTTTCGTCAGACCATGAGGGACTCAAGAAGACCCCTGATGCAATCAACAGCCATGTTGTATGTGAAAACAAAAATGCGATGATCAATGGGACTCCATTAAAATAAATGGACCAACCAGCAGACCTACCACATTGTAAAACAGCCGAAATGTTCTTTGCTAAAAATCTCTTATTAGACAAAGTCCTTCATCTGAGTGACCTAGTATTATTACAGATCAAAACTGTTTTGAGCAGCTGTGCTTTCAAAGAGTAATCTAGTGCCTCCTATTATTCCAATATTCAGCTTGAGGCAAAATAAATTTTAAATAAAAAATAAAGTCTACAAAAAATTGCCTTCTACCACAGCAAATTCCATTTTCTTTTTTGATATCTGGTGCAGTTTATCAGGAAGAGACAATTTGATTCTATTTGACTGACTCACTGAGTGGAAACAGTGGTTTATTCGCAAATGTCATGTGATATTCCAGTTTTGCATACAAGTGCATTATTCAAATCTTTGTAAATATGTGTTTGTAGCTAGGTTTCTATGCAGTCAAGCAGTTTTACTGTCAGCTCGTTTACAGAGGACTGATGCACAAGTATCAGGTATGGACCATATAAAAGAAAAGACCATGCACAGTAGCACAACACAAATTCACTTGTCTAAACACACACACACACACAAAAAAATCAATATACTTAATTCACAAACAAATAGACCTTTTTCACATTTCCGGGTTTGTCAGTAGCGGATTGCATCATAGCTGGATAAACTTAGAGAGCAGTGAATGGGAGACTAGATCAAATCATTTTTTTACAATCCTATTATCTAAAATAATAAAAGAAACTCCTCGATGGTGTTCTCGAGACTTTCAGAAATGGTAAAAATAAATAAATAAATAAATAAATAAATAAATAAAAAAAAAAAATTAAAATGTGAGACTGATAACGGCAGCCAGAGGGGAGAATAACATCAAATTTATGGTCCTGTCCCATAGATGCTGCATTAGTAACACCTCGCATAAGCAGTAATTCATTTTTTGTAATTTGACGCAAAGATTATATAATACACTCATAAACGCATATAAATGTTCATACGTTGTTGTTTTTTTTAAATAAAAATATTAAAAACTTTTAAGGATTTAAGATTGTGATGACTGTTAAACGTGTCATAACAGGCTTGTGAAAAGGGTCCATAGGTATTTAAGTTTGTTCTAGTCAAACATGTATACCAACAAACAACCAGACTTTCAATTTGCTTTGAACCCAACAAAGAACCAAAACATGTGCCTTACTGACATAATTAAAGCAATGCAATACAGATTAACTGCCTTTTCATGTTTTGGTTATCTAAAACCATAATAACTCAATATTTTCTAATCAGCGGTAAAATATAATGTATTTCCATTATCTTGCCAATTGTCAGTAGACAATGTGCTACGTTCAAAAATTTAGCAAAATACTCTAATATTTCTGATACATTTTGATTAGCTAAATATTTGGAGTCTGTGCCTAACCCACTACACCCATTCTCTGTGAAATCTCTCAACTCTGACTGTTGACTGAAATGACTCAAATCTGCAGACTGGCATTGACTCAAAATTCAGGCAAAAAATCTGATCAAGAATTGCATAGTTTTGCTATGCAGGCCTCGTTATTGTCCATCCAATAACTAGTGGACGAAACTAAATACAGATGTGAACATTGAGCTTGTCCACTTTCAACTATTTAAGGAAGGCAGGGTTTCTACAAGTTTCAGCAAGTCAAATTTAAGACTTGAAGACTTTTAAGACCATTATGAATGAAATTTCAGACTTGCACAAGGCTAAAATGTTAGGATTGTTTTCCAATGGCCTAGTTAAAACATTAATAAACCATTAAAAACAAATGTTATTGTAAGGAAGATAATTAAACCATATTTGTAAATAGAGCTAATAAATAATCTTTTGTTAAAACCTAGGATGGAATGTTAGTGATTGGATGGGTGGTGGCCCAGTTGGGTAGCTTTACATGGACATAATAAAATAAAGAGCTGTTAAAAATGATTTAAGACAATATTTCAGGGAACTTAAAACTTTAAGGCCAAAAATATTGTTTGTGAAAATTTAAGACATTAAGAAGCCGCAAACACCCTGGAAAGGTTGAAAGCAAAGCATCAGAAAATGAATAATTTGGAAAATTTTGTACAAATTCTTTCATTCATAAGTCACAAAAGACTAGTATCAGGTGGAACCAGTAATGCTTTTCAGTTGACCACCTCTGGAGAAAAAAAAAAAAAAAAACTCAATGAAAATTCTTGCAATTCATGTACAGTAAGTGAATTTTTCTCCAAATGGTTTTATCCGATCCATTTCTCAACCCAAACATCTTATGTCAAACAACCCTCTAAAACCAGCCAACAAACAGTCTGAAAAGGTTGAAAGACCAGAAAACCAACGTAGGCTGGTTTTAACAGGTTCTTTTAAATCAAGTCCACAGAGACGAGTTATTAGCGCTGCTATCGCAAAACCACAGCATTTGGTTCGTTTCAGTTGTCCTGTACAAGCAAAACACACCATAATCACACTATGTGGAGTGCTTTTGTTGGCTGCCCTGTATTCAAAGTCACTGTGTAATGTTATTATTATTAGGATGTTTTCATGATCAATCACTGTTGTCCTTTACACACAGTATAAAGTAAAGATGGACGCATGTACCCATCTGCTGTTTAGTTAGGAATAAAATGTACCATTAGCAATAAAAGCCGTCTTAAAGTCTTCCTCCTCCAAGTGGACAGGGAGGCTGCCAAATGTTTTGATTCACGTGACATGTGACATATATGCGACAAACTCCACCATTCCAGAATCACATACATCATCTATTAGCAAGCGAGCGACCTTTTAAATCTGATGATAATGTCATCTCGCTGTGGGAAAGAATGCGTTTGCTGCGTAACCGACTTGTGACATGGCGAAGAGCACAGAGGCCCTTCATGAGCAAAGGAAGATGGGAAAGCAGCCAGTCTCTAGTTCATGGCTTCTTTTGAAATCATCCCAGCCAGTCTGAGCGGGGCAGGCGAAGCAGTGTTCTTTATCTAATCCTTATAATTCAACTTTAAACATGGGCTTTTAGGAACCTAATGAAATAAACGAGAAGCTGAATGGACGACAAGACAAATCATCCTCCACAGGCTGAGCTGATTAATGAAAAGATCTCACACAGCACTGGGTGTTTCTTCTGGTGCATTTCTGCCATTTAATTAGCCGTTGCTAATCTAGCCGTTTTTAATCCACTTTATAATTTATCAGTGTCAACTGAAATCCATGAGCATTGTCGTTTGGATTCTCACAGGTATTTCTTGTTGTTTTAAGAAGTGTCTGATTGACCTCATCATTTACAGAAGGAATAATCCACTTTGTTTGGATATTCTGATACATAATATGCTTGAACACACAGGGTGGGCTGCAAAGTATACAGTGAAATCCACTTCTGGCAGATTATTTCCACAGTCACAGGTGTGAAGACGGGTAACGAAAGACAACATAGAATAACAAACAAAATAAATTACCAAATACAACTAAATATAAAATATTGAACAAGTAAAATAATCTAAAAAAATGTAAATACATCAAAGCCTATGTAAAAAAAAAAATTAAAAATTTGTAAAAAAAGAAAAAAAGAAAAGAAAAGTAATTTAATTAAAAAAATAATTAAAATAACAAAATAAAAAAAAAAGTACAATAAAAAAAATAATAATAATTAGAAACAAAAAATCATTAAATAAACAAAATTTTTTATTAAATTAAACTTCACTCACCTGAACCAGTATCCCAGCTGTTTAAATTTGGATAGAGAGCAGGCTTCACAGCTGGAGAAGCTGTAAGAATCCCCATACAACCATGAATGATTACCTCAGTGTCAGAACCACAGATGCAGCAACTTCAATATTAAATATTGCTATGATCCTAGAATTTTTGTGGAACAATTATTCTTTTTGTTGCTGTTTAACGACATGTGCATATGTTCAATCAGTCAGCATATTTCTCCTGAAAGATGAAATGCTGCTGGATCTGAGGGATCACTCAGGGTCTTACCCTGTGTCCTGGGTGTGTACGAAGAGGCATATTTCTGTGTGGGAGGCCTTGGTCGAGCTGGTGCTGAACTCACCTGTGAAAACACAGACACCCGATTATACATCAATAGGCTTGTCTTTCCACAGAGAACATGATAAAATG
This sequence comes from Danio kyathit, assembly GCA_903798195.1. Classification (NCBI taxonomy): domain Eukaryota; kingdom Metazoa; phylum Chordata; class Actinopteri; order Cypriniformes; family Danionidae; genus Danio; species Danio kyathit. The sequence continues at coordinate 36,669,138 of LR812535.1, forward strand.
AGACTGGCAGTGAAGCCATAAAACAACAAGATATTGAAAGCACATTGATAACACATTTTCTGTTTTGGAATTGATATGCAAGCTTAGTTTGCTTGTTAAACATATACATTTTTGCAGTGAAAGACTGTATTGCATTTATAACAGTGCCATACAGGACAATACACACACTTTGAGATAAATTATTCAAAAGTTTGTTATTTTATGCTACAAAATAATAAAAGAAAAGCCTAATTTATGATTTTTTTTTTAATCATAACATGATTTTATCATTATACTGCAGCTTGCATACTGTTTACTATCGAATCACTTTTTGTTTTGACCTGATTTCATGAGCCAGTGTTTATTTTTATCCCATATAACCCCAATGAACTAAGTATATACCCCAAAATACGAAGTGCCAAGTAGAAGGTCTATATTACTGTCATCTACAGGGTTTTATAGTAGTCTGATTTATAGTAGCCATTAAATAAAACTCACAATCACCGTAATGTGTTGAAAGACTTTGTCAACAGATTATAGCTCTCACGCTTAGTTTAGGTGTAATTTCTTCATTTCTTCATTCCAAAGTCACAGAATGACTGCATACTTTTCTGTCTGCTTCAATGTTTGCCACTAGAGGGGTTTCTGTGTGTACTTTTCTGACTTAAATGAACAAAAATGGGTCAACCAATTTGTTCATCTGACTGAGAAAGTAAAAAAAAAAAAAAAAAAAAAAAGACTTGAGAGTGGAAAATAGTGTGACTTCAAATCCCATCAAATACAGCAAGATTAAGGTAACCTAACCCTTGAAATGATGAGTGATACTGTCAGTCAACTTACTGTTGATGTTTCGGCATGCAACAACAAATCACACGGGCAATTTAAACAAAGTACAAGAGTAAATGGATGGGTGAGGGAATATTTATGTTGTTGATAATCTGGTCATGCAAATGAACTGTGCAAGTCTGTAAAACTATTTCATCCGTCTGATGTTCTGGTTTCATATTATTACTTTTTACATGCTATCATTGTGGTCACAGATATTTGAATTCGCTATGATGCCAACTATTTTAATCAGATCTGGGAATTTTTGTGACGACACGTTTCTCTTTCATTCATTTGTAATGTCATTGTAGCAATTCATCTAATCTGATTCAATCTGGAGAATCAGTTTAGTCAGAAACCCTGCTTGTAAATTACAAGATAAACCGTTCAAAAGACAAATTCCTGTCCTGCTGCTTAAGGTATGTTTTGACTGTACAGCTAGAGATATTTAGTTAAATGCTATTCTTCACCACTATTTTTTAATGATACATTTATTGCACGTAATCTATTCAGATTTGATATTTTTAACCTCAAAGTACTTATTAAATTTAATTGCTCATTCATTAAACGTTAAAAAAAAAAAAAAAAAAAAAAAAGTCAAAATCCCTACAGTTTAACAATATTTTACATTTGGGTCAAACATGAGATGTCCCATTTTGGTGTTTAAGATAATTTTTAAAGATTACATTAAAAAATAAAACATTAAAAGGTAAGTAGTGTACACTTTAAAAGTTTTAAATAGATTTTAAAATTGAAGTAAAAAAAACAACATCAATGGGATATTAGTAATGTAAAAATGAAACGTACTTAATCTGACATCTGACCTGTACTGTAAATATATGAAATAGTAGTAATGACAAAGTTTTATTCTATATTAAATTATCAAAAACATCTAACTTCTTGCTGACAAATGGTGTAACCTAGTAGTGTGATCCAAAGTATAAAGATGCAGCATTATGATCCTTAATTTTTTAATATTAATCCATGTTTCAAGGTTTTTGCTATATAAGCCATTGTTATCCAGGGTCTCTTTTGTAAATCATTAAAAAAAATAAATAAATAATAATAATAATAATAATAATATCGTACAAAAATACATTAATTATACATAGTTATATGAAAAAAATCTAGTTAAAATAAGAATTAAATAGTTAAACAGTACACATTCTAAATGTATAAAAAAAAAAAAAATTAAGCAATTTATTTAGTCTTGAAAACTCTGTTTGTCTGTGTCAACCGCTTACATACTACTTTAAAATTACAGTACACTCTTTACACTTTTTTTTTTTTTTTAAACAAGTTGAAACAATTCTTAAGTTGTTTTTGTTACAACCTAATTGTTTTATGTTGAATCCACATAAATTTGTAAAAATTCTTAAGGTTTTTTAGTCTATAAGCAGCTTAAAATTTTACTTGACAGACAGTGACCTTGCTTGAAGACCGCATGTGTTTGTTCTGCCAGTCGGTGGTGTATTTCTCAGTGTAGTCCTTTAAAATGGTGTACAAATCATAGGCTTCAGGTGGTGGATCCACATCACCATTGAGAATAGCAGAAGCACGAATGTCTTGCCCATAGAACCTAAATGAATGTAAAGTAAAAGCACACATAAGATACTGACACTATGACGCAATGAAAAGCCAATGCAGGTCAACACTCGGGTAACATCAGCACCTGAAAGCTTAAATGCAACACAAACTCTTTAACCGATGATATTACATACTTTCGATTGGTGTCTTTGCGCTCGATGAGGTAAGATCCGACGAGAGACACTCCAGCGTAGAGGCCACGGGATTTGCAGTATGAGTAGACTGCCGCAGTACTGCGAACCGCCACATCTGCCTCCACATTTCTGTCAAAGATGAATAAATAGATATAAATGCAAAGAATAAAACACAACCTCTCAAGATAAGAAGAAAGAGCATTCAATGTTGTAATAACCGGAATTTGTTGGGAGGAAGACACTCAATTAAAAGAGAACATATGGATTCAGCCAGGATTATGTCAGGGGAAGGGTCTGCAATAGCACAGATAGGTAAGTTTTGGGTGTTATGGTAACCAATAGCCTCCTAATATAATAGCCTATCCTTATGTAATGTAATGTAATCTAATGTGTATTTATATAGCCATTTATTGTGTATGGCCATACATCCAAAGCGCTTTACAATCATAAGGGGAGTCTCTCCACACCACCACCAGTGTGTAGCATCCACTTGGATGATGCGACGGCAGCCACAGGACAACGGCGCCAGTGCGCTCCCCACACACCAGCTATTGGTGGAGTGAAGAGACCGTGATAGAGCCAATTCAGTGGATGGGGATTATTAGGAGGACATGATGGGTAAGTGTTGATTGAGGGACTTTGGTACTCTTTACGAGAAGTGCCATGGGATTTTTAATGACCTCGTCAGGACCTCGGTTTAACGTCTCATTCGAAAGACAGCGCTCACTGACAGTGTAGTGTCCCCTTCACTTTTACTGGGGTATTAGGACTCACACAGACCACAGGTTGAGCTGCTGGCCTCTCTAACACCACTTCCAACAGCAACCTAGTTTTTCCATGTGGTCTCCCATCCAGGTACTAACCAGGCTCAGCCCTGCTTAGCTTCAGTGAGTAACCGGTCCTGGGCTGCAAGGTGATATGGCTGTGGTCATATTCAACAAATAAATCTTGACTTATATTGATCTTAAATTTTTCTGATTTTCTGATTAGAAGAATAAACAACAACATTTTAATTTAAAACTTTAACCGCAGATGAAATAAATCCCACATACAGACACGCACACCATGACTGGGTCTATGACATATTTACTGTACATGCATATAGTGGTTATTTTGTTGCTTTAATTTCTTTTTATTGCAAGTCACTTTGAATAAGTGTCTGCAAAAGATTAAATATAAATATAATTTATTATGAAATTACCATTTTAAAATAGCATAACATGCCCCGTTCCTATTATCCACCAAGTAAATGTTCTTAAGAGATGATTTTGATGCAAACCTTTATGAGATGTGACCTTAATATAAAAAAATATCCTAGCAGGTGGTAAGAAGGTTTTATTCCAAAAATAACTTTTTTTTTTTTTTTTTTAAACAAAAGTTCATACAGCCTGCAGTCCCTGCTGCCAAACCAAATCCAAACCTGATCTAATCCAAACCAACAAATCAAACACATCCACAAAGTGCAATCTTAAGCCGTGGCTTTCAAAGCTACTGTATTGCATCAGGCACTTGTTCAGTAAAGGGATCGCTTGCAGCTCTATTCCAGCGAGATCCATAAACAACAATTAAAGCAGCGAGAACAAAAAAGCACTTTCCGCACAAGCACAAACACAGCAGAATCCGTCAATAAAGGTAAAAATCACTGATTCACCTTAGAACAATGCAGCTGTCATTTAAACTTGCACTTCTGAATGGCTCCTAATGTACAGTACGGACACCTGTTATTATCTATAATTCGCACAGTGTTTTCGGCGCAAGCTCATGCTTGTCAAATTATGAATGACTGTATTGCGGGTGAAAGCTGAAGCTGGCAGCTCACAACTGTATATATTTTTTTGTGTAAACATGTCATCAGAGAAAATGAGTCCCTTGTGAAGTGATACAAAAAGATGGCGTTTATATACTGTTGATGTTTTTAACCTTCAGCAATAAAATGCTCCAACAGTTCAAAAAACATAATAGAGTTAATTTATGAACAAATGACAAATTGAACAAATGCTGTCAAAGCCATACATCACATATGTAAACACACTTTTTTCTTCAAACAAATGGGTTTCAACACTATTTACAATGAACTGAACAATTCAACTCACAAATCGCTGCACAATCCTTCATCCACTGCTGTCCACATAGCTGTGAGGCAGCAATGTTAGCAGTATTTTCAAAGAAAAAAAATAATAATATCAATTGCATAAAACATGAACATAAATCAAACCTTTCTACCCTCAAGCCATAACCTTTGATTTTAATCAGAAGTCAGCCAAGTGACGCAGATGCATCCAGATTAAAAAAAACACTTGAAAACGCTTTAGTAATAAAAGTGTCATATCAGATTACGACACTGATACTTAACAATGGACATTTGCTCAAAGCACCCAAGTTGTTTCCAAACTTTAACTCTAGGTTATTTCCTCTCTTCCGCCCCCTAGCAGTAAACTGAGGTACTACAAGGTTTCATCACCATCTCACGTACTGTACTTCACCTGCCAACAGGCCCAACGGCCACAGTGAAGTTTCCTCCAAGAGTCAGATTTCCTCCTTTACTAAAGGCCTCCACAGCTCTCCTCTGATTCAAGATGATGACAAAATCTGATGACTGGGGGGGAAAAAAAATAAGACATAAATTATATTTTATCTGAAGCCTTAGTCAACATGAGATAAAACTGACAATTATATACTGTAGTCTTAAGACTCAAAGTAATTTAATTTAAATTAACCACTCATTCCTAAATCAATATAGTATCCTGACTTTAAACAAACATTGAAAATGAAATGTGTTATGCATGGGTGGTATGACAGTAAAGTGTTACATTAAAAAACTATAACTACTAACATTATATTATTATTATTACTATTATTATTACTATTATTATTATTATTATTAATAAACCATTTAACTAACAATTAATTTCCTAATAAAAACTTAATTTTATTAAAAATGTTAATTAATTTGATATTTTTGGGTATGGTTTGTATGACACTACAGTGTCTAATAATAAAATTTGACTATTTTCTTAAAGTTTCCTAGTTAACTTCGATTTCTTTTAATATATTTTAAGTTAAAATTGCATCAATTTAAAAAATATGAAAAATGAATTTATACATTTAATAATTGAGGATAATCTTAACATCAGGCAACAGTTACCCTATGCCGTGACCTAGATACATTAAAAAGTAAATAAATAAAAAATTATATATATTTTTGCAACAATTATTAAGTGTTTGAGAAGGACCATTTTTTCCAAGATAAACAATATACTATACTGAATCTCTGATTAACCACTGTACCATCATACTATTTTTATTAAATTATATATTATATTTAGGCTCGTCACAATAATCAATTTTGTATATCGACTAATTCGCACAGAACTTAGACATGACTTCAATAATTTTTGGTGATGAAATATATAATTGCCCATATATAAAAAAAAATTATTCTAGCAACATTTTAGCTGATTGCACAACCTATCTATCTCTGTTGGAGCTGTCAGTGTTAGTATGGTTAAAAAAATAAATAAAAAAAACACTATAGTATTTACTGTAAATTACTATAGTATATTTTCATGTGGGTATCTGACAACTGAAAATAGATCTGATAGCAGATATCGCAGCCTCGGATTCTTTTTACCATGCACTTTTTTTGTTAACATTTGTTATCATTTATTTATAATGAGTTTATAAATAAATAAAGTTTATAAATTTATATACGAGTTTTCACATTTCGATTCCAATGCCAAATTATAAAACTGTTATGACAATAATTAAATTAAGTATTCTTAAGAATAAAATATTGTGGATTCTTTGGAAGGGTGTACTTGCATTGTGATGATATTATATTGTTGTTCTGGCATTATATAATGAGTGGTATAAAATGGCCTTAAAATGACAATAATATTATTTAAATCGCAATAGAATTTGGTGGAATGTATCGTACAACAAAAAAATAGATATCGCTACAGACCCAAATATATTATATTCCTCCATTTATAAAATCAGGTTTCTTTAAGCTAAGCACCAGGTCATGTGACGTTAGCTAGTAAGCACATCTATCCTTCATGTACAATCAGGCTATACATCACTCTGACAAGCACCCCGCCAACTCTTGTGCATCTGTCGCCAGCAAAACATTAAAAAAAAGCAGCTCCATATTCAGCAACAGCTTAAGCTTTTTTTTCTAAACGTTGGTTGATGTCGAAAGATTTGGACCAGTTCCAGACACCCTCTGGTTTAAATGCCTAAAGATAAAAATCGATATTTCCTGTACTCCCCTGCTACTTATCAGGTGTGTTGATACTTACTGAGAGACAGAGACCGCAGCGCAAACCGCTGCGCCTGAAGGCTACTCTAGAAATTAATCAAGACTGTCAAGATGCACAGGCACTCGGTACACAAATGACTCATCGGAGCTGCTACCCAAGGTCAGGAAACAAAGTGCAACTTCTTGCCTGATTCTGACAAATGACCTCACTGGACGCTTGCACAGTGATTTCCTGCGCCGGAGATATGAATATCCACTTATGTGCTGAAAAATGATGAAGGCGGCACTTGAGCTACAAATAGCTCCTGACAAAAGGCTAACCACTGATTTAGAGAAGTCGTCGTAATGAGTAATTTATTATGGCTGTGCTTTTACCGAATACAATTCTGGGAGAACTTTGTTAACATGACTTTAATTAAAATAAAAATGTATAATTGCTATTGGGAGCAACAGTAAATGATGACACTATTCGCAGGCAATTTAGTGATGAATGAATTTAACAAATCCTTTACCAATTGTATTTATCATTAAACACGATTAAGATTATGATATACTTCCAGAAAAAAAAAAGAAAAAGAAAAAAAGAAATCACTGGAAAAGCAACACAAATTTTTTTTACTGCACATTTGAAAATATAAATGAGCCAAGTTTGGTTTTGGGACATATAAAATGCTATACAAATAATGTAATGTGTCAAATTGTTAAGCTTGTGCAAATGCCTATATACATATTGCTAATATGAAATGCTTTCTTAATATTTTCTTATTTAAGTTGCAAGTTTATTTTGTCATGGAGAGGAAAGAGCATTGCATATTTTCACTGAATGTTGCTGTCAGTAGTAGAGATGGCCTTAGGACGTTTGCTGTTAGTAAACCGCTGCTCAAACCGCTATTCTTTTTACTCAGAAATGAAGAATGAAAAAAGAAACATTTTAGTCTGCGGTTGCTTGCTTAAGCTTTTATTTTTGGCCAAAATTAAATAATTACACAAGGGACTACTGTTACTTTATTACCTAGAACTAAAGAAAATGTTTAAAGCTTTAAGTTAAAGCTATAAGCTATACTCAAAGTTATAGCTATAAAACTTACACAATTAAATATTAAAATTGATTGACAGCTCTAATAACATAAACCGTAAGCTTTATGATGATAGAAAGAAAATAAATACAAAACAAGACAGCCAAGTCAGACAGGGCAAATAGTTTAGTGTCTTGATGTTCTTGTCTATGCATGACTCAGACAATCAAGGCAGAAAGGAAAAAAAAAAAAAAAAAAAATGTTTTTTGCGTGACATTGCATGTGAAGTAATTTACAAATTACACCCTGATGAAGCTCCTATACTATAGTGTCTGCATAATCCATAGGGTAGTCCAAGGGGTTCATCTGATAAGTGAATCGACAGGTTGCATAACTGTTCTTGAACAATTTACGGTCTGATTCAGCAAAAAATGCATGAGACTGAAATCAAGTTTTTGTATGCGTTTCTCAGGTTTGTATCCTTTTAAATCTAAAAAAAACTTGACATTTTACTTTAGGATGCGCTTTCATGATTATTTGTGATCTAATGATTACCTAAAAAATCTGACCTTCTTGGATTTCTTTTTTTAAAAGTTGGTTGTTTATTTTTAAATTGGTTGTTCTTTTAAAAAGTCAAGTGGGAAAAACCCTTACCTCCAACCCAATTTCAAATCCTCCACCGAGTCCCGCAATACCAATAGCTGAAGGAGCAGACCAGCCTATAACAGAGAACAATGCCAAAATGTAAAACACATAAAAATAATAATAAACACACACACACACAAAACCTTTGATTCATCCTAATATTTGGACGCATGCAATATACATAATACTTAATGCTCATCATGTTGACAATTAAACTTCTTTTTGAGGTTAAAATATATATAGTTCCTAACAAGGGGCCATTTGTCCATTATTAAAAGATATTACAGAAGTTAAAATATTAATCCTGTATCTAAATAATGGTTACACCTCTCAAAAAAAATTATCTGAGCGGTCATCTGAACCTAGGTGAGAATAAAACAAGCTAAAATTGTCTCAATCTACTTCCAAACAAACACTAGGTGCTGTTCAACTGCAATGCAAATGCAAGACTAACCAAAGATCTCTAAATGACCCAAAAACAGTTTAAACAAACTGTACATGATATAACCTTATAAATGCTCAAGCATTCCTGCTTTTTCCTATTGCTAATTATGCACAGACAAAAAAAATGCTGGGTTGTTGTTAAACAACTTGACCAAATAAAGAAAAACCTACACTCTAAAAAACGTTGGGTTATTAACTTAACCCAATGGTTGAGTTAAAATATTTGGTGCTTTGTTGGGTTATTTTAAACCTTTATTGGGTTATTATTTTAATAACTCAACCAGTTGGGTTACAATTTTTTTTTATTTCAACAGTCAACTGATTTAACTGACACAGAACAGCTGTATTAATATGCGTACGGGATGTTGTTTGTGCGTTATAAAGTTTATTTAAGCTCTAACGCAGTAAGTTAATGTTATTTTGTTTGATCAAATTGCCTCTCCGTGTCGTTTTTTATATCCGTTTCACCTGGACTCTTAATTATTGATGATACACGCGCGCGCTTCATAGCCGATGTATATGCGGATAAAAACGCTTTCTCTACCTCCGTGTTCATCTTTATACAGTCATTGGTTCATCTCTACAGCTGTTTTGGAGGCAATTATACACATATTTGAGATATTCCGCCGTTATTCTCGCCTTTAGGACCCAGCGGAGACATCAACCCGGAGTCACGTGCAGTCTTGGTTAAGGTATGTTGTCTTAAAAAACACCGTCCTATCGCTAGGAAACTATACTGTAACATCTAAATGCTAATATGGACACATATATATGCTACATTTCATCCAGGAAGTTGCTGGTTTTCCCAAGAAGTACGAAATCGGAGCATTATATTACTATTGGCTATTATTCGCCGCTAGAGGGCGCTGAATGGATTGCTGTAGACTGTAGTCATCATGAGGAAGTTGTCCTGGACCAGAGCAGAAGCTTGCTATAATATATTTTATTCGAAGAGGATTCATTATCCATTTCAAGGTACTTGATTATAAACTATTGAAAGTTAAATGTTATTATTACTGTGTAATGTTTGTGTGTACTATATTAAAGGCCCTGAAATTTGCATTTTCCCTACATCTTATACTAACCTACAGAGATGAAACCACATCCTGATCATGTTAAATGCTAATAGAAATGTTTAATCAGTTATATATGGCATACAACAGTTAAATATATATATATATATTGTAACGTCTGTTAGCTTTGTATAATAATAGTTGTAATGTATGCTAATAAACAATAATACAAAGCCCTCAAACATACATTGTCCTTGCCCAGTTTTAAAATCAGGTGAGATTTTAGTGATGCTGTGACGACTGAACTAATAAATGTTGTCTGTCAGCTCATGCTAATTTGTGTGTTTTTTTTTTTAAATCTTTTTGTTTGTTCATTGTAGGTTGCGCTGGACAGAGCGAGCTTTGGACCTTCTTGATAATCTTGTTGAGAAAGGTGAGAAAACAACAGCTCTGTATTTTGTAATATTTACATGATGTAAAAAATGTACTGATACACACACTTAAGCAATATCATACACTGTAAAAGTGTCTTTATGTCACTATATTTCTTAAAATCAAATTATACATTTGTAATTCTTCTGTAAATGCATTTATTCATCTCTGAACAGCACTGGTAGTGTGTAAAGACTCAAATGCCTCTTTCAAAAGTGTTTCTGTGCCTTATTTTAGTGTGAATTTAGTATTAGACTGTATCAGGCATGAGGCCACAGGTAAGTATAGATGACTGATATAGAGTCAAAGCACAGTTCAGACATTTCAGAATTCCACTCCTGGAACATTTGACCAAATAAATTGAGATATTACAGACATTAAACTGTTTATATTAATTATTGCGTTATGACAATTTACTGACAGGTTCCAGTTATTTCAGTAGAAATCTGTGATCAAGAGTTTGACTCTTTTGCAAGCTTCTGGGCATGAGAATTAAGCACACTGATGAATATCTGTGCACAATTGACCATGTAAAATGGACCTTATTTGCCCAACAAATTTGCAAATGTGATGCACCTTAAGAACTCGCATAAAAGACTAATCCTGCAGCTAAAAGTGCATAGTTTCATAGTTTTTTTTTGTTCTCTATCTGTTTAATGTACCCCTGGAGATTACCACTTGCAACCTTCAAGTTATCTTTTCTCCATTGCTAAACTGGGTAAGTAGTGTACATGATTTTTGTTGTTATTTAGTCCTGCATACATGTGCAAATTTACAATTTAAAATTTCTGTTTTAAGGTTGGACCTAACATCATTTGGTACATGGAGAGGTAGGAGCAGCAGAGGCGAATCCATCATGGCCTGGAGCTGGGTCAGTAGGCATTGCTTTGTGGAGTTTGCAAGTCCCTCACAGTCCAAACACATGCAGTATAGGTAAATTTAATAAACTAAATTGGCCGTAGTGTATGAGTGTGAATGAGTGGATGGGTGTTTCACTGATTTTTGTATTTTTTTATTATTATTATTATTATTATTATTATTATTATGTAAAATATCCCTTTAATAAATCCAGTGTACTGTTTGTATGGCATGGATTTAAGTGCTGTTTTTGTTTATTTTTAGATTGCTCAGGACGGGTATTTTATACCCACACACCAAATATAAACTTTTTGAGGTTTGGGAAGATGCATCACTGTGGATTCTCTCGTATTGCAAAAAAGAGAAGAGAGCCTAGGATCTACTAGTTCATCTGGTGAGAAAATCCTGCATAACAGCTCTGTTTTAATCTCAACTTGTAGCATTTCACCTTTGATATAAGGGCCTTGTTTTGAGTTTAATTATTGTGTTTTTTTCTGTTTGATATAAAGACAGCCTTGGAGATCCCGCTTTGGAGATGGTGCAACAACTCTGCCAGCGATCCTTTCTCCAATGCCATACAGATTGTGCAGCAAGATGGTTCGGCCCTCATACCAGGAGGCAAAACAAGAATTTGTTGATTTGCGACCTCTAGGTGCATTATTTATGACAATAAATTTTGGACATTATTTAATTCATGTGTGTATACTTGTATTTCGTTCAGTACTTAGAGGAGGAGGAGCAACAGACACAGAACCCTCTTGTCCTGATGCTTGGGGATGAACTAAACTGCTCTGGCACTAAATTCATGGATTTAAATAAAGTATTGCCAATGTATTAAAAGCTGTGTTTTTATTTACATATAAAGATGACGACTACTACTACTATAATAATAATAATAAGAAGAAGAAGAATTTATTATTATAATAAATAACCCAACAAATTAGTTATTTTTGTAACCCATACTGTTGGGTTAACCTCAGTAACCCAATGGATTGGGTTAAAATAACCCAACAGAAGGTCGGTGCCAAATTGACCCATCTATGGGTTACCTGTTGGGTTATTATTAACCCAACTGTTTTAAGTGAGTAACTTTGGTTTACAACAACCCATCAATTTTTAGAGTGTACAGTTAAATCACAGGTGTCACAAAACAAGTTACCATGCAGGAGATCTTCATTTGTGTGTGTACAGATGTGTGGGTGTGTGTCTAAGAGAGAGGAGGAATACTTGGCACGGTTTTGATTCCTTTACATATTAAAAACTTTTCACTTGTTCTAAACTATAAAAATACATCATGTCCACACATGCAATGAACGCATTTAGCTTAATTCCACAAAAAGAAACAAAATGTAGAATATAACAAGGAAAAATATGTAAACAAAAAAATCTAAACAAAAAGTTTAGAATGTTGAGAAAGTTTAGTTCAGTAATTCTGGGGAAAAAATGAAAAGACCACTTAATTATTATCGGTGTCTCTGGATTTATTAGAATAAAATGTTAATAATACTTTTATTTCCTAATATATAAAGGTAAGAAGAATTTCTAATTTTCAAATACTTTAAAATAAAAACAGTGTTATTTTTGAGCGTCTATCTATCTATCTATCTATCTATCTATCTATCTATCTATCTATCTATCTATCTATCTATCTATCTATCTATCTATCAAATAATAATATTATATAAATAAAATCCAGAGAAACTGATACATTAAGCTGCTTCAATTTTTTTCCTAGTTGTATTTTACAAAAGCCTTTTTCGGGGTTTTATATACTTGTTTCCTCTGAACTGACCAAAACTCTAAGTTAAACAGGGAAACCTTAACATACAGTACATCAAGTCAGTGAAGCTCTACATAACCTAAAGGAGGGTTTCGCTTATTCAGATTAGAAGGTTGCTAAGGCAGCTGCCGGACATCCATTACTCCAAGCCTCCCTCATTACTCAAATTGGTCTATTTTGTTGTAATTGTTCTAGTTTAGCCAGGAAGAAAAAAATTAAAGGAATGAAGTTTAATATATAAATATATACACACTGTAAAGCAACAACCCATATAATCTCCTCATATTACCAAGCAGCTATACTGTACATGTAAATAAATTACACCAAAATTAAAATCAAACTTTTTTCCCCCACTTACTTCCATCAGCGAGTCTTGCAATCACTATCCCACTGCCGCCCCTCGCAGTGATCATGAAACCTGCTTTGAAGACTGAAAGGATTGCCAGTCCCTGAGCCTTGGCAATGACATGAGCTGGCATCAGGTTGTGGAAAAGACAGAGGTAAATGAAAATGAGTCATTACAACTGGACTTGTGCAACACAAACCTGTTCAGAATGTGATTACAAGGACTAAAAAAATAAATAAATCTAAATCGATTTGCAAATGCAAGATGAAACAGGTAGGCAGAGTTGATTAGTGCATTCTGTTTTCACGCAGGTTGCACAGACATGGTGAAGTCACTGAGTGAGTTGCATTCATGTCACTCTCTGAAGACGTGCATGAACAGATACTTGGCAAAGGATTGGCAGAAAGACTGCTCGTCATGTACACAGATGACATCAGTCAACAGAAATGCTAACTTTAGCAGTTAATAGCACTTACATGTCTGGCATGGCTGCTATTAATGCATCAGGATAAGTCTATGCTCTTAAAGTATGAGGAACTGTGACTTTAGAGAGTATTCTGAGCAACATAGAAATGCACAAATGTCAAAGAATAAAAGATATCAATAAATGGTGTTTATTTTTGCCACAAGAATTTGGTTTCAGTTGCCAGTTAGGTTAAAATTGTTCTGAAAAGTTAGTTCTGTTGTCTAAAATAATTTGTGCAAAAGCTACTTGGCCACAGATATGATGTAGTATAATATAATACCATATCATTTAGAATAATATAACGTAATATAATTTTTACAAATGCATTTTTATATAATAATGATTATTATTTTGGGACCACTGTATTGCGTGTATATAATAAAAAAAAAAATTATAAGTTGCCTACATGAAGCCAGGATAAACATATAAATGAGAACCACACTTGGAGCTTAAATAAATGTCTAAAAGATACTAGAACAAATGAGTAACCCCTCAAAAAAAAAAAAAAAAAAAAAAATCTAGAATTAGAACCGAAGGTACAAAAAAAAAAAAAAAAAAAAAAAAAAAAAAAAAAAACACAGGAAGGAAACTCACTCATTTATTTGACAAAAAAAAAAAAAAAAAAAAGTCTTTTATATATATATATATATATATATATATATATATATATATATATATATATATATATATATATATATATATATATATATATAAATAAATAAATAAACTTTTTTTTTTTTTTTTTACATTTATATAACATTTGAATGGCTAAGAATAAAGTCAACCCAGGCTCATTCGGATTACGTACCCCTATATACAATTCTGGAGAGGGCCAAATATTTCCCCGGAGGTACTTTTTTTTTTTTTTGCAGATTTTGTTTTCGCAAATCCAACAGAGGCTGCTGTGTACGCTTTTTGAGATCTCAAATTTCTCTCGGGAGTGCCATTCTGCTGTTCTCACGTAGAACCAAACCATCAACAAATGGTAGTAATAAATGGTTTACAAAGCGCTGTAATACTTTTGAAAAATCACAAAAACAAAACCCAAAAAAAAAAAAAAAAAAAAAAAAAAAAAAAAAAAAAAAAAAAAAAAAAAACGCAATATATACAGTATATCTATGCCTAATATCTAATGGTCAGAAAGTGATTCAGTTTTTATAAATTGTTAAGATTTTGGTATTTGTGATGCAGCAAGTTCAGAGACTAATGTGTACACTATGATTTTATATAAAATTCTCTTTAATGTGTTATATGACTAAAAAGGCCCTAAACTAATATTTTCTCAATTCAAATGAATAGCGGCTTGGACCCAGAAACAGTATTTCATACGTCACAACTTAACAAGTGGAAAGTGTTTTCAAAACCACCAATTGACCCGCCCACCCGCTTCCCTAAACCCAACCGACAGAGTTTTAAAAAGTAATGCAGAAAAACAAAAACTTTGCGGCCCCCTGATTTTTACCATTATTTCAGATTTTACTACATTCTCACCCTGTTATTTACTTGTTTATTTTATGGCTTGCGTTTTTGTTTTACCTGCTTTCTGGAACCGTTCTTCGCTGGATTCAAACCCCATCGTCGTGGTCAATTTCTCAAGACTGCTGATGTACGCAGTGAGCTACTGGGCAAACATAACAGCCGGAAAGCAGTCTATACAGAGGTAATCGGTCAACTGGTAATCATACCGCCCTGTAGTGTTTGTTTTAAAAAGACACACTTCTGGCTACGTAATTCAAGATATATAGGGGACGTTTTCAGAATGAGCCTATGCTGGAATAAATAGCAATAAATGTTTTAAATGTATAAAATGTTATTAAATCTAGTAATTTAAATGCTAAATTTCCCTAGAACATTAGGCTTTAATTCAATAAAAACAAAAAACTAGTCATCCAATTTTCCTCATTTTAAAAGTATTCAAGCAGTCAATTTAATGTAATTAATCTCTAAGACAAATGTTTTCTCCACCATTGCATGCTTTTTGATTTTCAACAATTACCTGGAATAAGTTTGTCAGGCCCCATTCTGTTGGAGATTTCGGTGAACTCTCTGAGGATCTTGGCGGCCTTCTTGGCCTCAGACTTGAGGTTAGCAGGAATGGGATTATTCACTGTAAAAAGAAACGTCAGAAACATAACTCTCTCTTGCCCTGCGTCACATTCCAACAATCTAAAACGTCAAATGTCTGGTAGGGCAAATTTGTAGGATGATTTGCGGCTTCCTGAATGCTTTCAATTCATACAAAAACAGTTCTCTCATGTTACCGTTCACCTGTAATATCAAATGTCAAAATCATTTAGGCTATAGGCTATATTTAACCACTTTTTGAACATGGTGACAGACCAGATATATAATCACCTAAATGGCCTGTTCCTCTATCAAAAGTCTATCTCCATTTTAATGACGAACTGTTAAAGATTCATTAACATATCAAATGTCAGCATAACCAAATGGGTAATTTTGCTCATCTTGTTAATAATAGTTCTAATTACATTAGCCATACAGTCAGCAATGATTGGAGTGTTAATATTCATGCTGGTGACTTTGGGTCAAAAAATGTGTCTCCCACGAGTCATTGTCTGAGTCAGATTAGCCTCTGCTGCTGTTGTCTTTCCATAACGTCTTTCATCCAAGCCCAAACAACAATGACACAGACGCTAGTCTAAAAGTGAACAGGTCAAGCCAACGACAAATAATAAATCCTAGTCATTTTAAAAAGAAATAAACACCCCATTTAGAAAGACTAAAACGCTTTACATTTGACTTTATGTCTGACAAAAACATCCAAACAAATCAGAAATTACAAGAATGTCAATGTATAAATGTGAATGCATGCACAACATTTTACAATAGCATGTCACTTGCCCGATGTACGCTACAAAAGAATTCCTTTTAAATACCACCACACCCTCATTTTGTGACATGGATACATTACTTTCCAGGAAATGATATTTGAGGGATGAATCACTTTGTGTATTGGGGTGATAAAGCACCCTTCTGCTACACGTGCACCATCTCTGTGGTTTAGCCAGGGA